>JAENPR010000067.1:1200000-1720475 GCA_018135685.1 Themeda triandra | reverse complement strand
TTTAGATGAATTTTATGTCTAATTAATTAATGGTTTGACAATGTTGTTGTAAGGTCCTATATGGCTATAAGGGGTGAATAGCTAGCGGTTTGCACTTGGTAGATCTTGCAGGAAGCGAAAGAGTAGATCAGAAGCCAAAGGAGACACATTCAAAGAGTCTGTGTCTATTAACACATACTTGTGCCTTGGAGATGTCATCAACGCATTAGCTATGAATAACTCTGACATTCCTTACAGAAACAACAAACTCACTCACCTTCTACAAAGTTCACTAGGTATATCTGACTGCACATTAATTATCTTGCAATTTTATGCACATTAATCAACAACTCATTGGGTGGTCTAATTGGTTAACATAACTAAGACTATTTTTATTTATTTTGCATTGCCTTTTGACTTTCCGCAATAAATTAAAATATTTATTTCTTGACTTATTTATTTATTTGTATAGGAGGATTTGCTTCATAAGGTGTTTAGGCCTTCAGCTCAGCCACGGTGTCACCCATCGCCGGCGGTTAAGCACAGCAAATGGGACCCGCTCCACGATACCACGTGTTGGCACAATCCTAGGTGAGCAGGACCTGCTCTCCCTTCCCTCCTCTCCCTCCCTCCTCCAAGGTTTAGCTTGAGCTCTAGGCGCGCGCACACACTCGGTTCAGCCACACCGAGAACTCTGAATATGGGGCACAAGAACTGCCTTTTGTATTAAATTAGGCGGTTTACTAAAATACACTTTTTTATATCGGTAAAAAGACTAAAGATGACGAGATGATGATGATTTGGAGGCCCTTGTCGGAAGCATTAGAAGAATATGCACCATAATTGACGAGCAAGAAAGTAGTTCTCACGTGCAAATGGAACAGGTAGCATTATGATTTGTTTAATGTTTTTATGGATATGTCATTTTGTTTATGAATTCTAAATTGCTATTCTTTTGAAAATTGGTAGATAATTGATGTTGATTGGGAACATTTGGAGCTACTAGAGTTAGCGTACAACGAGGCTCTCGCTGCGGTGAGGATGAACCTAACAATGTTGAGCTCATGAGAGCCGTCACACAAGCAAAGGATGGCGCTTACCGCCGCGGTCCTTCCACCGGACTGAAATCGTGATGAGCGGCCTATCAAAGGGTAATGTGATGCTTGTCTTTTCATGGATTTGTGCTTTTATTCTTATTGACGAAGTGGTACTAGGTAATGGAAATTACTGAAATTTAAATACCCCACTTACAATTATGTATATGTTACTTGTAATGATGTGTTCGATTAGGGATTTGAATTATTAAGAATACACTTGCCATGACCATATCCATCATTTGTAGCTGGTATTGCTATTTCTGTGACCATATATAAGAATGGTACAATATATATAAGAATGCATCATGGTACACATCACTCAAATTATATAAGAGAACGGCCAAGAGGTTACATTGTGGAGCTGTTTGAGCTAGATATCATCGGAGATGGTGGATGCTCTAGAGCCCCCATTACGAACCAAGGTGGACAACTACAATGTGTCTACATCAAACATGAGAAAGAAGAGGAGATCAATAAAGAGCTAAAAGAATGATGTCTCAAAGGCCCCCGCTCATCTTTTATAGGAGATGTGGCATGGGAGATCTTTATTCTTTCCCTCGATGGACTTATATTTATAAAATTGTCTCTACATGTTACAAAGCCCTGATCCTAATCATTCTCAAATGAGCCTTAGGCTTGCTTTGTAATTGGACCCTAAACATTCTAATGGGATTTGTAACATATAACTTGCCCTGACAGTAAGTGTGTATGCTTTTTTTCTTTAGCTATCTTATGTTTTCACTATCTTTTTCTTTAGACCATGTCCTCTCAAGCCGAATATGATGTTGGACTTTAATGTCGAGTTTGAATAGTGCATGTATGCTACCTTTTCCAAGCATTCATGGATGAAGCCATCATTTGTTTTGAAACTTTTCCTTTGTTCTTATAGCTCATGTCTACAAACCGTGTAAACCTGAGAATGAGAATGGTCACTTGGTCGATACAATTATCAGACTTATGACTTTTATTAGGGTAATAGTTTGTTTACCTTCAAGCAATTACGGTTGTCTTGATCGCTAGATTGGGCCACAACATTTCGTCTCAAAGTATTTAGTTTTGAAAGGCTCTTATTAGCTCTTCAATAATCAACATGGTTCTTGATTTGCAAAAACAAACAAATTGCCATGAAGAAATTCTCGCATTGTGAGACTTTTGCCAACAAAAGTACGAGTTTGGCTAACATTTGTGAGAATTGCCCCACTAGGACTTGTAAGTCGGTTTGGCTTTGTAACTTGATGTAGATGATGCCATAACATGCAGGGCCAAGCGATAGACTAAAGACACCAAAAACTACATCCTATCTAAAGTGATTAAGAGCCTCTTTTGTTTGGGTATTGACTCCGTTTGTCATGGACCAAGCAGTTGCACATTGTTTTTCATAGAGCTTGCCCCACTAATTGCCTATCCCGGTGCTATGAGGAACATACTCATGACGATCAAATCTCTCAAGCTTTGGATACCAATTTGGAACAGAAATGATGGCATTTCTCTTGCCAATTCTTTAGATTAACTCAGTTAGGATGTCAAGAACATCAATTCAATAGACAACACTTCTACCACATACAAATGTACATGCTATGGCACCGCCATTGCCACCGACGTTGTCGGCTCAAGTCTTTCCCTTTAGTATCCACAGCAAGGTTTCCAACTATCGGAGACGCCAATTAGGCTTGGCATACTTCGTGCCCACTGTCGGCATACTTCATGTTGGGCTTCTCTGACCACCTTCCTCCAGCCCACGCCTTAAGGCCGACACCCACCTCAGTTCCTGCCTTTTGAACGCCACTAGCTCTTGTCATTTCATTTCATGGTCCTATACTCCGGTTAAAGCTTGATCGGGGACATTCTTGCGATGTCGGCGACATTCTTGCGATGTTCCCGTCGGCGACGAGACGCCCGGTGGTGATTTTGAAAATCTCCAAATCTGCGCTTAGTCCTTCAAAGGTGCTCATAGGGGTAGGGATTGCGTACATGTGTTCATAGGTAAAAGGCCCTTGTTTTGTTTTGATAATTGAGTGACAACTTTAGGTGGACTAACATGTGTGATGGTTGAGATACACAGGAGTTAGTTCACAGGTACATGTGTGTGAGCAACATATGCCATGGTGGAGATGGCTTGGAGATGTTGTGAGGCTCAACACATAAGTTGATGGAGGAGCTCATTGCAAATGAGACATGACATGGAGTCATGTGACCAAGAGGTGAAGATCAAGATGAGGCTTGGCTTGATGGACCGGTTGCAAGTGTGAAGGGCAAGTTGAGGCCGCGAGCGAAGGACCATGCGATGGTGAAGCTTGGGCAAGACTTGGCGCCGATGGACCGACGCAACGGTGAAGAGCAAGTGAGTCAAGATCGATGGACCAAGAGTGTCACATGATGATATGAAGTGGATCATATCATTTGATGATCGTGTCGGTGCATGTTGTTGCATTGGCACAATGGAGGAAGACGGTGGAGATGGAAATGCGCAAGGCAAAGGTATAACCTAGGGCATTTCATTTCACCGGTCTAAGGTTGAGTAGAGAAGTACTTGACCGATTTAGGATAGATGGCCGTACTATCAAGAGGGGTAATCTTGTTTGCATATCGGTCATCTAGTGCCACTTGAGCGATCTAACATTGCGATGTGCTAGGATCGAGTGGCGTTGTGAGATGAAGAGAAAATCCTTTGAAAATGATTGTGAAAATGCTAACACACAAGCACATGGAGTTGTACACTTGGTGGTGTTGGCACATTTACAAAGGTGGCGAATGTTCGCGCTGTGGTTTGTAGGGTTGAGTTGGGCTTGGGTCCTCTCTCCCTCCCGCCGAGCTTGCGAGGCGGGATTCGGCGGCTTTCGGGAAAATTGGAAGCATATTTTCCATTGCGCCGGATGCAAATTGTTGGAAACATGCTATCTATGGTGGTCAAGTTGGTATACTTGTTGGATAGCATGGTGGAGAAGATTGCGTTTTTCGACGGCCGCGTAAATCATGGATTTACAAGCGCCGACGCGGCGGCGGACGCGCCAGCGGGCGGGACGGGCAGCGTCCGGCGCGTGGAAGGTTGGCGTGGGCGGCTGGCTCGGGCGCGCCTGGCGCGGACGCCGAGGGCGCGTCCGGCGCACGCGGACTCGGACCGAAACTTCGGTGCCGAGTGCCGCGTGAGCACGTTCGCCGAGACGCGCGCCGGACGCGAGCGGCGGACTCGGGCGAGTCACGTTTGGCGTCCGGCGGTTCTGGCGCTGCTGGGCGGTCTTGTGGATGACCGGCCGGACGCGTCCGGGGCGGTGGTCACCAGACGCGTCCGGCGCAGGGTTTCTGAGCAGATCGTGAGGTAGCCGTTGGGGATCAACGGTCGACTTCGAAGGTCGGTACACGTGGCGTGACGGAGCGCCGGACGCGGGTGTGCGTCCGGCGGTGGAGGCCGGACGCGTCCGGCGCTCGTGTTTGAGTTGCCCGAGGTGGCAACGGCTGGTTTCAGCCCTTGGGGCTATATATACGTGGTTTGGCCGGGCGTGGCCGGTTGCCGAGCACGCCCCGGCTATGTTGCCTTGTGTGGTGGTGCTTGGAAGCCCTCTAACTCACATATGCTTGGTAGTGACCATCCGATAGTGTGAGAAGAGCGATTCTAGTGCGAGTGCTTTGTGAGATTGCATTTGTGGCACTAGGTGGTTGTGTTGCAAGCCGGAGAGCTTGTTACTCTTGGAGGTTGCCACCTCCTAGACGGCTTGGTGGCAAGAGGCTCCGTGGTAGCACGCGTGGAGATACGGTGCTCCGGAGAAGAGATTGTGAGAGGTCGGTACTCACCTCGCGGGGATCGTGAAGAGTAGCCCTATTGGATTGCGCGTGTCATTGAGTTACCACCCTTGAGTGTGTGGGTTTGCTCGGTGCCTTGAGGGGCTCACTTGAGAGTGGTGTCTTGCGGTGCCTTGCGGGCGTGCCTTGAGGGCAAGTGACTTGAGGGTCACACCGAAGAACCATCTAGGTGAAAAGACCGGAGGAACCACCGAAGGTGTTGGTCGACACAACAGGACGTAGCTTGGGGGCAACCAAGTGAACCTGGTGAAAAATCGCCGAGTCATCTTGTGTCCACACTTCGCGGTGGTTTGCAATCTCTTCCACAAGCTTTGTATTTACTTTCCTTACTTTCTTATATAGCTTGTGTAGTTGCTCTTGTGGTTAGTTAGCTTGAGTAGCTTGTTAATCACCTTCTTGCTTGTGTAGCTAAGAAGTAGAGTAAGTTGCCTTGCTTAGCTTGTGTAGTTAAGTAAGTTTGAGCTCTTGGGTTTAGCTTGTGTGGCTTTGTCCTTGAGCAACTAGTGAGCTTAGGTTGGCTTTGTGCTTTTGCTCATTAGAATTGTGTAGGTGCACACCTGGTTGCTAAAGTACTAGTTGCTTAGTTTTGTGTGACCTTGCAAGCTAGACTTGTTTAGTGTGCACTAGCTAGATTGGCACCTTGCTTGCTTGTTTTAGGATCTTTTACAAGGTGCATCTAGAGTGATAGTTAGAGGGGTGAAGTCTTGGCTAGGCCGATAGATTTAATTCCGTACTTATATCGGTTAGCCGGAGCGATTAGTTTTAAAAAGGACTATTCACTTCCTCTAGTCCGCCATCTCGACCTTACAAGTGGTATCGGAGCCGGGTCTCTCATTTTAGTGGTCTTCACCGACCCGAGAGGATGGCGACTAGTGGGATAGATGTTGAGTGCTCTTGTGACACACATATTTTTGATGGCACGGACTTTGCACGGTGGAAACACCATATGCTTGATCATTTTCGTGCATCGGGACCTAAGGTTTGGTGGGTTGTCACAAAGGGTCTCACTCACGTGATGGACGATGAGAACCTTACCGAAGCTCAACAAGCTCTTTATGATCTTAATGATAAAGCTCTTTGCTTTCTAATGCTTGCTTTGAGTTTTGATGTGTTTAAGAAGGTGAATCATCGAGGAACCGCACGTATGGCGTGGGATTCCATCAAGCACATCTTCGGCGATGCCTCCACATGGGATGATGGCAAGTATGAGGTGGAGGAAGCCACGATGGTGCTACATGAGTGTGTTGAGCATGATCACAACAAGATTGCTTTGTGAAAGATTGCTCCACCTCATGGTCAAGTGAGGAAGATGATCGATCTACCTCAAGCTCACTTGACAAGATAAAGGATGATGCCTCAAGTGATGCAAGTAATGATTCTACCCCAAGCACACTTGACGGCGATGATGGATCATGCTCCAATGATGATGCTACTACAAGCTCTCCGACATCATCATATTGCTTCATGTCACAAGGTGACACTAAGGTATCAAGTTGCAATGTGATTGATCATGCCTCTTATGATGAGCTTGTTAGTAGACTTGCTAGCATGACCATGTCTTTAGAAAATGAGAAAGCAAAAACCATGAAACTTGAAAATGAAAACTCTTTTCTAAAGACAACATGTGAACAACAAAAGCATCTACTTTATGTTACTACTTGCTCACATGATGTGCTAAAATTGACTCATGAGGAACTTTGTGTTACTCATGACAACTTATTGAAAGATCATGCTTTTCTCACTAAGAAATTTTCCATTGAAGAAATTAAAACTAGTGAGAGCTCATCACTTGGGTTGAATGATCAATCACATATGACTAACTCTTGTGATGTAGGGAAGAAGCATGTATCCACCTCTTATGATGCTTTACATGATATGCCATGTTCTTCACATATAGATGCTTGTTCTACTTCCTTGTCTTGTGAGACTAACATTTTGAAGGAGAACAATGAGCTCAAGAAGAAAGTGGAGAAGTTGAGCAACAAGCTAGAGAGGTGCAACAACTCCAAAGTCCTCTTCCGAAAATGTTGAAGAGTCAAAGGAGCTCTCATGACAAGAGTGGCCTTGGCTTCATCAAGAAGAGGAAGGTGACAAAGGGAGCAAGAAAGTTGGCCAAGAAGATGATGAGGCAAAAAGAAGAAAATCTATCTCATTTCATGTGCTATCAATGCCATGAAAAGGGACATCTCGCAAAAGCTTGCCCCAATGAAGATAAGCTCAAGTTGAAGAAAGAAGAAGAGGGCTCAAGCATGAGAAGCCTCAACCAAAACCCCAAGATCTAGTCAAGATCAACAATGAAGTTAAAATTGATGACTTGAAGATCAAGAAGAAGAAAACAAGAAGGGGTGGAAGAGCTTATTCAAGGCATCCAACTCTTATTCTAGATGCCAAGATGATGATGAGCAAGAATCAAGAGAAGAAAGATTTGGTTCACATCAAGTGCTTCAAGTGTGAAGAGATGGGACACTATGCCTCGGGTGTCCTACCAAGCTTGAGAAGAAGGCTCAAGCAACTCAAAAGAGGCAAGGAAATGAAGAGCATCATATGTGCAATGAAGAAAAGGCTCAATTAAAGAGAAGATGCTATTCATCCGGAAAGGGGACACATGGCTCATTCATGTCCCCTAGGTAACAATTCTAAGCCTATTTCAATTGATGCAAATAATATGCTTAGAAAGGAGGGTAATGGTACATCTACGGTCTCTATTGTAAAACATCCCGCTATCCATACTAAGGCTTTGCCTAGGTATGTGGCTCCTAACTTGAGAGGACCCAAACATGTTTGGGTACCATCAAAAAGTGGATGATTATTTGTAGGTACCATGGCATTGGAGACTTGATTCAATTGAGTTCATTTCATTTATCATTTGATTGAATCAAGTATTGAAGCTTAGTGCTATTTCTTTCTCAATGCCAAGTCATGACAAGTGAAGTCCAATGTGCTACAACATACAAGTGCAATAATCAAGTTGTGGTTATCTATTGTATCCGAAGGCTTGCAAAGTATTTGAGTTGAAGCTTGCTAGTGGATAATCATGAGATATCAAAGGTATATTCCTAGTTGATCTATTCATTTAGGTGCATATGAGTTGATTGAATTGGATATATATGCATATGTTGCTTGCTATGAGATGATTGAATGGATTAATTGCTTAGTAGTCAAATTTGAATTAGTTTGGTTGGATATGATCACAAGATGACTCTTAATAAGTGGTTTGAATGGTTATATGTCTTGTGTTGGTATTCAAACAAGTTGATATCAAGTTTGATTCAATTTGAAGAAGCATAGCTCAATTGCTTAACTCTGTCCAAAATCTGAAATTTGAGCTGGCTGTGGTCAAGTCTGAGTTTGATAGACCAAATCTTATTGGATTGGCTTGAAATTTGGTATGCATGCTCGACACTTATGGTATAATATGCTGTACAAATTTCATGAAGATTAGATAAGAATTTCTTCAGTTTTGAAGTATATCTTGTCAGCTATAGTGCATCAGTTTTCAGCATGCAACAGTAAGTGAAGATGTGAAATCTGGTAGCAATCTAGAAGGCCAATGAAGCTCAAATTTTTATAGCTGCTGGTATACTCAATGTTGCACATCTCCACCAAATTTCATGACATTTGGAGCTGTACATTGGAAGATATGAATTATTCTTTGAAGGGTACAGAATCTGCCAGAAAAGTGACTATCATTGGATATATCAAGAGTCACTTAAATTGAAAGGTCCTCATGTTGGTTTCATGTTTATAAGTGGTTGAGGAACCTAAGTTTGGTTCTGAATTGGTCTAGAAGTATGAAGAATAATGAGTACAAGGCCATTTGATTGTGGAGTGTATTTGTTACACTATTTGGCACTTGAATTGAAGATCAAGATCAAACTCAAAGAGAAGATGAAGTTTAAGTTCTAGTGACAAATGAAGATCATTTGGTAGAAAGAAAAGAACTTAAACAAGAAATAAAAGGACTTAAATAAGACTTCAAGCTTAGTCATCATAAGAAGTCCAAGGATCAATCAACAAAGACAATTCAAGTGAGTGTCGAGGATAGTTCTTGATGAGAGATCACTTCTCCTTGCGGGGGCTTGCCACCCATGAGTGGGTAAACCAAGTGGGATACTTGGTAGGCTAACATGGAAGTGGTGATCTAAAGATTATTGGAGATACTCGGTTGAAGCAATCAAAAGGGTTGATCAAGAAAGCAAGCAACACCCAAAATAGAGAGCAATACATGATAAGTCAAGAAATAATCCAAGTGGTATACAAAATGGTACCCATTCAAGTGGTATTCTCTCATACAAGCAAGAGTCAAGAAAAGAAGCAAGCCAACCACAACAAGAAAGTGCACTTGATCATAAGTGGTTATCATTTCACATGGATGAAGCATAATGTTCAATCATGGTATCTTTTGGCTTCATCAAGCTTATAAATGGACTTCACATTGCTATTGGAGTAATGAAATTGGAATCTATGTGACTATCCTCTACTCCAACATAGCAAAGGTATCATTGTATTGTGCATGATCATTTCATCCCTTACTAGTATGCGGTTAGTGCATATAGTACATGCTTATTAGGGTCATGCATAACATTAAAATGTTTTAAATTCATAGTCTATCACTATTGCTTGAATGTTTGTTTTACCTAGTGGTATGAGTATGAGTTTGTTCATGAGCTAGTGAACCCAAGTACTTGATCTAGTTTGAATTGCATATAAGTTTCAAGTACAACATTGACAAGATAACCCTTCTAGTGAGGTGTGAAGAAGCTTGTCATTGGTTCAAACCGGACTTGAATGCTTTTAAGTGATTCATATTAGTTCAAGTCAAAGAGAAAGAAGCTCATGAAAGTTTTCAAGTTCAAGAATTGGTTATTCATGACAAATCCAACAGTGGTTACCATAATACTAGTTCTTGCAAGAAATGTCTAGTTTATCAATACCTTCACAAGTGGTATGGTACACATGGTTTTCATTCAAGTGGTATCTAGTACATCAAGAAGATGGTTCCACAAGTGATCCTCAACTTTAAGTGATCAACTTCAATTAAGAGAAGCTACCCTCACCTATAAGAAGGTTTTTATGGATTGGTTTGACCCATGCTTTGTCATAGGGGGAGGAGCCCCACTTCATTGGTATTAGAGACAAAGAAACTTCAAGTGACCTACATGTAGTATCTTTGGTGCTATGACAAAGGGGGAGTGCCCAATGCATAGTTACAAGTGGATTCCTCTATATGTGGATTTTACAAGTGGTGTCATTCCAACATATGGTGTTGTCCATCAAAAATGAAGATTCAAGACTCAACCATCAACCCCTAGTTCCAACCCTTTGCATCAAGAGAATTTTCTTATAAGTGGTATCTTACATGTGGTATTTTCAAGTGGTATTGCCACATACTTTTATGGTTATTGATGACAAAGGGGAGAAATATGGAACAAAGATATGAAAATATGGAACAAAGATATGAGTGGAACGAAGATCTATGCAAGAGGCATACAAAGGGGAGTAGAAAATGGACATGGATCAAGAGGGAGCAACATTGTAGAATGGAGGAGGATCAAGAGGCATAAAAATTCCTAGACAAGAGGAACACACAAGTAGGGAGCAAGCTCATGGACTTGTTTGATTGCATTTGATATGTGCATATTCATATGCTTGCTTGCATTTGCATAAGTTTTTCAATTCAATATGCAATGCTTGTGTGGTGAATGCTAGTTATAGAACTTGATTGATGATTTGGAAAACTAGCTTGTATAGGATGGCTTAGCTAGGCACATATGCTTTACAAGTGGTACTAGAACCTTGCTTATAATGTTGATCTCATGAGGTATCTAGTGTTTTGTTTCATGTGATATCTAGCTAACCATGATGCTAAGGATGGACTTCAATGGTGCAACTCCGATTGGTATCACGCTTCAAAGGTTTATCCTATATACCTTAGCATCACTTAGTAGTGCTAACTCTCCCAAAATTTCCATAGTTATGCATGTGTGCAAGCTTGAAACCAAACCATTTGAGCACACATGTAGGGGGAGCCATCACTACCAAGTTGACTTTGTGGTACTTATCCAAATCATAACATTGAGCTTAAATGTTGGATAAGTGGCATAAAGTCTCTCTATTCTTAAATTCCATATCTTTGTAGAGTTGTCATCAATTACCAAAAAGGGAGATTAAAAGGCCCTTGTTTGGTTTTAATAATTGAGTGACAACTTTAGGTGGACTAACATGTGTGATGGTTGAGATACACAGGAGTTAGTTCACGGTACATGTGTGTGAGCAACATATGCCATGGTGGAGATGGCTTGGAGATGTTGTGAGGCTCAACACATAAGTTGATGGAGGAGCTCATTGCAAATGAGACATGACATGGAGTCATGTGACCAAGAGGTGAAGATCAAGATGAGGCTTGGCTTGATGGACCGGTTGCAAGTGTGAAGGGCAAGTTGAGGCTGCGAAGCGAAGGACCATGCGATGGTGAAGCTTGGGCAAGACTTGGCGCCGATGGACCGACGCAACGGTGAAGAGCAAGTGAGGTCAAGATCGATGGACCAAGAGTGTCACATGATGATATGAAGTGGATCATATCATTTGATGATCGTGTCGGTGCATGTTGTTGCATTGGCACAATGGAGGAAGACGGTGGAGATGGAAATGCGCAAGGCAAAGGTATAACCTAGGGCATTTCATTTCACCGGTCTAAGGTTGAGTAGAGAAGTACTTGACCGGATTTAGGATAGATGGCCGTACTATCAAGAGGGGTAATCTTGTTTGCATATCGGTCATCTAGTGCCACTTGAGCGATCTAACATTGCGATGTGCTAGGATCGAGTGGCGTTGTGAGATGAAGAGAAAATCCTTTGAAAATGATTGTGAAAATGCTAACACACAAGCACATGGAGTTGTACACTTGGTGGTGTTGGCACATTTACAAAGGTGGCGAATGTTCGCGCTGTGGTTTGTAGGGTTGAGTTGGGCTTGGGTCCTCTCTCCCTCCCGCCGAGCTTGCGAGCGGGATTAAATTCGGGAAAATTGGAAGCATATTTTCCATTGCGCCGATGCAAATTGTTGTTGGAAACATGCTATCTATGGTGGTCAAGTTGGTATACTTGTTGGATAGCATGGTGGAGAAGATTGCGTTTTCGACGGCTGTAAATCATGGATTTACAAGCGCCGACGCGGCGGCCGGACGCGGCCCGGCGGGCGGACGCGTCCCGGCGCGTGGAAGGTTGGCGTGGGCGGCCGGCTCGGCGCTGCCGAGCGCCGGACGCCGAGGAGGCGCGTCCGCGCACGCGGACTCGGACCCGAAACTTCACGTGCCGAGTGCCGCGTGAGCATGTTTCGTTCGGGTCGACGCGCGCGGACGCGGACTCGGGCGAAGTCACTCATTTGGCGTCCGGCGGTTCTCTGTGCGCGCGGGCGGTGCTGGTGGATCAGACCGGCCGGACGCGTCCCGGCGGTGGTCACCAGCGCGTCCGGCGGGGTTTCGAGCGATCGTGAGGTAGCCGTTGGGGATCAACGGTCGACTTCGAACAGTCGGTACACGTGGCGTGACGAGGAGCGCCGGACGCGGGTCCGTGCGTCCGGCGGTGGAGGGCCGGACGCGTCCGGCTGCGTGTTCCGGTTGCCCGAGGTGGCAACGGCTAGTTTCAGCCCTTGGGGCTATATATACGTGGTTTGGCCGGGCCGTGGCCGGTTCTTTGCCGAGCACGCCCGGCTATGTTGCCTTGTGTGGTGGTGCTTGGAAGCCCTCTAACTCACATATGCTTGGTAGTGACCATCCGATAGTGTGAGAAGAGCGATTCTAGTGCGAGTGCTTTGTGAGATTGCATTTGTGGCACTAGGTGGTTGTGTTGCAAGCCGGAGAGCTTGTTACTCTTGGAGGTTGCCACCTCCTAGACGGCTTGGTGGCAAGAGGCTCCGTGGTAGCACGCGTGGAGATACGGTGCTCGGAGAAGAGATTGTGAGAGGTCGGTACTCACCTCGCGGGGATCGTGAAGAGTAGCCCTATTGGATTGCGCGTGTCATTGAGTTACCACCCTTGAGTGTGTGGGTTTGCTCGGTGCCTTGAGGGGCTCACTTGAGAGTGGTGTCTTGCGGTGCCTTGCGGGGCGTGCCTTGAGGGGCAAGTGACTTGAGGGTCACACCGAAGAACCATCTAGGTGAAAAGACCGGAGGAACCACCGAAGGTGTTGGTCGACACAACAGGACATAGCTTGGGGGCAACCAAGTGAACCTGGTGAAAAATCGCCGAGTCATCTTGTGTCCACACTTCGCGGTGGTTTGCAATCTCTTCCACAAGCTTTGTATTTACTTTCCTTACTTTCTTATATAGCTTGTGTAGTTGCTCTTGTGGTTAGTTAGCTTGAGTAGCTTGTTAATCACCTTCTTGCTTGTGTAGCTAAGAAGTAGAGTAAGTTGCCTTGCTTAGCTTGTGTAGTTAAGTAAGTTTGAGCTCTTGGGTTTAGCTTGTGTGGCTTTGTCCTTGAGCAACTAGTGAGCTTAGGTTGGCTTTGTGCTTTTGCTCATTAGAATTGTGTAGGTGCACACCCGGTTGATAAAGTACTAGTTGCTTAGTTTTGTGTGACCTTGCAAGTTAGACTTGTTTAGTGTGCACTAGCTAGATTGGCACCTTGCTTGCTTGTTTTAGAATCTTTTACAAGGTGCATCTAGAGTGATAGTTAGAGGGGTGAAGTCTTGGCTAGGCCGATAGATTTAATTCCGTACTTATATCGGTTAGCCAGAGCGATTAGTTTTAAAAAGGACTATTCACCCCCCCTCTAATCCGCCATCTCGACCTTACAATAGGGGTGAGTTTAAATGCATGCTAGGTGTTTGCGTTGTTGTACTGTATAATTAAAAAAATACTGGATCTCCACTGCCTTGACCATTATTACTAGCGGGGTATGCGATCACACCGTCGGATCGGGGCGGCACAGTGGTGTAGCGCATCCTCTTCGGCGGCGGCCGCGACAAGGTGCGCGAAAAAAGGATACGGTGTCCCAAACCTATGCGGTTTACAGCATCGCAGGTGAGAAATATCTTACTACTAAAAATCCTCAAATGATATCGTAGCCACCGCTTTCGGCCTGCCTCCAGCGCTAATCACCCCGCAAACTCCGACGCACGTCTTCACCTCCCTTCACCGTAAAAAAAAAACAACCGCCTTCACCTCCGTTCTCACCTGCCCTCGAGGAACCGCATCTCTTCTCCGTCCCACCTCCTCCTCCTCCTCCACTCCGCCTCCCCCGCTCCTGCGCCCCTCCACGACGCCTCCACGATGCCGGCACCGTGTCGCCTCCACACCTGCACCGCGCCACCTCTAGGCCGCCGGCGCTCCTCGTCCTGCCTCGCGGCGGCATCTCTGTGGCGGAATAGGCTATCTGCCGTTGGTAATCCGCCAGTGCGAGATAACTGAAAGCTCCGGTTTGGTTTTGGTAATTAATGACACTCAAACGTTGCTAATGCTTTGCTCTAAGTGTGGTTAGACACATAGCAATGTGACGGTGGATGATGGATCATCGTGATCACGGTGATGAACATGGTGGACATGTGTTGTGATCGAGCTCCGACGGAGGTCCATGGAGATCAAGGCAAAGGTATACTTGATAGGGCTTTCCGGTTTGGTGGTCAAGACACTTAGAGAGTGTGACCACATTTAGGATCGATAACCGACTATCAAGAGGGGTTTCCTCGATTCATTCGCGGTCCTAAGTGCCTCTAGTTTCGACTTTGCATGATGCATGAGAGGCTAACTAGGGAGCTAACTCTTGCGCGACATTTCATGTGTGAAATGCTAACTCCGAGGCTTGAGATTGGATCTACGCTTGGTGGAGTTAGTGCACAAGGCAAGAGAATTGGCTTGGATCAATTTGGAGCAAGATTGAAGCATGAAATGATGAAGACTTCTCGGCGGCGCGGACGCGGGCCGGCGGCAAGCGGCGGACGCGGGAGGCCCGGCGTCCGGCGGGCTTGGCCGAGGTGCGGCTCGTCTCCGGTCTCCTTCGCCGGACGCGTCCGCCGAGGTTTCGGCGGACGCGGTACGGATGGAGTCCGGCGTCCCGACGAACGTTTGGCGCTCGGGCGGCTGAAAGGCGACTCCACGGCGACGGACGCTCTGGACGCGCGTCCGGCGGGCGCCGGATGCTGTCCAGAAACTTCCTGAGTGGAGCTCGGTTGCGGACGCAGGCGCCGGACGCCATGGTCGGGGCGCTGAACGCATGAAGGAGCGGCGCCGGACGCGCTGACGTGGAGCTTCTTCAAATCCCAACGGTCGACGAGCGCGGGCGGCAAAGGAGTGTCGGACGCGTCCGGCGGTCCGCGGAGGACGCGTCCGGCGCGGTGTAAACTGGCGCCCGAGGTCACCAACAGCTCTATTTTGAGTGGGCTCTATAAATAGACCATTGGCCGGCTTGGGGAGGTCCTCTTCGCCATTTCTTCATAGTTGAGCATACTTTGAGCAAGAGAGCTCCTCCCTCACTCATCTTTTTGATTCCTTTGCTAATCTTGAGAGAGATTTGAGTGAGAGCAAATGATTTGCATTGAGAGTTGCATCTAGAGGCACTTGTTCTTCGAGTGGGCTACGGATTCTTGTTACTCTTCGGTGATTCCCGTCACCGTAGACGGTTTGAAGCAGCGGGTGGTGGTTGAGCTCGACTTGGTGATTGTTCGAGGCCACACCGGGTTCTTGTGAGGGGTTCTTGATTCTTCCCCGCGGGACTTCGCGAAAGGATACTCTAGTGGATTGCTCGTGGCTTGTGGATCCTTGTCTTGTGTGGAGATTGCGGCTCCCCATTGGGGTCTTTGGCACCGAGCCAATTGAGCGGGCAACTCACCAAGCAAGTGCATCGCCACAACGAGGACTAGCTTGCCGGGAGGCAAGTGAACCTCGGTAAAAAATCATTGTGTCGATTTGTGATTGCCGAGGCTTCGACCTCCTTGTGCTTGTGCTTGAGCTCTCTAGGTGATTGGCTACTACACCGGTGATTGGCTATCTTCTACTCTTCGCGGCGGTATAAACTTACATCCCCTCTTTACATTCCGCAAAGTAGAATTGCTTGTGAGGTTGGCCGCGTACCTCTACTTGTGTAGACTAAAACCGCGTGGGTTAGAATTGCTTGTTGTGGTCGGTCGGGAACCACTCATTGTGTAGCATAAATCCCGTAGGTAGAATTGCTTGTTCGGTTTCGGTGAACCGATATTGTGTAGCTTGATCACCGTGGTTGATTGTGCAATTGGTTTGAGTAGCCTTGCATTGTTTAGGACGGCTTGCATAGAGTAGTCGAAGCTTTAGCTTTGCACTTTTGCCGCCTAGCTTGCTAATTGGTTGTCTAGTGTTCTTGCTAGAAATTTTATTATGCTATTCACCCCCTCTAGCCATTGTGACCTTTCAATAACCCACCGCCCCTCTCCCGTATCGCAACCGCCACAAGCATCGCACGACGTCCAGGTCGCCCCACCGCCGGGCGCGACTCCGCCGTGGGACGCGATGTCCACGGGCTGCCCTCGGACGCGACTCCGCCGCCGCTCGGGCCGCCGCCACCACCGGAGGACGAACAGGCCACGCCGCCGGAGGACGGATCAGCTGGTGCTGCAGCCTGCCGCCAGGGTGGACGGGCAGCTCGACCAGCGGCCGGGTGTGCATGCGAACATATACGCCGCAGACTTCATGATGAGCTGGGTTCCTTAGCAACGACGAATGGGCAGCGCCCGGTCGGGAGAAAGGTGTGTGTTTACTCCTGTCTCGACTTGAATTTCGATCCTGGTAGCTGATGGCCCTCTCCTGCTTCTTGGCAACTTATACAAAGTAAAAACTGATGAGCAACCTGCCATGCTCTGTTTCAACAATGTGTTCTGCTTTTCTTGCGAGAAGTATACAAGTGTACATTGATTGAGTAGATTTCACTCATTTGTTTGATGTAATTATCATGTTAGTAATCCATGACAATGAGAGGACGCTTTGTCTTTTTCAACAAATGTATAAGTTAGAAGTTGGGATCTGTTTGCAACATAGCATTGAGCTTTGACATACAACAGCAACATCCAGGTCAACTATAAATCTGCACTTCTGTTCATGTTCTTTTTAACACTGTTCTCATAGAAACGAGTATATGTTGACCCTGCTTATGCGTGCACCTGTTTATACTAATTTAATTTACAGTTTTAGTTGTTCTCTGATTAACACATTGCAGGGGAACAGCCCCAGATGGAGCCGTTGGAGCCTCACCCGTTCCCCTCCGCTGCTCGTCCGCCTCCCCAAAATAATCCACCAAATCCTCCAAAATCCTCCATCTATCCCACCTCAATCCACCATCCGAAGACAGATCCGGTTCCACCTCCAGCTGATCTATGGATTGATAGGTCTTGCCCCTCCGGCCATGGCGGTAGCATGGATGGAGCTTCCCTTCCAGAAGACGGTCGGCAGCCATGGGCGGCAGGGCCTTCGTCGCCCAGCTCCGACCGCTGCCTGCTGGGCGCTTCCTCGCCAGTCGGGGAGCAGGCCAGGAGGCTCGTCGGCGCTCATGGTGAGGGCGTTGGTGGTGGTGGCCGTGCGGTAACTGTGGCGACTATTGGCCCACCCGTGCCGGCGCCGACGTTGCCCCCATCTTCCGTCTTCCTTAGTGCGGGCGTCCCCGAGCTGCGGGAGGAGGACGTACCGGAGCAGCGCCGTCCGGGGGAGCTGCGCGTGTGCGCGGCCGCCACAGCCCACACCAGCGGCGGCGGGTCTGGCGTGGAGGTGGGGTTTGGCTCGCCGAAGTCGGAGGCTGCCGTTGCAGAGGTTGGAGAAGAAGACGAAGTCGACGCCGCCGCCGTCCACGGCTCCAGCAGCTGCCTGCCCGCCACTCCAGCCGCGGCTGCCACCCACTCCCAGGTGCTCATTTTCTCACCCCCACGTCGGCCCCGTCCTAGCGCACGGAAGGTCGCGTCGTCGCCCCTTGGCCCGGGCCGTGACGGCCATCGCGTGCACGGGGCCTCACCCCGTCTCCTCCCCACTCTGCGCGCCTGGTGCTGCGACCGACGCCGCCATGCCTGCCGGGGTGGGGTCGCTGCCCGGCGCGCGCCCGACCGGGACGGGGGAAGTCGCCGTCGACCATGTCGAGCCTGTGGTCGTGCCTGAGCTGGGCTCCGGGGCAGGGGATCTGACGGCACCGTCCTCGTCGCCTCCGGCAGCCCCTGCCCACTCCCCTGCCTCCGTGCCCGAGAACGAGGTTATTGTCGAGGACATCTTCGACGACGACGACGACGACGACGAAGATGATCTCGATGATGGGGTTCCGGCAACGGTGGCCGTCACCATCACCCCGGGGTACGCACCGAAGCTGTCGGCGACGATGATGCAGCCGCCGGCCGCACCACCCTCGAGGAGGTCATCCCTCTCCCCCGACACTGCCCCCTTCCTTCCTGCGGACACCTCAGTGGGGCGCCCGAAGGCCAAGCGCTGGGCGGATGATGACCCAGATGCAGGCGCCTCCGATGACGAGAGCGCTCCTGCCTCGCGCCTGCCGTACTTGGAGGTTGCTCGCAGGGCTACTCGGGCCACGCCCCCGCCGTCGTCTGTGGCTATGCGGGCTGCCGCCGTGGAGGGCGCCCCATCACTACCTGCGGGGGGAAAGAGACGGCGTCGACGGCAGCGCCGGCGGCGCAGGTCCAATACTCCACCACCGCCACCACCACCATAGCCCGCGCAGGTGACCGCGCATCGTCGCCTCGACCCGCAGAAGGTGCCGAGGGTCCTAGTGCACCAGAGGCTTGACCCACGGTCCTCGTGGGGCGCCGTCACCGCCGCTCGTCGGAGAAGGCGGCACCCAGGCGACGCCGTCCAGTGCCGCCGGAGTTGGTGGGCCGTTGCTTCAACTGCCTCGCGAGGGACCACATCGCCGCTCAGTGTCGCTCTTCGTCGCGCTGCCTCCGTTGCCACGGCGTTGGCCATCGGGCCGGGGCGTGCACGAGTGGCTGTGCGCCGCCCCGCAAGCGAGTGCCGGCTTCGGCGCAAGGCCCCAGCCGGGAGGCCTCGGTACAGACGTCGTCGTCTTCTTCCCCGCACCAGCCGCCTGTATCTCCTCCTCTGGATGACGTCAACCGTCCTGGGATGGAGACCTTTGTCGCGTCTTCAATGTCGACCACGTCGCCACCACCCTATCCACCTCTGGATGACGTAGGCCGCCCTAGGGCCGAGGCCTCCATCATCAAGAGTGTCGCTGCCACGGCTGGCGAGGCCGTTGCCCCTCTTGTTCTTCTCATGCTTACTGACGCGGCCGCGCTGGACGACCTCATGGCGCACCTTGCTTCGAAATTCGAGGTGACCATGTGGGTGGTTGGAGGTCGTAAGGCTTCTTTGCAGGATGGTGGTGTGCAGCCACGGGTGGCCTCCGGCCCGTGGCGGACCCTCCGCCCGGGGAAGAGAATTCGATCCCATGGACGAAGGCGGAGGCAAGCAGCCTTGCGGTGGTGGCCACTCCGGTTGTCGCGGACCTCGTCGAGGACGCCCCCACGCCCGCCGCGGAGCTACCGGCGACCGTAGACGAGGCCATTTGCTCCATGCGTCGTCGATGACGTCGAGCCCCGACCGATCGATGGCACTGGAGGACTCGTTGATACCGACCTTGGCGCCGATGTCGACGCCATCGAGGCTCCAGCGGAGGGCAACACGGTGAGGCACGCCAATGCGGACGTGTCCGCTAGTGCTGAATCCGTCGACGACTTCATCAACTCCTTCAGGAAGCCTTTGACGCCGTCGCTGCTCTCCACACCGACCTTGCGGGTCACTAAGGCGGGTCCAAGTGAAGACACCCTGGAGTGGTTGCCCAAGCGTAGTGCCCGCCTGGCCGCCAAGAACAAGCTCAACAAGCCGGACGCGCAGGCAAGGTTTGTCCTCATGAAGAAGCTCGGGTACGAGGTCGAGACGCAACGCCCCAATGAAGCAACATTCGAGGAGTTTCACCAGGCCGCGTTCCAGGTCGCACAGGCGGGTGACGCAGAGGTGGCCATGCAGGCCCTGTTTCATGGCAAGATGCTGCGAATGGGTGCTAATGGTTGCGGCTAGGTAGCGGGTGTCTTGGTTTTTTAGTCGCAAAATCGTTCATTATGTAATCCTTTATGATGTATCCAGTAGCTAGGTTTTAAAACTCCTGTCTGCCATTTGATGTGTGCTCCTTGCTAACATCAATGGTTTGACGTCCTGTTGTTTTTTCGTTTATTCCTCTTAATGAAAAACGGGTGAAGGCCCGGTCGCGAAAAAAGTTGTTCTCTGATTAATATGTTGCCCCTGTATAGAATTCTTGTGCACTGAACAATGAACACCATGGTACAAAAATCATGTTGCTCATGAATTCGTCTATGCTCCTTTTAGGCTCTCGAGGATGCTGAGAAAAAGATACTTACATTGAGGCATACGATTGCCGGTGATGGAGAAAAGACCAAATCAAGAGCAGGTTCTGCAGATTGCCCTTGAGATTTTCAAGGAGGGTGTTCTTTCCCTCTTTGTTCAGAATCTTCCTTCCCTACCTCTTTTCGTGCTTCAGGCAAATTAAGTTTTCAAAAAAATTGGTTCAGGCATCAGATTACTTTATACTGTCTGAAACTTATCAGTGTTTGGTAAATCAACTGAGCAAATGCTAGGTGTAGAGACCATTGGAATTTATTTCTAAACCAGTTGCTGCAAATTCACATTGAACACATGTATGCAAATCTTGTGCATTTGGATTTCTGAAATACAACCTTTGCTCAAGTGTCATCAGCAATATGTCTAAATGTCTTCCTGGCCGTCTTACATGCATTAGGTACACCAAAACTGCCCAAAAAACTTCAAAAAGGATACATGGGCTTGGTCAGGGGTTTGAGGTATCCTTGCTCTTCTAAAGTTGCGATGCTCAAGTGGGAACACCTATATCTAAACCTATTGCATTGTTGTTTGATATGCAACTCATTGACTGAAATTGGACGAGATAACTTATGCTAGCTTATTTCCTTGCATGGCAGAGACAGACTGGAGTCAGCACTGATGCTCATGGTGAGACCACACCATCAGGGAGGCCAGCATTCAAGTGAAGGACTCATTGGTACCCAGGTCCACAATATGTCGGACACTAAGGCACAACAACCTCAAGCCGCAGGCAGCAGCAGCCCTAGGCCTTATGTCATGTGGCCTGTGTGGAATCGCTGGTCGAAGTTGATAGAACTGCTAATTAGATGAGATGCGCCTCGTGCTGCAATAAGCCTCGAAGAAGAACAGCTCATTGGCTCAACTGAGTTGATTCTTCAAACCTCCCATTGTTTGATGATCTCGGTCATTTGTTTCTCAAAATGTCATATATGTATTTTGGCTTGGGAATGCAAACAAAAAGTAAATAAAAAGTTCTACTTTTTGTTTGGGCAGAAAATTGCTACACTTTAGTATCATAGCTATGCTGTTGAGCATTCTACAGATAAATGTATAAAATCAATAATTAAACATGATAGTTATCAATGAAAGCAAGGCAAGAACCCAAGGCAATTCTTGAGTTGCAGCTGGACAAGAACCCAATGCAATTCTTAAGTTGTCAGAAACCTGCCTGTGTTTTGATTATGAAGGATTCACTCCTTACCTTTTGTTCAGGGAAGTAAACCATCTTCACGTTTGTGTGGAACTATCAGTACCATAGCTCCTATCAGTTTAATTACTGCTATCTTTTTATTCTGACATAATTGTATCCCACCTTGCACATAGTTGTAAACATTAATTATGCAATTTTATTGCAGTAGCAACCTTGCTATTTTTTTGGTTAAATTGTATAAAAATTTATTGTTGGCTGTTGTCACCATTATGAGCCAATCATATCATAAGACTATTTTTTATTGGTCAAGGCCAAGATGACTAATGTATTTGCTGCTACTGCGTAGTATGCTTTATCTCAACTAAATCAACTCCCATCTCATCATTCTTGTGCAGGGTTGCAAATCTGATCATTCTTGAATAACTTACAAGGATGGTCCATACTATGGAAAAGGGAGAAAAATTATGCTTACTTTGAGTTTTGATAGGTCAACGTGGATAACCTTTGAATTATTTTTAGGTTAACCATAACTGTATGTTTGAACAATTTTTTTTTCATATTTGGCTACTAAAATATGATGCTCATGGATTACTGAAACAAGCTAGAAATTTTCTCATGTGCTTTTGTATTAGGCAATAAAATTAGTCATTCTTTGTGGTATATATGTGTATCATGAATTCATGATTGGAGCAGTAAAAAATGGGGGAAAGTTTTATGCTCATAACAACAATCGGGTTTGGACAAAATTTTATTGTCCCGCTTTATTGTTCCCGTTGCAACGCACGGGCACTCAACTAGTATGGCAATAATGCAATGAAGCAAACGTACCGAAGACGATGCACGTGAAAAGAAATTATTGTGCACGTGAAAAGAAATTATTACGTTAGAAGGAATTACGTGATGACGCGTCATATATGAAGCGTAGGTATTGACTGGAAGTGGGTACAAAGGGTGGGCATGTACTTTTTGGATAAAAAAAAAAGGAACGAATGCATCTAGAACATGTTCCGTTTATGTTAACCAAGTCACCTATACAATGGACTTGTCTTCAACGTGATATTGTGAACTAAGTCACCTATACAATGGACTTGTCTTCAACGTGATATTGTGATAGCCAGTCGTCGAGGGGCAAGACAAATCCAATTTACAAGAGTAATGTTCATGATAACTTAACTAGTCATAAGCCAAAGCTAAGCTCAGACAAATAAGTTGCTCACATTTGTTTTCGGTTGCATGCTGGGAAAATGTGCAATTTTCAGCGCACAATTTCGAAAGGGCAACCAGTGTAGACCTTCAAGCTGGTCCTGCGTGAACTTGTATACTTCAATCCATTCATAATCACATATTCAGAACAAACTAGCACAAACGAGATGGTGACAACTAAAATTTAGGAACCTGTTGGCTTCACATGTAAAATTAGGAACATGTTCAATACAACGAAGGCATAACTAAGGTGCGTCGTCAGCACAGAAATACCAGTGTGTGCCACCATGTGGGTTGCTGTACCTCACACCAAACAGTGCACCTACAAGAGGTAGACGGGCACGCAAATCGTATTGAGGACACCATACAAGGACACCACACAATAAGCGTGACACACCGAATCCAAAGACGGAAATAGGCACGATGACAATATATAATATTGCCTCATCATCAAAATAAATGGGCAAGGATCTAGCCCAATAAGTAACTTCCATGACTTCACTAAGGCAGCATCAGATTTACCGAGCTGGAACAATGTACTTCAAGCATACCGCGAGGAGATGTATGTATAGCAACCAGAAACAAAAAGGGCAAATTAATACATGGTCCAAATTAAACTGTTGCACCATACCCCCTACAGCACTCAAATGCAATGCAAGAGCAACCGGAACCATTCATCATCCCATAAGGAAAAGCACCCTTAAAATGCAACATGAAGCAATATGAAAGCACTATTGCACAGATGCAGAAGTCCAGCATTGTCCAAATAAAGCATTTAGAACTCAAAAGAGCAGATTATATCTCAAATCTCTGTATGTTTTATGAGAGTATTCACATAGAATTACAATTATCTTCAAAAGAGCCACTGTAACAAGAATAACTTACCAATACGGTACAATATGATGCAGTGATCGCAGAACACAAGGAACAGAAGTGATGAATCCAAACCACAAGAAATAAAACCAACAAGTTTAGTCAAAGGGTGCGCCTCTTGCTGAAGTCAGCCGGACTAAGTTCGCCTCTTGCTGAAGTCAGCCGGACTAAGTTCCTTGGATGACCAACTAGGTGCAGCTGAAGGCAGCACACACTTCATTCGCCCCCCCAATCCCCAGTTCATGCAGAATAGATTTATTTTCACAGGAAGGCTGCAATTAAAATAGCTGCTCATGTACTATGACGAAAATCAAGGACCTTACTTTACCGAGCTGCATTTGTTAGTGCTCAGTACACTCAAATCTTATCAACTATATGGGGGAAAAGGATATTACTAATTTGTGACGATGTAGCATCTTCGGTGAAGAATTTCATGATGAAACATCGAAGGCAGACAGTAATGGAAGGTTGACATTCATTTGCAGGTAAGGACGTGCCAAGAATGGAGGAACAAAACCATGAAGACTACAACTGAGAGCCGTAGTTGGCCGAGTCGTTTATGCAGAACATGCCTTTTTAACACAGAAGAAAGGTAATATGTCTTAGTGGTATAATACATCCAAATCTTAAAAGTTCTTAATGGCATAATCAAGACAATCACAATTAAGCTAGATAAGGTTTTGAACCTGAACTGAAGTCATGCAGTTGACGACAGTTCCAATTTGTTCCTGACAGCAAACCAAGGACCAAGTTCTCACACAGAAGAATCAGGCACGGGCTTCAGTCCTGCTACTACACCAGTACCTGCCATCATTACCTCTGCATAACAGCACATGGCAATGTGAGATATATGTATTCTATAAAGCTTTCCAGGAACATAGAATTGTATTTTCACTGATTCGCATACCCATTAGCAACGGAGATACATATTTGTTGCAGATGCACTACGGCGACCTGCTATAGCTGCGGCCACGAGCTGGGGAAGGACTACGGCGCCTTGGAGAGCGATAACGAGGGCTATAGCTCCTGCAAGCAGAGTAGTTAATTTAAGTCTGCTTTGTACAAGGTAATGAAAAGAAAGAATTAGAGAAGCCTGCTAAATGACAAATACAGTATTGGCAAAGTAGCAAATTGCAGGCTTGGCTAGCGAAAAGCCAAGCCCAGAATGAATTTACAATAGAAGGGCATTAAAGCAGAATAGTATCAGTTACAAAAGAGAGATATAAGCAGCATCCAAGGTCGAGCAATAAAATCTGAGAGTTAATTTACAAGTGAAATCTACGAAGTAAAAAAAATGGTCACCTTCTACTATAGCTTGGACTCCTGCGGTATCTAGGGCTCCTGCTGCGGCTCCTGCTCCTGCTCCTGCTGCGGCGTCTTCCACTGCCTAGACCTCCAGAACCAATGCGTATACGACATTCACGTGCAAAGTGCCCAGTCTCACCACATTCATAGCACTTCGACTCAGATCCACCATACCGATCACGACCACCACGCCCACTGGAATTACGAGATAGTTCAACTCTCCATCCGTTCTTACCTATTTTGGAAACCATGCACCAAAGTACAGTTAATGCAGCAATATGTAAGAGCAAAGTGAGGAGTAAGAGTAACAAATTGCAAATCCAGAACAATCAAAATGTTGCTCTATTCACCCCAAAAAAATGCCAAATATAGTAGCAAGCTCTTAATATACGCCTGATTAGACAACTTTTCAAACAATCACAGGACTTCTTTATAAAACTAAAGAGTGTCCAGGCAGAGCCTCAAAAAAGTTCAACCAGAAGACACTGCTAACATACCATCTAGATCACGAATA
This sequence comes from Themeda triandra, assembly GCA_018135685.1. NCBI lineage: Eukaryota > Viridiplantae > Streptophyta > Magnoliopsida > Poales > Poaceae > Themeda > Themeda triandra. The sequence goes on along the minus strand of JAENPR010000067.1, from coordinate 1,695,180 downwards.
GCATCCTCTGCGTCCCTCCTGTCATCAAAATCAATAAATGCAAAGCCAGGTGGTTTTCGAGCAACCCAAACACTGCATTGAGAACAACAGTTAGCAAACTGTGACAGGTGAAACAACACAAAACATCTCATAAAGAAAGAAAGAAGTAAAGGACATAACAATGTAAGGACCCTCCTTTTCTTTAATCAATATTAAAATCTCTCACTGAGGGGATCTTCCCCACAGTTTAAAAGTAAAACATATCAATCTCACTAGATCCAACATGAACGTATGTATAACTGAATACCTCCATCTAAAAGATCCAAAATATTTTTCTTACAATAAGACAAAGTTGGATGAGAATGCACAATGGTGACATAAATAAACATCAAAAAGCACCTCTGCGGACAAAATAATTGGACGATCAAGTTCGCATAGTTCTACACCACTGCAATCAATAACTTTTATAAGGCGCCCAAATAGTTGGAAGATCAAGTTCACATAGTTTTACATCACTGCAATCAATAACTTTTATAAGGCAGCCAAAGCCCTTGAGAAGTCAAATATCATGGCGGATGAAACAAATTTAACAAACTGGGAAAGGAAGTTGGCCACACGAATATCTGATGAAGAATAAGAGCAAACTGAAATCAAAAGTTGGTTCTGAACTCTCACCCTCTCCAATAAGTCAGTGAGCTAATAAATAAATCATTAAAACATCATGAAGCTATTCTCTTGGGTTTCATCACCATATCAATGACAAGGTTCTTACGTTGGCTTGCCAAGCCTTCAAGGTTCAAGGGAAAACATGCAAAAACTATAAAAACATATCTATACAAAAACAGGATAAAGTTTGATAAAAAGTGACCTTCGCAGAACTCCAAACACACGGAACTCATCTTCAAGCTCCCCAGAAGTCACACGTGCATCCAAGTTGCCAACATACACGCGGGCCATTGTGAACAAATCCTGAACTTAGCCACAAGAGGAAAAGATAGAGTTAATTCAAATTTGTACTACCAAACAATCAACCAAAAGAACACATTATAAACAATTTCCATGTCCAAAAGATACCAAGGGCGAGGGATGAGTATCAGAAATCAAGACATGTGGGTATCAGAAGTCAAGACATTTCTTACAGAACATCACACAGACACCACCTGTCACAATTCCCAGTATGAATAGCCAACCAGATAAGTAACAACGTTCTAAACAAAAACGAGAAGCAGCTGATGCTCTGCTGCTACACCATAAAGATTGACACATGGCAAATTTACAACAGAGTGGTCAGAATCTTATTTAGAAGACTGAATAATTTCCAATCCTTGCAAGCAAAGCTAGATCCCTATTCCTTAAACCAAGGAGGTACTGAGCGACACTACTGACCCAAAACTAAAAAACAAAAAAAAAAACTGTTGACCCTACGGAACAGGGAAACAGGCGATTGCATGGTAGAACAATAACTGGTCAGGCGAATTCGACACGAACGCGCAACAACTCCAATCTAAGCACGAGATAGCCACAGTATGACCACTCAGACAAGGGTTACGCCGATCGAAACACCAAATCAAACTAACTAAACTAAACCACGAAATCGCGCGCGACCAGTTCACGGACCGAGGGGAGATGGCGTGGACAACTAACAGTTACGCTCCTAGGGTCCAAATCCCTGGGGGACTAACACAGATGCGGAATCAGACATGAGACCGGATCTCAGAGTTTGGGGTCACCTGCGCGGGAACGAGATGAGAGCAGTCGCGTGCAGCAGCACCGCCAAGTTCCGGCCCGCGGATGCTGCGGCTGCGGCGTTGGCGGCGGCGGAGGGAAAGAGTGAAGCGAAGCTTCTGGTCTTGTGTGGAGGTGTGGAGGCGATAGGAAGAAGACACCACACGGGCGGCTTGTCCGAGTAGGAGGCCAGGCCATACAGCCTGTGTCTCAGGCGAGTCGTATACTCAAGTGGGCTTTGTTTCTCGGCCCAACTCAGCTTTCTCCAGGCCCGGGTCCAACGACCACCGTTCGCTTTCCTACGCAGCTGTTTCTCATCAAATCTATCGTCGATTTCGTCGATTTGATAAGAGACAATGGATTTGTTTTTTTAAGGAAATTGCCGATTTCCTCAAAAAAAAAAAAACATCCCTTTATCAAAAAAAATAAATCCATCCTCGCTTTCATTCAAAATCCATTGTCATTCTCTCAAAAAGAAATCAAAATCAAACTCGTTGTCATTCATCATCATTAAAATTAAATAATTGTTTCTCAAAAAATAAAATTAAAGAAATAGAAAACTACTTCGCCCCCTTCGCGAAGGAACCTCGTCGGCCTCGCCGTCCTGGACGCGTGGAGGCGCGTCGCGTCCGCCACACGCACCGACCATCCCCTGCGCTCCCCGCCCCCACATCGACGCTCCCGCAGCGACGCAGCGTATATACACGCTCCGCGCCGCTCCGACCTCACTTTTCCCCGCCTCCATCACCCAATTCACGATCTCCTCCCCCGCACCGCAACCCTTGTCCCCCGAGCCGCCGAATTTCCCTCCACCGCAACCGCCATGGGCGGCTCCCACAGCCGGGAGGACATCGACCTCACCTCCTCCGACGAGGAGGAGGACTACGAGGACGACTACGAGGCCCGATCGCCCGTCGCGGAGGCCGCCGCGAGCGCGGGGCAGCGCGACGACGACCTCCTCCGCACCGCCACGCCTTCGTCGCTCGAGGCCATCGACGCCAAGCTCAGGGCGCTGGATCTCAAGTACCAGCGTCCCGCCGCCGCCAAGCTCTACCTCCACGTCGGCGGGGCCTCGCCCTCCGCGCACTGGGTGCCCGCCGAGCGCCGCGCGACCTACGCCTTCGTCGACAAATCGAGCGACGACGACTCTTCGCCCAGGTGGTTCCTGGAGGTCGGCCCGGGGCCGCGGGTCTCCGTGCCCGTGGACTCGGCGCTCCAGCTGAAGACGATCCCCGCGCAGCGCCGGGCGGACTTCGCCGCGAGCGGCTCCGTGTGGGCTCTGCGGCTGCCCACCGACGCCGAATTGCGCCGCTTCAGGGTGGACTACGAGCGCTGCCTCTTCGAGAACACGTACGGGGTCGAGGCCACGGACGAGGGCCGGAAGGAGGTGTTCGGCGCCGACTTCGCCGCGTGGGCGCGGCCCGCCGAGGCCGACGACGCTGTTTGGGCCGACGCCGAGGAAAGCCTCACCCCGCCCGCCGCCGCACCTGCGAGGGACCTGCTTGAGGAGTTCGAGGAGGAGGCCGGCGACGGTGACAGCATCCAGAGCCTTGCGCTTGGGGCGCTCGACAACAGCTTCCTGGTTGGCGGCGCCGGGATACAGGTGGTCAAGAACTTCCGCCACGGCTTGCACGGGAAGGGCGCGTCGGTGAGGATCTCTGGAGGCCGTGGCGCCACTGGGAGCGCCTATTCGACGCCGAAGAAGGCGCTGCTGATGCGCGGCGAGACTAACATGCTGCTGATGAGCCCAGGAGAAGCTCTGCGTTCCAACGGTGTCCACCATGTCGATATTGAGACTGGGAAAGTTGTCGCTGAATGGCGGTTTGAAAAGGATGGAACTGATATCGCAATGCGAGACATTGCAAATGACAGTAAGGGGGCGCAGTTGGAACCCTCTGGATCGACATTCTTGGGCCTGGATGACAACAGGTTGTGCAGATGGGATATGCGCGATGCCAGAGGCAGGGTGCAGACAATCGGTAGCTCCTCAGAGTCGCCAGTGCTGAACTGGTCACAGGGTCATCAGTTCTCGAGGGGCACCAACTTCCAGTGCTTTGCAAGTACTGGGGATGGTTCAATCGTTGTTGGTTCTGTGGATGGCAAGATCAGGCTCTATTCCAAGAGCTCAATGCGTATGGCGAAGACGGCATTCCCAGGGCTTGGGTCCCCAATTACACATGTGGATGTTACCTATGATGGGAAATGGATATTGGGAACAACTGACACATACTTGATCTTGATCTGCACTATCTTCAAGGACAAAGATGGAAAAGAGAAGACTGGTTTCAGTGGCCGAATGGGAAATAGGATTGCTGCACCAAGGCTGCTCAAGCTCACTCCACTGGATTCAATTTTAGCAGGGACTGACAACAAATTCCATGGCGGACAGTTCTCATGGGTAAGTTCAAATCTCCTGTTCTATGCATATTAGCTCTGATTCATGTGTTTTATCTCAAAGTGGTAACAACTAGTATACAGTGATTTGTGTTTTGTCCTCATTTTTTAACTGCATGATTTCTGCACCTAGTAAGAAGTACCAATTTGAAGTAGAGGGAGGGGGGCCATAATTATGTTCCTAATTTGACATCTGTAGAATCATGTCATAGTTGTTTACATAACTTATAGAAGAGGCTTCAACAATTCAGAAGGAGAAAATTACCTTGCTTGAAAACCACTTTTAAATATATCTCACCTTGGACACTTCTCATTGCCTGTAATGGTAGTTTGCAGTTCTATTTATCGCAGTGTAATGTTGCAACAGTTGGGTACAACACTACAGTCATGTGCATTCCATTGTCAGGCTGCTAGTGCAGTCATGTCCATTTGCATTGCAAAAATTATATGTAGTACTGATCATTATTTTCTAATTGTGATCATCTGCTTGTAAATTGTGACTACTAATGAATCCACCTTGGACACTTCATATTGCCTGTAGAATGTAGTGGTCATTTGCAGTTCCAGATTACTTGCATACTAATAATGTTATAACACTTGGGTACAACACTACAACCAAGTGTGCTCATGTGTGTTTGCAGTCTGAATGTTTTTCTATGTACTAGTCATTATTTGCTTCATTGTTATTATTTGCTTGTAAATTTGTTTCTTATGAATCTTATATATAGTTCAGCATTTGTTCTGATGTCTACTCTTCCTCTGCATTCGATTGACTTCATCAGGTAACAGAGAATGGAAAGCAGGAAAAGCACCTTGTTGCTACAGTGGGCAAATTCAGTGTCATTTGGAATTTCCAGCAAGTGAAGGACAGCAACCACGAGTGCTACCGTGATCAGCAGGGCCTCAAGAGCTGCTACTGCTACAAAGTTGTCCTCAAGGATCAATCAATCGTCGACAGCCGCTTCATGCATGAGAAGTTTGCAAGCAGTGACTCTCCAGAAGCTCCGCTCGTTGTTGCTACACCAATGAAAGTCAGCTCCTTCAGTATTGCAAATCGACGCTGACTCTGAAGCTCTTTTTCCCCGTTGTGCGAAATAGTTTGAGTAGTTACAGGTTCTTCTTCAGTTTGTTATTATTCTCTTAGACGAGTTGGTTGGTTGGTTTGTGTGGGTTGTGGCCATTTGTGGTGGCTCCCTAAAATGGCATGTCTATATTTGGTAGACTACATGTATGTGATGGTGTCAAGCAAAGGAATGTTGATTTGAGACTAGTTCTAGTCCTGCTTATAATACCGTTGATGCTTATGATTTGAGACTGTAGTTCTGGTCCTACTTTTAATGCCGATGATGCTTACTTCTCTCTTTTTTCTTTTTTGATTTGAAGGAACTGATGTTACTTCTCACGATGCTTATCTCTCTTTTTTTTTTTTTTTTTTTTTGAAGAAAAACTGATGCTTACTTCTCATGACGCTAATTTCCATTTCCGGTGCCATTTTTTCTTGCGACAAGAGGCCTGGACTCGGCCTTTATATCAGAGTAACAAATGGGCCACATGTTGGACTGACGAATAGCCAGACCTAACGGCCCAGCAAGTCGAAAATGCAACAGCAAACAACAGAAGTCTCTCAGTTGCTCATCCTATCGTCGGCGCCTCTGAAAAAACCCGATCATGATTCATGTCCTGTATGGCTGTCTCTGATCTGAACTGATAAGCGGAGCTGGACCCCCTCTCCCGTGCGTGCCTCACACACTGACACGCATACGCATACAGACACATTCAGCTGGCTCACCACCAGATGACCAGAAAACCATGATGGCGCAGAGACGGCCATCATCACAGCGACGCTCGACTGACCCTGCCGTGTATACCACCGTGCTCAATCTCAACCACCAGCGAGTACGGCACCGGCCTCTGTCCTATTCCTCCTTAATCATGAGAAGATCGCTAACAATTAACAACCCCTTCACCCTTCTCTCTCTCCTAATCCAATCCGCCAACCAGCTCCCCCCTTCTAGAATCCAGAAACCGGATAAGGCACCAAGCAACAGTGCGATGTACCTCCCCGCACCTAACGTTTTCTACGAAGTACGGAACCGGCGTCGTCCCATTGGACATTTCCACGCCGGTCCCGGGGCTCCCGGCGGCGGTAGTTGGCCATTGTACTTGTACTGCTCCTTTCGATTCGCATCCGGTCATCCGGCGCTAGGGACGACTCCTGTGCCCAACGGCCCCAGGAGGGACCGTGCTGAAAGGTCGCACTGCCTTATCCAATCCGACGATGATGCGTTTTTTTTCCTCGCGTTTGGTTTTGATCACTGGGCAGGTAGTACGACGCAATTAACCACGAACGGGTCGGGGAAGAGACGTCGCTGGCTTGGAGTTAAGGTTGGCGTGCGTGGTGCCGTGGTGGTGGGGTGTCCGTCCGAGTACCCCATCTGTTCCATCTAATTAGCCCATGTCAATCGACGAATGGCCCCGCGATTGGCCGCGCGGTCAGCTCTGAATAATGGACGGAGAAGACACGCAGACGCCGAGAGCCCGAGACGCAGACGCATGGGCGGATGGCTAGCCTATCCATGTCTGTCAGTTGACGAACGGCACGCGCGAGCGCGACACGTCTCCCTCCCCCGGCTCCCCGGTGCACGACCACGTCGGCTTACTTCTGCAACCCAAGCATGCTTTTTCTCCTTAATATAGTAGTAGTATTTCATTTCATTTACTATCTGTGTTCGTTCACACATGTCCTCCGTCTCGATCGTCAGTTCGTCACTACGCGCACAAGGAGAATCTTTCCGCCAGCATTTCCCGGGAATTCTGGACACCAACACCACGCACACCATCGAAGCAATGTCACACACGCATGCATCTGCGTATGCTCGATCCTCACACAGCTTCTCTTGTCTCGCTCCGCGTCGTTTCCTGTCTCCGGTCCTTATCCCCGCTGTAGCAGAGGGTGAGCTGTGACGATGTAGCAGAGGGTGAGCTGTGACGACCGAGCTGGGTGAGCTGTGACGACCGAGCTCCAGCTTCCTCCGCGCGTGAGGTGAGCTGTTGCGTGCAGCGCAGGAACACCGTGGCCATGGACGACGTCGAAGTTACTGGCAAAAGAAATGCAAAACTACTCGAGCCGTACTATCCGTTTCCACGATGAGTTCAGAACAGGACTACTTTAATCCAAAACACTGTGGCGCGATAGCGGTTGCGTTGCAGCGGCCATGTGAAATTCCTGCAGGCCAGGCATGCAGGCAGCAAAATGGTCGTGCGTGTCAATTCAGCATGTGTGTACGTATGTACTTATATACATTAGTAAGTTAGTTAATGTATGTACTCGTATGTACTGAAGAGAACGATTGAATGGAAATTAACATCACCAAAGTTACGGCAGCGTGCCTTGCGACATGACCAAAGTTAACCGGCAGCGTGGTTGCCTTGCGTGCAAGATCACATAACGTAGCTACGTGTCTGTTTCTCACGAGAAGCCAACTCGTAGTTTAACCCTTTTTTTTTTTACCCAAGTCAGCAAGCAAAACTCAAACTTATTTTTTAATAATACAGACCTGTTTAAATTCGCTGCCACGGAGAATTGAACGGATGCTACTCAAATGCTCTAACCACTAGGCTAGATGCCCTTTTACCCCGCATTTTAACCTTAAATCTTGGATTCTATATATACGCTATTAAACTATAATTTATCCAGATTATACAAACATACTACAGCTCAAAGAAAACAATGTAAATATACCCACAACTCTAACAGACAACTAATGAAGCTAGAGCTCCATCAAATAGGACCTATATAAGCATTATGTTAGGAATTTGGACGTGCATATTTTGCTAGAATTCGGATGTGAAAATAGCTCCTGTCACCAAAATAATATACTTACCTTTTGTGCTAAGTCTCAGCATCTTAAATTTGATGAAGTTTTAAAAAACCATATGTATTTGTGATATCAAATTAGTATACTCATAGTATGGCTAATTGATTTCACGAGTGATGATACTTGTTTATACAAATTTTATTTGATCAGACTAAAAAAATGGAGCAAAAATGTTCTTTTTTTGGCAACTTTGGACATATGATTCTCAGAACTTATTTAGCAATGGAAAAAAAGGTTGGACTGAAGTTACATGGGACTTATAATCCTACATAAATTCAAAATGTGGGGAAGTTTTCATTGTGGGCTGAAAGGATCAAGATGCCCAAGAGGGGGGTGAATTGGGCTAATTCTAAAAATTCTTTTGGAATTAAACCTACTAGCCCATGATTCACCCCTTGGTGCATAAGTGTGTTCCTAGACAATCGATCAACTAGAGTTTTGCACCCTAAATTCCAATCCTATTCTAGCATGGCAATTCTATGAAAGTAATTGCAAGAATGTAAGTGCTAGAAAATAAATGCGGAAATTAAGGGGACAAGGAACACGGTGATCTTTTTTCCGAGGTATCGGAGAGTCGCCACTCTCCACTAGTCCTCGTTGGAGCACCCGCGCAAGGGTGTAGCTCCCCCTTGATCCTCGCAAGGACCAAGTGCTCTCTAGGGCTGATTCTTCGTCGCTCCGACGCGGTGAATCGCCAAGAACCGCTCACAAGATGAGTTGGGTCATCCACAAGCACCGCCGGATGATCACCAAGCTCCAATCACCACCAAGCCGTCTAGGTGATGGCGATCACCAAGAGTAACAAGCACAAACTCCCACTTGACCTCGCAAATGTAGCACCTGGTTTTCTAAAAAAATACCAAGTACTAACTATATGTGTGCCCTGGATGTCCACACAACACATATAGAGACAAAAATGGTAAATATCAGAAGCAATGCTTTATTACTTAGCGAAACATATTTACATCAATTTATATATATCAGAGTACAACAGAAACTATTTATAATCTTCTATCTTCAGGTCGCCATACTCCACGGGACGGTTGACCGGGGAGCACTCCGCCTAGTACTCACATAACTCCTTTGAAAAATTGACCACGCTTCTGCTACGCCACTTTGATCCACCATCTGGTACCCATCCGGGATTTTTATTGGTGACAACAACAAGCGTCAGCTCACCATGCTCAGCAAGTATAACATGAGGGGATGCAAGGCTCAAAAGGTTAGACACGGTTGAACTGCGGTAAGCATTTTTAGTTGCTCATATTTTACTTATTAACCCTAAATTGCTAAGGTATGCTTAGGGCTCCTCCCATGTTAAAGTAATTAATTATCATCAAGATTTACCATCTCCCAAACCATCCATAGAACCATCTATCTCGAAAAGGATCCAGGCCGCTCATGACCGTGAGCACGGCTGATATATCAGTTTGATCAAACTCTGCACAGAGGTGTACACTTTCACCTTGAGTCGTGATTCCCCTTTGCCCGAGGTAGCTAATCTCTTGACTCACTTCCAAGGTAAGTCAGCAGGGTCTCACTACGAAGCCTTTCACTAATTACCCTAATCAGTTAGTAGCCGCGAGGTTTCAGCGTCTAGGCGAATGGAGGCCCCCTTCAAGACTGGCACACCTTGACCGCAGCCCAGCACACATCTTGACAGGCAAGAAGCCATTCTGCAACCTAGTCCCCCCTCTTGCGCCGAAAGAATTCGGTAACTACTAACAAGCTAGAGAAAACTAGTTATACGACTAAGATCGTGCCCACTTTGATTCTCAAGGCTGTACGGATGTCCTGGGTTGCCGCTTTAAGATTAAGTCCTTACGGAGGGCAGACTAGAGCACCCAACAAGGCCCAATGCTCTAGCCCCCTGCTGACCATGTTGCTCCAAAGCACCACTTTAACCATTGATTCCATAAGTCATTAGCAGGATTAACATTATCACATTTGTTGATTGCAAGCTAAGCAAAACTAACCATATGCATGAACCCAAGGTAAACAAGGAACATGGTATACAAGTTCTAGGTAAAGTCCTTAGCATCATATTAGACACATGCATATGAAAAGGTGATTAAATGGTTATTAGGTAATCAAGGAAGCTCATGTTACACTTGCCTTCCAATTGTTCGCTGAAACTCTTCCATCCTCTTCAGAACCATCCTCGCATACTTCCTCTACCGATAGCAATCAAATGGCACAAACACCTGAAATTGTCCCTAAGAACAATACACCCATTACAAAAACAAGCTATAAAGGTTCCTAACGTACGAGTCTATCGTGTGAGCGCAAAAACAGCTTAAACATGTTATGATGAGCTTTTGAAGTTTTAGGGGTTAAATCATAGAAGGAAATAAGGCTGGTTATATCAACGAATAGCAAAAAGGATGGCAATGAGATACAGATGAATAAAAGAGAGCATGAGTTAGATTTCTAGATATTTATAGGAATATTGGAATTATATATATGAAGAAAAAAATACGTACACACATGACGTACGTGGCCATTGGCCAACATGAGAGGTACTGGAAGGGTATGTGTATTAGCATGCTGATGATGTCATCATGGAGACAAGCTGTGTATGCAAGGCTATGCATTAGAGAAATATGATATATGTGGTTGATGGTAACGTAGAAGAAATATATGGGCTACGGTATTTACAGAAATATTAGGAATATATTTGTGAAGGAAAAGAAGACATATATACGGCGTGAACATAGTGATGACATAATCAAGGAATAAACAAAAGGTATTTGGATATGTAGGCTTATAGCTTGTGTGTACTTGTCCCCGTTAAGTAGAAAAAGATATGCAGGCATGGATAATCAGGTGATAGTACTAGCACGTGATATCTGATGAGCTGGATCATGTGCACGCACAGATGTGCTATATATGTGAGACTTTGATGCCTGATGGTATACAACAACTAGTGTTACATGTTTGTTTATTGTACTGGCTGGACACCGAGCTCGCTAGGAACTAGATGAACGGTTGCATCTTGGTGTAACAACAAAGAAAGGTAGTAAGACGTGATGGTGCTTCCTCACCTTCACATGATGGCCGACGGCAAGGAGTGATGAGGATCATTAGCTGTGGTAACTGGTACATGCATGGTGATCGATGATGGCAGCCTGGCAAAGACTCCATCCGACGACACGACAACGATCCTTTTGGTCTGCCGCCATGAAACCAGAAGACAACAGGGATCATGTATGGGTCAGCGATGGCAACACAAACTTGATGGAGAAACCTCACCGGAACAGAGTAGCGATGGCAAGTGTCCTGGTCTGGAGATTGGAGCGAAGAAGCACACATCCAAGACGACATGCCCCTGCAGCACGGCGAGAGGAGCAGCCCACGAGACTTCCCATGCGATCAGCGCTGGGAATATAGAAGGCAGTGGTGAGGCTCCGGCGAGCACGGCAAGCGGCGATGCAGGTCACCAGGCACCGGAGCGCGCAACACTCTGAGGTGTTGCCGTGGAACTCTGAGATGTGGCCGTGGATCAAAGACAGAGCGCCGGAGTGACGACGAATCGAATTTGCAGAGAGCCGTCATTGAGGAAGATGATTCGGCGACGGAGTTGCAACATGAGCGACGAAACTGGCTGGCTAGATGATGAAAGGACACGGGAGTGCTGGAGTGCTGGTCATCTCTTTATATAGACACGGCAAAGCAAGGCAGCTGAGAGGATGATAAGGCGGTGGAATTGAAACCATCCATCGCTGGTGGAGCTCTGCTCGGACATAATGGCAGCCGTTTCACATGCATGGAGGTCGGTGCCTGGAAGTGGAGCGGCAAAAGAAACTGCTCGTGCATGCGCATGAAGACCAAAAGATTGAGAGGTAAGTAGATACATCGAATTTGGCACATGCAGATAATTTGCTTTTGGCTTTTCTGAGTTTGTTCGTGTGTGGTACATGAAACAAAATAGAGTAGAGGAATAAATCATGTGCAAGATATTAGATATATGGAGGAAGGAAATAAATATGTATGATAAAAGAAGAGAGAATGAGTTTGCAAGGAACATGATATTATTCAAGGCTAGAATGTTGTCACGTGGTGAGAATATGCATGAGATGGATAAAGATTAGAAGGATATAAAAATAAATATATAAATAAACTTTAGTTAAACAAAACCCATATTTTATTTTAGGAATAGAATAAAACCTCTCCGTAGCTTAACGTGGATTTTCATAAATCATTTTTCACCCAAGAAAATTTAATGCTTTCAGCATGAATGCAACAAACATATCAAATTAATTCAAAATATTTGAGAAAACCATATTTTCCACATTTAAATTTATAAACAACATAATTAAATCTTAGGAAATTTTATAAAATTCATGAAATCATTTATTTTATTTAGTGTTTTCTAAGCACAACCCAAAATGGAAATTTTTGGGTGTGACAAACTACCCCCTTAACGTAATCTCGTCCCGAGATTCACCGAAGAGGCAATCATTACAAAGATCCAAATCACACATGGGCATAATAACAGTAAGACAACCGTGTAAGAACACACTAACATGATATTGTCCTTAATCGAGAACACACTAGCACATACCTTAGTGTCGTTGCTATCGCAAAAGGTGCTCAAGGTAAAATCTTCCTATAATAGGCTTAGGTTATCGAGCTGAAACTCTTTAGCCGCCAATGGTGATGCTCTTTGTCGATGACGAATCTTCAACTTCACAGGCATTGTCAATGATCTTGGCCAAACAAGGATTTCCGGTACAAAGTATATATTTTTTTTTTTTACAAAGTGTCAAGGGGGAGGAAGACGAGACAAGTTTTTAGCAAAATAATTTTGTAAAACGGCCATTTCTAACTAGGCTGAGCGTCCTACAGTCAACACTGCTCTGATACCACTTTGTAGCACCTGGTTTTCTAAAAAAATACCAAGTACTAACTATATGTGTGCCCTGGATGTCCACACAACACATATAGAGACAAAAATGGTAAATATCAGAAGCAATGCTTTATTACTTAGCGAATCATATTTACATCAATTTATATATATCAGAGTACAACAGAAACTATTTATAATCTTCTATCTTCAGGTCGCCATACTCCACAGGGACGGTTGACTGGGGGAGCACTCCGCCTAGTACTCACATAACTCCTTTGAAAAATTGACCACGCTTCTGCTACGCCACTTTGATCCACCATCTGGTACCCATCCGGGATTTTTATTGGTGACAACAACAAGCGTCAGCTCACCATGCTCAGCAAGTATAACATGAGGGGATGCAAGGCTCAAAAGGTTAGACACGGTTGAACTGCGGTAAGCATTTTTAGTTGCTCATATTTTACTTATTAACCCTAAATTGCTAAGGTATGCTTAGGGCTCCTCCCATGTTAAAGTAATTAATTATCATCAAGATTTACCATCTCCCAAACCATCCATAGAACCATCTATCTCGAAAAGGATCCAGGCCGCTCATGACCGTGAGCACGGCCGATATATCGCTTTGATCAAACTCGCACGTAGGTGTACACTTTCACCTTGAGTCGTGATTCCCCTTTGCCCGAGGTAGCTAATCTCTTGACTCACTTCCAAGGTAAGTCGGCAGGGTCTCACTACGAAGCCTTTCACTAATTACCCTAATCAGTTAGTAGCCGCGAGGTTTCAGCGTCTAGGCGAATGGAGGCCCCCTTCAAGACCGGCACACCTTGACCGCAGCCCAAAGACACATCTTGACAGGCAAGAAGCCATTCTGCAACCTAGTCCCCCCTCTTGCGCCGAAAGAATTCGGTAACTACTAACAAGCTAGAGAAAACTAGTTATACGACTAAGATCGTGCCCACTTTGATTCTCAAGGCTGTACGGATGTCCCGGGTTGCCGCTTTAAGATTAAGTCCTTACGGAGGGCGGAGACTAGAGCACCCAACAAGGCCCAATGCTCTAGCCCCCGCTGACCATGTTGCTCCAAAGCACCACTTTAACCATTGATTCCATAAGTCATTAGCAGGATTAACATTATCACATTTGTTGATTGCAAGCTAAGCAAAACTAACCATATGCATGAACCCAAGGTAAACAAGGAACATGGTATACAAGTTCTAGGTAAAGTCCTTAGCATCATATTAGACACATGCATATGAAAAGGTGATTAAATGGTTATTAGGTAATCAAGGAAGCTCATGTTACACTTGCCTTCCAATTGTTCGCTGAAACTCTTCCATCCTCTTCAGAACCATCCTCGCATACTTCCTCTACCGATAGCAATCAAATGGCACAAACACCTGAAATTGTCCCTAAGAACAATACACCCATTACAAAAACAAGCTATAAAGGTTCCTAACGTACGAGTCTATCGTGTGAGCGCAAAAACAGCTTAAACATGTTATGATGAGCTTTTGAAGTTTTAGGGGTTAAATCATAGAAGGAAATAAGGCTGGTTATATCAACGAATAGCAAAAAGGATGGCAATGAGATACAGATGAATAAAAGAGAGCATGAGTTAGATTTCTAGATATTTATAGGAATATTGGAATTATATATATGAAGAAAAAAAAATACGTACACACATGACGTACGTGGCCATTGGCCAACATGAGAGGTACTGGAAGGGTATGTGTATTAGCATGCTGATGATGTCATCATGGAGACAAGCTGTGTATGCAAGGCTATGCATTAGAGAAATATGATATATGTGGTTGATGGTAACGTAGAAGAAATATATGGGCTACGGTATTTACAGAAATATTAGGAATATATTTGTGAAGGAAAAGAAGACATATATACGGCGTGAACATAGTGATGACATAATCAAGGAATAAACAAAAGGTATTTGGATATGTAGGCTTATAGCTTGTGTGTACTTGTCCCCGTTAAGTAGAAAAAGATATGCAGGCATGGATAATCAGGTGATAGTACTAGCACGTGATATCTGATGAGCTGGATCATGTGCACGCACAGATGTGCTATATATGTGAGACTTTGATGCCTGATGGTATACAACAACTAGTGTTACATGTTTGTTTATTGTACTGGCTGGACACCGAGCTCGCTAGGAACTAGATGAACGGTTGCATCTTGGTGTAACAACAAAGAAAGGTAGTAAGACGTGATGGTGCTTCCTCACCTTCACATGATGGCCGACGGCAAGGAGTGATGAGGATCATTAGCTGTGGTAACTGGTACATGCATGGTGATCGATGATGGCAGCCTGGCAAAGACTCCATCCGACGACACGACAACGATCCTTTTGGTCTGCCGCCATGAAACCAGAAGACAACAGGGATCATGTATGGGTCAGCGATGGCAACACAAACTTGATGGAGAAACCTCACCGGAACAGAGTAGCGATGGCAAGTGTCCTGGTCTGGAGATTGGAGCGAAGAAGCACACATCCAAGACGACATGCCCCTGCAGCACGGCGAGAGGAGCAGCCCACGAGACTTCCCATGCGATCAGCGCTGGGAATATAGAAGGCAGTGGTGAGGCTCCGGCGAGCACGGCAAGCGGCGATGCAGGTCACCAGGCACCGGAGCGCGCAACACTCTGAGGTGTTGCCGTGGAACTCTGAGATGTGGCCGTGGATCAAAGACAGAGCGCCGGAGTGACGACGAATCGAATTTGCAGAGAGCCGTCATTGAGGAAGATGATTCGGCGACGGAGTTGCAACATGAGCGACGAAACTGGCTGGCTAGATGATGAAAGGACACGGGAGTGCTGGAGTGCTGGTCATCTCTTTATATAGACACGGCAAAGCAAGGCAGCTGAGAGGATGATAAGGCGGTGGAATTGAAACCATCCATCGCTGGTGGAGCTCTGCTCGGACATAATGGCAGCCGTTTCACATGCATGGAGGTCGGTGCCTGGAAGTGGAGCGGCAAAAGAAACTGCTCGTGCATGCGCATGAAGACCAAAAGATTGAGAGGTAAGTAGATACATCGAATTTGGCACATGCAGATAATTTGCTTTTGGCTTTTCTGAGTTTGTTCGTGTGTGGTACATGAAACAAAATAGAGTAGAGGAATAAATCATGTGCAAGATATTAGATATATGGAGGAAGGAAATAAATATGTATGATAAAAGAAGAGAGAATGAGTTTGCAAGGAACATGATATTATTCAAGGCTAGAATGTTGTCACGTGGTGAGAATATGCATGAGATGGATAAAGATTAGAAGGATATAAAAATAAATATATAAATAAACTTTAGTTAAACAAAACCCATATTTTATTTTAGGAATAGAATAAAACCTCTCCGTAGCTTAACGTGGATTTTCATAAATCATTTTTCACCCAAGAAAATTTAATGCTTTCAGCATGAATGCAACAAACATATCAAATTAATTCAAAATATTTGAGAAAACCATATTTTCCACATTTAAATTTATAAACAACATAATTAAATCTTAGGAAATTTTATAAAATTCATGAAATCATTTATTTTATTTAGTGTTTTCTAAGCACAACCCAAAATGGAAATTTTTGGGTGTGACAGCAAAGTCTAGGGAGAAGAGTGGATGCACACTAGCTACTCTCAATCTCTCATGAACTCATGGATTCTCAAATCTCTTCAAGTCATGAGGCTCTTGCAACTCTCCTACTCTCACAAGGTGGTTATCAGCTGAACAAATGAGCAAGAGAAGCTAAAATGGAGGGGGTGTGGTTGTATTTATAGCCAAGGCTGAAATCCAACCGTTACCCCGCAATTCCCGCTTCGATCGTGAGCGCCGGACGCGTCCGGCGACCCACCGCGGACGCGCGTCCGGCGCTTAAAAGGATTCAAACGGTCGGCTAGCCGTTGAGCTACGGTGCACACGCCGGACGCGTCCGCGCGCGCCGTAGTCCGGAGCGCGTCCGGAGCGCACTTTGTCCCAAGGCCGGCTCCGAAAAGTTTCGGTCCGCGCGTCCGGCCGAGCGCCGGACGCGGGACCGCGCGTCCGCCCTCAAAGCGAGACCAGCAGAAGAGTTCACCGTGCGCCGGACGCGTCCGGCGCCCACGGCTGGCGCGTCCGGCGCCTGTTGAAGCTCCCGTTTTCACTCGATCAGCGATCCTTTGAAAACGGCGATGACTTCAACGACTCTCAGGGCTCACAAGTAACTTCCTAGCGCTAAGATTTCACCAGTGTGCACCACACCTAAACCCGAGACTCAACTAGGTCAAGCTACCCATTTGCACCCCCTTAATAGTACGGCCAAAGGAGAAAAATAAAGTCCTAACGACTAATCCGATGTCTCTCAACACCATCGACAATCGGAACTAACCGTCCTTAACCTTGTCGTCCAACCTTTGAAAACCGAAACGATTTCCATCGATAAGAGGGCATGCCAACCAAATTGCACGAGATTCCATTACCATGACCATAACTCACATTGTTTCTGCAAAACACACGTTAGTCATAGTAATCTATATTGTCATCAATCATCGAAACCCACATCAAAGGGGCCTAGATGCTTTCAATCTCCCCCTTTTTGGTGATTGATGACAACCTCTGGAGTATGAAGAGTTTAGTTGAGGTTTTCAAGCATGTTTGATTCACATGAGCCTTTGACAATAAGAGCAAAGGTTAGAATGACTCATGTGACATCAAGCCAAAAGATCTGTGCTCATATAATCTGCAAAAACGAGTTAGCACAAGACAAAAGCATAGCTCATATGGAATCAGAGTAAAACGCGGAAGCCAAGCACATATGAGCAAAGAGCCAGGTGACATAGAAGGTGATACCAAACCGAAGAGCATATGTCACTGCGATTGAAAGTACCTCACACATATCATACAATGCATAAAGTTCATGATGCATGCAAATGTATCAATCAAAAGAACCAAATCCCAAGCTAAGAGCTCCCCTAAGTCTACATACTCCCAACTCTCCCCTTTGGCATCAAGGACCAAAACCTAAGGCCGAGGGTGGAAGGAGCAGACGAGCCGGTCTCACGAGCATGTGGAGCAATGACGAACGCCGTAGCATCATCTCGGGCTGTCATCGAGCTCTGCTGACCGAGAGTGACAGAGCCTTCTTGACCCTCCGGGCCGTGGCGCTGGCGGAGAAGCGGTGCAGGTCTCCGCTCAACCGACACCAGAATCGCGCCGTCTCCGTAGTCGGCACTGTGACTGGAGCTATCTCTGGCTGACCCTGTGGCTCGGACGGTGCAGCAAGTGGAAGAGTAGGAGCCACCTGTGGTACCCTCAGTAGTAGGAAGAGGATCTCAGTAGAAGCCACGAGGAAGGTATAGTCCGGAAGTGCCGGTGCACATCGGAGGGATCTCGCTCGCGAGGTTGCGAGTCCTGATGAATAGACTGCCTCATATACTCAGGTGTCGCCTCTCCTGTGAGTGCACTGTAGGAAGCCTGATGATGGGCTGCGCCTGAGTCTGGAGTGAATAACAGATGAGAGCCAACAGGTGAGAAGCCAGTGGAGATCCGTGGAAAACCAGGGGACACCTGAACTGCTGGAGAAGAAGGTGCTATGCCTGAAGCCGGTAAGCTGTCCTCGTGGATCGGCACTGAGAAGGTCCTACTCCCAAAGTCTGTCCCGCCGGCCGACTCGGAGCCGAGGAAGAATTCCCGAGGTACTATGGCACCCGTCTCGCGAAACAGTGAAGCAATCAAGGTCATGGTGCGAGTGCTGCCGTCGCCGCTTGTAGCGATCTTGTGCATCCCGGCGAGCTCGTATCTCGGCTAGAGCAATTTCATGCCGCTCCTCGGCACGCTCCCGGTTGGCGACCAATCCCGTCAAGTACCCGAGTCAAGCGCTCAATGGCCGCTCCTAAACCGCCCGCTCGCATCATGCGACGAGGGGAGGACGAATCGGAATGTAGTACTCCTCATCATCCTTAGAGTCTCGAGGTCGTGATCTCATATCCTGCCGCCTCGCCTTCGCAAGCTCGCTTCTTCATCTCGCCGCTAGCCGCTCAACTCTAGCATCCCGCTCGCTCTCCGTCTCTCAGAATCGGATCTCCATGGCGAGGAATGACTGGAGGAGCATCTGCGGTGACTCGACAATCGTGAAGCATCATAGGAGCCAAACACCTCATAATTCAGCGGATCTTCATATTCCTTTACGATCGAGTCCGGAAGATCACCATTTCTATAGATGAGCCGGGTGATCCAATGAGCATAGTGCATCGGCCGGTGTTTGGTGAAGCTCCCATAGATAACATCCTCCATATCACAAAGAATCAAATCCCGGATGTCAAAAGGAATCTTCCTCACAAGATGTGACACTACCCACCGCCGGAGCCTAGTGAACCCATTCCCGAAACCGGGCCTAGCAAGAATTGTGTACCTCGAATCGATCAAGGACTCGAGCAAGGCGTAGCTCATCCCGTGGTGTCCCGCTCGACCACGCACCAAAGTTAGGTCCAAAGACCTCTCTCATGATCTCGGGAGGTGGCACTACTCCTCCCCGTGCACGGCGGGGTGGCTCAATTCCTGGAAAGCACGGTGATGCGGCTTGATGGGCTGCTCGAAATCCCCAAGAAGTTCCCGGCTTCCTCACTGGACAAGTTCGTCTCGACCACGAATGGTGTATGAAATGAGTGAATGATTTGGAGCAATCCACGGTGTAGCATAGAACTCTAACACCCATTCGGAATATATCTGCGAGATCTTCCAATTAGATCAATCATACCTGGCTGTGCACCCAAATACTCTCTGAAGGCCTGGCCCAACACATGTGAGAAAGAGTCAGCTATCACTGTCCTCTGCTTGGTGATCTTCGACTTCTGCCTGTATGCCTCAACTAGGGACTTGTGCAAAGCTGTGTAATAAGGTGCACCAGCTCTCTCTCTAGAAGGTGGAAACCAGGTGTTTATTTCCACCTGCCTGATAGCCTGAATCTTCTTGGCACTAGCTGTCAAAAGCTCCTCTGTACTCAGTCTAGGTCCTGTAGGGCTGTGTCAGAACCTCCTAAGTAATGTGGCCCACATGCACTAATCCTTGTCTTAACAGACCTCGGATGACTATGCATGTGTTCCACAGACTTAATTAGCTCTGTCGGGTTAAACCCGAAACCTCCACGATTCTCCGAGCAAGGATCAATCATTACAAGAGACATTGCAGCGTACAACAGTTTTAAATAAAATAATATACATCAGAGTATAAGTGCGGAAGTCTTACAAACATAAGTTTACAAGCCTAAAAGTTTTAACCTTACAAACCATAAGTTAAGTTATTACAAACCATAAAGTAGTAGATAGCATTAGGATAACTTTATACAACACTTCAGACGTAGTGCTTGCCCAAGGCCAAACACACTACTCGTCGTCACTCTCCGGAACGACCGTCATGCAACAGGGTTCGAAGCACACCTGAGCATGAGACTCACCTGCAACAAGGGTTTAACAAACCCTGAGTACAAAAGTACTCAACAAGACTAACCCGACGAAAAAGGTGGTGAAGACTCAGGAATGCGAGCCGAGATAGGAATCAAGGTAAGGTTCAAAGCAAGAATCAATTCTTTTGCGTAAAAGCCACTAAGAGTGAGTCCTTAACCTCAAGTTTTACTTTCAAGTTAACCTGTGGGGTTATTTATGCTAAACTAACTTAAGTAAAACCAGCAGATCAAGATAATTCATACAACTCTCTTTTATCTCTATCATAAAGTAGCCACCACTTTTATCTACGATGAATGGTCGGAGGATCAAGTCTCCATAACCGAGGAGCACGACGATTCGAATCGATTTACTCAGCTGAGGATCCCTAAACACACGATATAAGTGGGACTCTAACCCACAATTATATCAACAATACCGTCGGACATTCTAGAACTAGGCTCAGCTTCCGTGCCGTCCGAGAATACTTGTACACCTCCATTCCGGGTTACGTCCCACGAGGGTAACTAGTATTCCCGCCATCTCGCCACTCCCAATGCACGGGCTCACCGTACTAGTCCTTAGATTATCCTAGGGTAAAGCTTTTCCGTAGATATGTGAGTAGTTGTAAAGTCTTGTCCAGCTGGCCAAACAACGGCCGGTCCTTAACTGACAAGTCGAAAACACTACATCAACCATATGATGCAAGTTACCCGACCGATCTTGCTAATCATTAGCTACCAACATTAAGATGCCACATGTGAAACCAATTTCCATCATTTCTGAAGTAACTCAGTTGAAAACCTATTTATTAAAGCAAGACTAAGCAGACTAAGCATTTTCGAAATGAACCGGTAACAAGGATGATATACAGTAACAAGGTAGGTAATGCATCAATTAGGTTATAACGCAACTCCTAAAACTTAATGCATCAAAGCAAAAGCACAAATGTTAAAAGCTTTGAAATACAAGGTAGGGTTTGAATGTAACCGGGGCTTGCCTTGATCGAGAGCGTAGACGAAACCGGACTCGTCAACACTGGAAACACCGAAACCCGACTCCGGAACTGGTTCCTCCTTCGGACTGGGGTCAACGGGATTCTCCGCGTTCACGTAATCTACACGATATTGATATGCTTCAACATGATGGAATATAAATATGATGCTTGTTGACGGTTGTTAATGATCAATTTTATATGTCAACCGAGAGAGAAAGAGGGGTATAATCTGTTCACCACCATAGACTTAGGGTTTAAACCGACAGATTCCACAAGTTTTGGTGAATATGTGTTTTCGCGGGGATTATCGGAAAACATCCAAGGAGGCCCACATGTCATGATTACATAGAGAGAAAGACCGAACGGGTAAAATTGTATATTCTAGAAGACTCCGAAGGCAAACCCCGGAAGCGGGGACCCACTCCGGCATTGTGGTGGGTCGGCCGACTCCTCCTTGGGTCGGCCGACTCCCCACCTCCACCAATCGGGTGGAGGCTCGCGGATCCCGCCTCCACCGCCTTTGAGGATGAATAATTATCGTCCGTTTAGGTCGGTTTGATCCGATGGCCGTGGTGAATCCTAGGGGACTATATATTGAGCCCCCGGCCCCGGCTCGGGCATTTCATTCAAGAATTCATTATTCGAGAGGTAGCCATCGAGAAAAGCTAGGGTTTAGAGAGAGATCTCCACCGAGAGAATTAGAATAGATACTCTAGATCTTCAAGTTCTATATAGGTTTAGACTAGATAGAGGAAGAATCGGGCGCCGTGCTCGGAATTCCGGATCTTCATCATCGAATTGGTATTATCTTGTATCTATTCTTGTGACTTTATTCTAAATATCATTATGTTTCTATTTATTATGTTCCTAGTTTATTCTAGTTCTACATTTGATATGGTTATGATTGGTAATAAGTTTATGTATATGTTTGCAAAGCGCTTAGCTCTCTTCCCGGGGGGTTAGGTGGTAGATTTCATGTAAGCATGGTGCTTAGATGCCGTTTACCCGCAAATGCACCCTATTGGCCGGGTCGTGTGGTAGATCGCGGAAGTGACAGTTCCGTTGAGTCCTCTGTATTCCATCCCCGTTGGTAGGTCTAGCGGAACCAAAGTTGCGTAGTAAGTCCCGCTATGTCTTGGCTTGTTATAGCAATGATCCTTATACATAGATGAAAAGTCTTTTGTGCTTGTATATGATAGTGTAGAGTTGGAGTAGATGAATGACTTAGTAGATTAGAACCTACATAGGATTTATATTTCTTGCACTAATCGATGTCAACCTACCTTTGTGAGTAGTCTATATCTAATCTCTCGTGTGATTTATACCCCGAGCTTATTACTTTATATTCCCTTATTTATCATGGTTTACCCCTCTGCCAAAGTATGTGATTTGTGTAATCAATCACTCATAAGTAGTCGTGTTTAGCAAGTTCATCTCGTTGTTTAAGTCCGTAGTTCTTTCCTTTGAGCTAAATATAAATAACGATACCGGAATACTTCCCGGTAAAATGCTACGATGGTGTATTATCTCGTTCGCTATGGATCCCATATTTTTCTTGATTAGAGGAGCAGTTTCTATACCAACACTTCGCGCCATGCTAGGGATGACAACTTAGCGTGAGTGGTGTTAGAGGTGTCAACAAGCATTTTTGGCGCCGTTCTTTGGAACGGAATAAACTTTTAGAGAAAAATTGCTTAAGCGAGATACTTAGAAAATGAGTGATTGTCACTAGTCACCTCTACTTTGGCGGTTCACCCCCGTTGTTTTTCTTTGTCTATATTTTATACGGGGTATTAGCGGGATTGAATCGATTCATTCAAAACTCTCGATCATCGAGTCGGTTCAATCAAGAAGGAAGCTCGTCACCAATCAAGATGGCCGAGAAGACCCTCTTTGAGTTCTCTGCTCCAACTATAGAGAACATCCGCACTGGTCCAAAGAATACAAAATAATATGGAGTTTGAGCTCAAGCCAAGTCTCATCAACATGGTGCAAGCTATCCAATTCGGTGGAAAGGTACATGAAGATGCAAGTACACATCTACGAGGACTTCATGGAGATTGGGAACACCATCGCCATAGATGGAGTTAAAGAAGACCTCATACTTCTTCGCCTCTTTCCATTCTCACTAGTGGGAAGAGCGAAGCGAAGGGTTCTATGCAAATAAAGAAGATATCAATACATGGACGAAGTGTTCCAAGGCCTTTCTAGCAAAATTTTTCCCAATAGGCAAAACCAATGCCTTAAGAGGAAAGATTACCAATTTCCAACAACGAGAAGATGGAGACCATGTCGAAGCATGGGAGCGTTTGCAAGGATATATCCAAGATTGTCCCCATCATGGAATGGAGGAATGGTTACTCATGCAAGGTTTCTATCACGGATTAACTCCGAAGACGCGTGAGCACCTAGATGCAACTGCGAAGGATCATTTTTATCACTCACTCTTGGGAGAGCTAAAAGACTTATGGAGAAGATAGCGGATAATCAAAGTCGGTCCCAAGACAACATTCAAGATTGTCACCAGAGTGAAGAAGCAATAGAAGAAGTGAATGCATTATCAACCAAGATGGATACCTTACTCCATTGGCTTGACCGAGGGGGCCAAGTACAAAGAAGATCAAAGAGCAATTGAAGCAACATATAAGCGAAATTCAAGTCCCATCATGAGAAAGGTTCCACATTGGGTGCAACCATCCATTAATCAAGGTACTCGATCGGTAATTATACAAAGCAACCTACTTTAAGAGAGTTGGTTCTACAACGAGTCCAAGATCAACTCATCTATAGAGGATAGATTTGCCGCTAATAACAAAATCTTGGAAAATTTAAGCATTAAAATGGATAGTTTCTCCTCTCGCCATTAATGATCAATTAGAGTTCAATAAAAAGATAGAAGAAAGGTTAGCAAAATTGGCCATTGCTTTGCTCATTTGCCACTAACCCCGAAAGCGGTGAGATCTATTACTACAAGAAGAGGGAGTTCCACCGAGATCCTCCCTATCCAAAAGGAGCAAAAAGGCCAACCACGCTACCACCGGTGGCGAGAAGAAGAAGACTTCCAACCCGAGCTAGAAGTATTACCACAAGAATCGATACGAAGCCGCATACAAGATCGGGAAGCAAGACAACAATTTCGAGATACAAACTACCTACCATTCCCTAGGAGGAAGAGAGGACCACAACATGCATGATGAGCAGTTTGGTAAGTTCGTGGAGGTAATTCAAAAGTTATATGTCAATATACCTCTGCCGGATGCCATACGGTACCCACTTATGCCAAGTACATAAGAGATATTCTTAACAAGAAGAGACCACTTGCCATCCAATGAAGTGATCAAGCTAACCGAAGAATGTAGTGCGGCCATCCTCAACCAACTACCGAAAAGAAGAAAGATCCAGGGATGTCCCACTATCGACGCACAATTGGAGATCAACATTTCAATAACGCACTCGTGATCTTGGAGCAAGTGTCGGTGTGATGCCCGCAGAGCCTACTACAAGCTCAACCACACCGCACTTGAGCCAACATCAATGTGTCTACAACTAGCCGACCAATCGGTTCGTTATCCGTTGGGCATTGCTTGAAAACATTCCAAATCAAGATAAGAGAGTTCTTCGTGCCCGCAGACTTTGTAGTACTTGGATATGCATCCGAGACTCAAAGGTGTCACTTATACTTGGAAGACCCTTCTTAAGCACCGCCAATGCACACAATGATGTCGGGAAGGGAGAAATCAAGTTCACTATAAATGGGCAAGAAGAGCAATTCGCATTCAAGTCGAAACAAGAGCTCAACAAATCCGCAAAGATGGTAGAAGATGATCAGACAGTACAACCACCAGAGACAGAGGATGCATCTCTGGGTTCATCAGCGAAATAAATATTTTGGAAGGTCCAATTCGGAGGACTTTAAAAATCCGAATCCTCGCCGGAAGGTAACTCGGTATTTATCCGCATTTTAAATTGCATCTCTTATAGTTTTCTTAGGCATATTTATTTCCAGCATTGCATTATAAAATTCTACGCCCCATATAAATAATTTTACGGTGTGTAACAACCCGTCGAAAATATTTTATCGTGGTGGCACAAAAATTTATCATTTCATGCATTTAAATTAGTTTACCTTCATTTAAATTTCTGCATTATTTATAATTTTTATCATGGCATTTAGTGCTTGGTGGGTCCCTCACCATGGGTCCCACATGTCATAGACTACACCTCACATACATCAAATCACATAATTTCATCCACTTCCACTCACCTCCACTATCCTCTCTTTTCCACCGCCAAAACCACTCAACCGACCAAAATTTCTGGATGGAGGAAAGATCACGCAATAGCACGTGAAGTGGCAGCCACATTGGCCAACCTGGTGGGGCGGCCGACCCCACCATTGGGTCGGCCGACTCTCCCCTTCCTCCTCTATAAATAGGCCTCCTCCCATGGCTTCCATGCACCACCCACACTCCAGAATTTTAGCCAAACCACCTGCTCTCGACTTCGAGTTTCCTGGAGAGAGTTAGAGAGAAGAAGAGGAGAGTAGGAAGAGAGAAGAAGTGAGAAGAGTGAGCAAGAGTTTGTAGCAAGTAAAGGGAAGGGATAGTGCTGAGTAGATCATCACAAAATTAGTGGAGATGCTGTCCAATTAGGATAAAGAAAATCTAAAATCTAGGGGAGGTTCTCATCAAAATCAAGACCCGAAGTTTAGAGTTTTTTTGTCATGAAGAACGACTAACCTCGGACCGCCGACTGGACGGCTAACCACTAACCTTGTGCTAATCCTTCTCTCCACTAGTGTTTGTTTTTGTTTCTTTTGAGCAACTTGCGGGATGAAGAGCGTCTTCAAGGGGATCTCGGAACCATCCGGAACATCGGGACAAGAAGTGCCTCTCGCGAGCTCGGTGGCTGGTTCCGACATGAGTGTCGACCCACCACCGTAAGCACCGACTGCGCACGCAGTACCACCAAGCATCTCACCACCACCTCATGAGAACATCTCGCCCCGATTATTGAAGAAAGTGAATGATGTTTATTATGCAAAATATGGTGATGCTGCGATCCGGTTACCTAACCCGAACTGAATGAGCTTTATATCATGTGCAAAACTATCATATTGAGTTGCGAAACCGCGGAGACAGTGAATGAGAGAGCACCTCGAAGAGTTCGCTCGGAGAGAGTAACCACAAAGAAATCGTGACAACCATTCTATGGTTACTACCCATCGAGCCGGGACCATCCGAGCCGGGACCCTCACGGCCGCCAAGATACTCTTATGACCCCTTTGGTACCACCGATGAAGAAGAAGAAGAACCCCACCATGACTTTGAGCCACGTCACCACTCGATGCCACCGGTTTCATTTTCACCCAAAGAAAGCACTATGATGAACAAGTAGCCTTCCAAAGACAACACCACCGCCACTCGAATCGCCATGATCGGAGGTGGAATGACCGGTTCCAGTGGAACGAACACCACCCGGACATCGGGCATTCAAGAGAACCAGGAAGAAGCTGCCTCCATGCTGCATGGCTTGGTGGACCTGTTGCACATCCACTATCCACCACCACCGCCACAAGGCTAGCTTGGGGAGGACCCCCATTATCAAGATAAGTATTTCTTCCCGTTTGTTTCGTTTTCTTTTGTTTGTTTTCGGTTTGTTTGTTTTATGTATTAAAAAAAAAAAAATCAAAAAACTAGAAAAACTCAATAAAAATTTGCTTGCTTTTAAGAAGTTTGCTTTCTCTAAGTGTGTTTACATTTCGAGTTTGCCTTAAGATGAAAACCAAATAAAAAGAGTGAGTAAGTTTGTTTTCAATTCAGTTTGTTATAAATAAAATTGTGTAGACTTGAGGATTGCATGATGGAAATGATGAATAGTTGCTCTGCTCTAATTCTTTGCAAGTACCTAGCTTTAAATTTGAGTTCTCCCAAGATTTGGATACACTTTGTTTGACAACCGGATTTACTCTACACCTGAAACCCGTGGGAGCATATGCTTAAACTAAGTCTAGGTAGTTGACGGGCATGATATGATAATAGTCTCGAGCCGTTGTTCATTGTGTTCTAAAGTGCCACTAAATTCGGAGATTTGTTTGTGAAAATTATAAATGTTTCATGATGAGTTCCTTATATGACAGAGAGTTAAAATTCCTACCACAACCAAACTTGATCATTAGAATAGGAAGCCTCCTCATTTGTTTAGGGCTCGTCTTTGTCGGGCCGTGTTGTATCCTTATGAACTCATCATACAGCTAAATCTTGGTTTCACACACTCACATGCACCCCTGCTACTTCTACCCCGAAGTACGCACCACAAAAAGCCTATTATTATCCATTGAAATTGTTCTACTCTTACACCGAGAGTGAACACCCAAAAATATTCCCCGTTCATTCTCGCTAGCCAATTATCCAAAATCAATGCTCCAAGTGTTCCATTTGTTCCCGATGTTAAGTCGTCATATGAAGAAGTGTTCCATTTGTTCCCGATGTGAAGTTGTCAAGATTGAGAAGTGTTCCATTCAAGAAGTATTTCATTCCTTTTTGGGCTGCAAGAATTCTAAAAAAAAAAAGAGAAAAGAAAAATTTATGAGCCCAGTCTTTGTCAAGTTTCCAAGTTCAAGTTCCAAGAAGATTCAAGTGTTGAAGTAGTTCCAAGTTTCATCCAAATAAAGGAGCATTGATAATTCCTTTGTGCACCCCTTCTCCTCCCACAAATATTTCTCTCTATTTTATATATATCATCCACATATAAAACCACACATGCACACACCGATTGGTTGTATGTTGAGTTCCTTCGGATCCATGGTTCGATCATGCCAATGCATTAGTTCTCCACACCTATGAGCTCCATATAAGCCTTTATTAGAATAGGGTGAGAGAGAGAGAGAGTGAAGGCTCATCTATAAATGCCTTGAAACCACAAATACTACATATTTTGAGAGTAAGAGAGAAGGCATATCTCCTTTCAATGCCTTAGAGAGGATCCAAAAATACCACATATTGAGAGACTTGAAAGGGTTGTATTAAGGAACTCTGAGTTTTATTGAAAATCTTGTGAAAACTCCAGAACAGAGGTGAAACAACAGAGCATGAGACAACAGTGCTTGACTTAATTGTTCTGTCTTTCAACTACTCAAGACCCAAGTGCAGGTAAAAGCCCCATGGTTGAAAGAAACATGAGTAAGTTTGGAAGTTATGATAGTTCACTCTAGTCTGGGGATGAATTCTTGTTTGGAGCATGTGTGTTTGTTAAGCATGAAAGCATTGCAGCAACTCCTGATCCATCTTCTGTAGCTATTTGCTCAGGGACGAGCAAAGGGCAAGCTTGGGGGAGTTTGTTGACGGTTGTTAATGATCAATTTTATATGTCAACCAGAGAGAGAAAGAGGGGTATAATCTGTTCACCACCATAGACTTAGGGTTTAAACTGACAGATTCCACAAGTTTTGGTGAATATGTGTTTTCGCAGGGGATTATCAGGAAAACATCCAAGGAGGCCCACATGTCATGATTACATAGAGAGAAAGACCGAACGGGTAAAATTGTATATTCTAGAAGACTCCAGAAGGCAAACCCTGGAAGCGGGGACCCACCTGGCATTGTGGTGGGTCGGCCGACTCCCTCCTTGGGTCGGCCGACTCCCCACCTCCACCAATCAGGTGGAGGCTCGCGGATCCTGCCTCCACCGCCTTTGAGGATGAATAATTATCGTCCGTTTAGGTCGGTTTGATCCGATGGCTGTGGTGAATCCTAGGGGACTATATATTCAGAGCCCCTGGCCCCTGGCTCAGGCAGATTTCATTCAAGAATTCATTATTCAGAGGTAGCCATCAGAAAAGCTAGGGTTTAGAGAGAGATCTCCACCAGAGAATTAGAATAGATACTCTAGATCTTCAAGTTCTATATAGGTTTAGACTAGATAGAGGAAGAATCGGGCGCCTGTGCTCGGAATTCCGGATCTTCATCATCAGAATTGGTATTATCTTGTATCTATTCTTGTGACTTTATTCTAAATATCATTATGTTTCTATTTATTATGTTCCTAGTTTATTCTAGTTCTACATTTGATATGGTTATGATTGGTAATAAGTTTATGTATATGTTTGCAAAGCGCTTAGCTCTCTTCCCGGGGGTTAGGTGGTAGATTTCATGTAAGCATGGTGCTTAGATGCCGTTTACCTGCAAATGCACCCTATTGGCCGGGTCGTGTGGTAGATCGCGGAAGTGACAGTTCCGTTGAGTCCTCTCGTATTCCATCCCCGTTGGTAGGTCTAGCGAACCAAAGTTGCGTAGTAAGTCCCGCTATGTCTTGGCTTGTTATAGCAATGATCCTTATACATAGATGAAAAGTCTTTTGTGCTGTATATGATAGTGTAGAGTTGGAGTAGATGAATGACTTAGTAGATTAGAACCTACATAGGATTTATATTTCTTGCACTAATCGATGTCAACCTACCTTTGTGAGTAGTCTATATCTAATCTCTCGTGTGATTTATACCCTGAGCTTATTACTTTATATTCCCTTATTTATCATGGTTTACCCCTCTGCCAAAGTATGTGACTGTGTAATCAATCACTCATAAGTAGTCGTGTTTAGCAAGTTCATCTCGTTGTTTAAGTCCGTAGTTCTTTCCTTTGAGCTAAATATAAATAACGATACCTGGAATACTTCCTGGTAAAATGCTACGATGGTGTATTATCTCGTTCGCTTGGATCCCATATTTTTCTTGATTAGAGGAGCGGTTTCTATACCAACACTTCGGCGCCATGCTAGGGATGACAACTTAGCGTGAGTGGTGTTAGAGGTGTCAACAATGCTTGACAGATGCATAATAAAGATTAAAGACAAGCGCAAACAATTAATTAAAGTGCCGAAGGTCATTAGGGTTGATGACCTAGGGTCTTCACTCAAATCCAAAGTCAAACAATTAATTAATTAACTAAGGAAATTAAATCCTAAAACAAAAGTTGTCAAATTGATTTCAAAAATTAATTTTAAGTAGCTTATATCAAAAACAGTGCACCCATAAATTTTCATGATTTTTGGATAAATAAATAAATTACTAAAAATCAGGGAAGACTCATTTTTCAAGTAAAAGAACTAATTTTTGAACATAACAAAAGTACTCAAATTTGGCATTTTGAAGTTTTTCTAGATAGAGCACATCAAAAGGAACACACACAAAAATTTTCAGAATTTTTGGAGCCACACATGAATTACTATGAATTTTGAAAGAAAATAACAATTTCTGCCGAAATAGAAATGGAAAAAGGATTTTTAAAAAGAAAAGACTGCCTGGGCCGATTTCGGCCTGACTCGGCCCAACACCGTTGGGGCTCGGCCCAAACAGTAACAGGCCGGCCCAACAAGCTTGGCCCCGGTGGGCCGACGGCGGCGGCGAGCTCGCGGCGATTGCTTCGCCGCGGCGGCGAGGTCCTAAGCGGCGCGGCTCGGCTACGCGATGCTCGTGACACGGCGCATCGAATGAGCTAGAAGGTGGGACGGCGGAGCAGGAGGGACGGGCTCGCCGGCGACCATGGCGGGGCGGCGGCGCTGCGGCTCGGCGGGAGAGCTCACCGGAGCGACTCCGGCGAAGATAGCGCGAGCGCGGGGTGCTATGCGGCGCGGCGAACGCGATGCGCAAGCCAACAAGTCCAGCGCGAGGCCCTAGCGACCTCGGCTTCGCACGCGGCGGCGGCGGCAACGGCAAGCCGGCGGCGACGCACGGCGGCCGGGCTCGACAGAGCCACTCGGCCGTAACCAAAGGCACGGGCGCGAGCAGGAGCTCACCACGAAGCTGAAGCGCTTGATGATGAGACGGCTGGATGGACGGAGATGGGAGCTTGGCGGACAGGGACGGTGGCGGCAATGGCGTCGGCGGCACGAGCGGCGGCAAGCTTCGCGTTCCGGCGGCGTCTGTCCACCAAATTGAACAAGGAGAGGAGCACCGTGAGCAGCGTGTCAAGGCGAGCACGCCAGCAAGCGGAATCGGAAAAATGAGCAGCGGCGAGGAAGAACAACGGCGGTGATCCTCGGCGGCGCAGCTCACCGTCCGTGGAAAAGAAGACGGCGTGCGGGCGATGTAAGCGGGAGCGAGGCGCCAAGACCTAGCTCTCGGATTCGCGAGCTCAAGGCGGACGCGGTGGTGGTTTTTCTTTGGACGGGAAAGGTGCAACGGCGACGGCGTGCGGAGGCGAGCTCGAGCTCGCTATGGCGATGGCGGCGGCCGAGGAGAATGGATAAGGAGGGGAGGAAAGTGGTTGGCCGGCCGGGGCTTTGATGGCGCAAGGACGGCGGAGGAGAATGCGACACGGGCGGCGAAGCTTCGAGCTCGGCCGTGCGGCCAGCGCGCGGCGGCGACCGGACGGCATGGCCGGGCGGCATGGCCACGGCGACGAGGAACGAGGAGGGGAAAAAGTGAAGATGACGTCATCCACAGTAACAGCAAGAAAGTTTTGCAAATTACTCCAAAAATTTGAACTGTGCTCAAAATTTTCCAAAAAGCAACCCTGGCTAAAATTTCATGCTCTACAACTTTCTCAACTGGGCCATTTTCAAATTTTGAAAGGAAAATTGAATTTGAATCAAATTTTGAAAAGGGGACAAAAACCGTAGAATGAAATATTTGAAATTACTTTGGATTTTTCTAAAGAACTTGAAAAACTCCAAAACTATGGAATACTCAACTTTTCGAACTGCACATTTTCTCCAAAAAGAGTTTTTCCAAAATATGCATAGTTTTTGAGTTATGATTTGAAATTCAAAGGGGAACAATTGTCGAAAACGGTATTTTCAAATTTGTTTGAAATTCTTTTAGAAAACTTGAAAAACTTTGTTCACCAACATTGTAGGTCTCATCAAGCCCTACAATATTGCTTTTGGACCAACCCCAAATTCTTTGTAGATTTTGAATTAGAGAAAAGGGGTAAAACGGAGTTTGTCGGAAACAGGTTTTCGAAACGAAATCTGTTTGATTCTAGCCGACACACTTCTAGTCTATCAAAACAAGAACAAGCATCATCTCGGGAGCACAATCAACCTAGAATGTAAACTTATTTTAGTTGATGCACATCAGGGTTTACCTAACATGAATGCTTTGCAACTAATCATGATGACATGGCAGGTTTTAGGTAATATAACATCAGAGATGTTACAAGGGCCCCTGCTGGGCTGCCTCTGTGGAGTAGAAGAAGGACTCGACTCCCGTGGATCGCCGAGCCGCCTGCCGCCGGAGAGTCCCGACACGGAGGACCGTCGTAAAGGAGAAAGATCCTGCTGCTCAAGAGTGGTCTCCTCTGCCTCTGCGGCCTCGCCTCGCCTCCCCGTGCTCACTGGCGATCCGGGCTCTTGTATCACAATGCCTCGCACCCCCGCGAGCTCTCCTCTCGCACGCTCTCGCCCCCGCTTTGCCCGAGCATCCGGTGGCTGCCTCTTCCTTTTCCCGATGGCCAATACTTTCTTACCCTTTGCTTTCTCAATCATCTTAGGAAGATTTGGTCTTCTATTTGGATCGTCATCTCCCCGAACCCCTTTGAGTTCTTGCACACAGGCATGACCGCGCCGACACTGATCAATCAACAAACTGCAAGAGGATGTACTGAAATCTTGTGAGGCTTGGCCTCAATCCATACTCCTAGGCTTGGCCTAGAGTTTCTCTGCCCACTGTCCACTGTCAGTAACCAAGTGACACGGCTCGCTGCAAGAGTTAGAACAGAGAAAGATTTATAACCATAAGCATTTTCTAGAGAGGCGAGGACCTATCGGAAGCATAGCAATTGGATAAGAGTTAGATAGAAGCGGGCAAAATACCTATGACACGACCAAACCCTGTGAATAGGTGAGGAAACGACAATGTAGGGCACCCTCGAGGACAAGGAATCACTGCATAAAGAAATTTGATCGAGAATTGACCGAGACAGTGAGTGGAAACTGGTTTAGGCATTTTCTCGAACACCTTGAGGGCAGGAGAAAAGCTCACCATGGATCGGCTTCCTTCTTGACTTGAGTGACGCCTGACGGCGAGCACAAGGTAGAGAAGCATAAGGGAGACGCCACGAACGGAGCGGGCATGGAGGTCGCCGGAGAAGATGACGAAGATCGACGGCGGCGGTGGAGGATTCCACGGTGACGCAGGCCGAGCAGGGGCGGCGCTGATTTGCGGGGTGCGCGCGGCGGCTGGAGGCGCACACGGCGGAGGCTGGCTGGGGTGCTGAAAGTCCCTAGTTTGGTTTTGGCTAATTGATGAAACCTAGGACTAACCTTGTTTATCTAAGTGGTTGATTTAGAGAAAGGTTGTCCACACGATGAGCATATTGAATATGAAGCATGACACGTGTCATGTGATCAAAGATGAAGATCAAGACGGTGCTTGGCTCCATGGACCGGTGTTGAAGGTGAAGGGCTAGTCAAGGCTTGGGAGTGAAGGACCATGTGATGGTGAAGCTCGGGCAAGACTAGGCGCCGATGGACCGATGCACGGTGAAGGGCAAGTGAAGTCGAGGTCGATGGATCGAGACGGTCACATGATGGTGTGAAGTGTTCATATCATTTGGAGGAACAAAATGGGCTCAAGGCAAAGGTATAACCGATAGGGCCATTTTGTTTTGCACTCGAGACACCATAGAGGGTGTGAGTGGTTTAGGATCGATAGCCGCACTATTAAGAGGGGAAGTCTTATCGGCTATTCGACGCATGGGTGCCACTAGGTGAATTCATGAAGTGCATTGCATGTAGGACCTAGTGAGCTAACCTAACCTTTGGGAAATGGTTGTGAAAAGCTAACACACAAGCACATGGAGATGTACACTTGGTGGTGTTGGCACATTTACAAAGGTGGCGTTTGGGCGCGCTGTGGTTTGCAGGGTAGAGATGGGTTTGGGTCCCTCTCTTCCTCCCGTCGAGCCTGTGAGGCGGGATTCGGCGCTTTTGGGAAAAATGGATGCATATTTTCTATTGCGCCGGATGCAAAATTTGGTTGAAATCATGCTATCTTTGTTGATCAAGTCGGTATACTTGTTGGATAGCATGTCTGAGAAGTTGGCGTCACGACGGGCTGAAAAACAAAGTTTTGACAGCGCCGGACGCGCAGGGCTTGGGCGCCGGACGCGTCCGGCGCATTGTGACTTGGCGTGAGCGAGTGTCGCGCGTCGGACGCGCACCGGACGCACGCGGCGGACGCGGGCCGTTCACTGTGCAGAGTCCGGCGCGTCTTGGGCTTCGTCACGAGGCTGCTGGGCCGTCTGAGGGCGGCGGACGCGGGCTGGCCGCGTCCGGCGTGGCCGGACGCGGACCAGAAAGTTCGAGCGCGGGCGTTTCCTCCGGACGCGGGCCGCCGGACGCGGGCGGGACGCGGGCCGGACGCGAGGTGATTTGAACGTTGGGCCGCCAACGGTCGGCTGTCGCGGGCGCGCGAGGAGGCACCGGACGCGTCCGGCGCTTGAGCCGCGGACGCGTCCGGCGGGTTGAAATCGGCCTGCCCGAGGGGTAACGGTGGGATTTCGCCTTGGGCTTATAAATAGCCCCTTAGCCGGCCATGGGAGGGGCTCTTGCCCATTTCTACTCACTTGCTCATCCTTTGTGCTAGAGAAACACTCTCCCTCTCATCTCTCTTGCTTGATTGTGAATCCAAAGTGAGATTGAGAGATCACCTAGTGCATTGCATTGCTTGAGGGCATCTAGTGGCACTTGTGGGTGGTTTAGCCGGTGGATTTCTTGTTACTCTTGGAGAGTACCGCTCCTAGCCGGCTTGGAGATTGTTGGAGGCGTTGGCAAGAGAAGGTGATTGTTCTTGGCCACCTCCGGTTGTTTGTGAGAGGTTTGAGCTCACCTCGTGGGGATCACGAAGAGCATCCTAGTGGATTGCGCGTGTCGTTGAGTACCTCGCTTGAGAGTGGTGTCTTGCGGTGCCTTGCGGGCGAGCCTTGAGGGGCTAGTGACTTGAGGGTCACACCGAAGAACCATCTAGGTGTTGGTCGACACAACCGGTGACTAGCTTGGCGGTGCCCAAGTGAACACCGGGTGAACAAAAACAATTGTGTTCATCTTTGTTCCCGGTGATTGGTTGTCATCGATTGTGTGTTGCCGATTGTGATTGATTGCTCATTCTCTTGGTGATTGGCAACCTCGACTCGACACGTTGGTATAACAAGCTCCTACCCTCTCTTGTATTACTTTGATTACATTCTTGCAAAGTAGAATTGCTTGCGTGGTCGGTCGGGAACCACATCTTGTGTAGACTAAATCCCGTGGGTAGAATTGCTTGTGTGGTCGGTCGGGAACCACTCCTTGTGTAGATTAAATCCCGTGGGTAGATTAAATCTAGGGAGGAGATCCATTCAAGGGACCCCTCTCACCTGATCCTCTCTGGAAATAATGAATTAGGGTTTCATGGGATGCTTCCTCTAGGGGCCAGGGGCCCTGCTTATATAGCCCCCTAGGATGCACCGCAGCCCTTGGATCAAACCGACCTAAACGGACGATAATTATTGCTCCTCAAGGTCGGTGGAGGCGAAAGATCCGCGAGCCTCCACCGATTGGTGGAGGTAGCCAGCGGCCGACTCAAGGGGAGCGGCCGACTCACCCCCGAGCCCGTTCGGGCTCCCGTTTGGTCCGAGCCTTCTCGAACCTTCCAGTTACATGAATTTTCACCGGTTCCCGATTATCTCTATGTAAACCCGACATGTGGGCCTTCCTTGGGTATTTTCAGCCGACACCTATGAAAAAGGACATTCACCAAAACTCGTGGAATTCTATTAGTGTAACCCCTATATCTAGTTGGTGAACATATTTTAGTCCTTTCTCATGTTTAGTTGACGGTAAAAATTGGCACTTAACGACCGTCAACGGGGGCTATATATTCGAGCCCCGGCCTCGGGTGAAACCCGAATTCTAAGCTAATTCATTCAAGAGTTCATTCTCTCATCGGAATTCGTAGAAGCCGAGCCACCATCTCAATTAGAGCTCCATAGTTTAGTAGCATAGCTACATAGGAATAGATCTAGAGGGAATCAAGCCTAGCTTGGAGTCCGGATCTGTCGGAGTTCTTGGTAATTCCCCTCTACATTCTTGTAATATTCATCATTGTTCGTGATACTATGAGTAGTACTTTATTCTATTCTATTATATCATACTTGACTTTGCTCTATTTGATTATATTCTCAATTATATTGTTCTTAGTTTACTTTGATTATATGTTTAGCATAGTTGGACTAGAATTATGTTTATGCATAGGATCGTATAGCGCTTACTCATTAGATCGATGGGTGAGTGGTAAATATTGTGTAGGCGTGGTGCTTAGACCGTATTTATCTGCGATTGCACCCTATTGGCCGGGTCGTGTGGTAGATCGCGGAAGTGACAGTTCCGTTGAGTCCTTTGTATTCCATCCCCGTTGGTAGGTCTTAGTAGAACAACCTATTACATTGAAGTCATTGCTATGTCTCTTGTCTTCTCGGTAATATCACTATGCATAGATGTAACCTTTTCCCGCCATGATTGCTAGATGTTCTTGCACTAATCATTGTATGCTTTGACCTTATAGTTAGAATAACATAGGATTATACCCTAGATCATCCTAGTCCATGCTAGTGTTATAAGCTTAGAGTGCTAAGTTGAGATGGCTTATTACTATTATTTTATGTGGCTAATTGCTCTCATTTATCTTATGTCATTTATCATTCATTCCTATATTTTATGTGACACTTACCCGTATGAGATGATTGATACGAGACAAGGTTAAGCTCTCCATTACAAAGATGTGCATTGCTCATCACTCATTATCCAAGTGCATTCCCTTCCCAAAGGGTAAAAATATAAATAACGATACCTGGATACTCCTGGTTAAAATGCTACATCGGTATTATCGTGCGCTTGCGGATCCCATATTTATTTCTAGTAGCGAGTTGCATTATTTAGTACCGAAATTTTTGGCGCCATGTTGGGGACGACAACCTAACACCGAGTGGCGTTAGAAATGTCAACAAGCATTTTTGGCGCCGTTCTTGGAAGGTTGAAAGCCAATGGATAATGAGCAGCATTGCACTACATAATGAGATTGAGCACTCGTCACCATTCTCTACTCATACACCTTACCCTTGTTTTTCGTCTATTCTTATATCTTATGCGGGGTAATGTATGAAAAAGACAATTCTTCCCGATAATTATATTGACGATCCGGAAGCTTTATTCGGGAAGGCCGAAGCAAGTTGAAGAAGACCAATCAATCATCATCATCATCAACTCAACTTGGAAGCTTGACGGAAGCGTAAAGTTAACCTTTCGTTCGAGACTTGACACCAGCGTTTGAAGCCATGGCGCACAAGTCACTCCGCGAGTTCTCAGCT
Source organism: Themeda triandra (assembly GCA_018135685.1). Classification (NCBI taxonomy): domain Eukaryota; kingdom Viridiplantae; phylum Streptophyta; class Magnoliopsida; order Poales; family Poaceae; genus Themeda; species Themeda triandra. Next base: position 1,657,593 of record JAENPR010000067.1, on the reverse strand, counting down.
CCAACTACGGACAACATTCGTACTGGACCAGCTGCGGACATCGAAGGAGCTTTTGAGCTCAAGCCTGCGCTAATCAACATGGTGCAAGCAAGCCGCTTACGTGGGAAGGCCCATGAAGATGCTAGTGCTCATCTCCAACACTTTCCCGGAGATTTGTAGCACATTCACTATCAAGGATGTCCCCGGAGATGCTATACTACTTCGCCTCTTCCCATTCTCACTCTTGGGGAGAGCGAAGCGCTGGTTCTACGCCAATAAGGAGAAGAATCCTACGTGGGCACTATGTTCCACCAATTTCTTGGCGAAGTTCTTCCCAATGGGCAAGACAAATGCTCTTCGTGGGAAGATATCAAGCTTTCAAAGAACATCATGATGAGACTGTCCCGAAGCTTGGGAGCGCTTTCAAGATTACATCCTCGAGTGTCCTCATCATGGCATGGAGAATTGGCTGCTCATGCGGACATTCTACCATGGGCTCGGAACAAAGACACGTGAGACGATGGATGCCGCCGGAGGTGCATTCTTATCACTCACTATTCCTCAAGCCACGGCTCTTGTGGAGAAGATGGCATCCAACCAAGGTTGGAGTGAAGAAAGAACTCGGACCCGCAAGAGGGAGGAGGAATGCACCACTGAAGGAGGTAGACATGCCATCCGCAAAATGGATCTCGCTAATGAAGAGGCTCGATGAGAGAGCCACGAGAGAAGAAAGAAGTCATGCATATACATGATGCTCGCATGACATGTGAAGAGTGTGGAGAGATCGGGCACACAGGTGCTAACCGCCCGTAGCCGAAGGAGGACGTGAACTACCTCAACAACAACAACAATAATTACTATCGTCCTCGCGGAATCAAGGTTGGAATCAGCAGCAGGCCTAACTACTCGTGCAATTATTCGTGCAACTATCAAGGTAACAACTCCTCCTACAATAATTACAACCACCGCCTTTGAGAGAGTTAGTGCTTTGAATCAAGGCAAGATGATGGACAACTGTCCAAGAAGCCGACATCAAATGACAAGGTCCTAGAGACACTCGGCAATGTAAATGGATGGCTTTTCCAATGCCATCAAGAGTCGCTCGGTTTCAACAAGATACTTGAGTCGCGGTACAACAGCTTGTTAACCTTGCTCCCTCCACTGGTCAAGGTAAACGCGGGACAACCCGAAGAGCTCGAGACCGCAAATCTTGTTGATATATTCAATGTAGAAGATAGCCAAAGTGATCCATCGAAGGGGTCATGGATTGACTCAACTCGCCAATCAAGAAGGGCGATCCAGGGAGACCAGCCATTCCGATCTCCATTGGAAGTACTAACTTTAATGAGGCAATCGTGATTTCGGTGCAAGCATCAACATTATGCCCGAGTGATATATGAGAAGTTATTCGGATGCCCCTTAGCATACACAACCATGTGCTTACAGCTTGCGAGATCGAGTCTCTCGTGTTCCTTTGGGAATACTAGAAGACATTTGTGTACGAGTAGGCAACTCGTATGTCCCTACGACTTCGTGGTAGTGGATACGGGCGGTGATGAAAGGTCCCCGTCATTCGGGACGACCATTCTTGAACACCTGCCGGAGCCATCATGTATGCCAACACCGCCAAGATCATCTTCAATATCAAGGGCAAGAGAGAGACCTTCTTCTTCAAGAACAGTGTTGCGGTTCCCAAAGACACCCGCATCGCCACAGAACGGTGAGAAGAAGAAGAATCCAGCCTAAGAAGAGCAAGAACAAAGATAAGAAGACCAAGAAGACGGAGACGGTGAGGATGGTCACCGCACCACAAGGAGCATGACCACTTACTCGGATCCCCACGTCTAATCAAGAAGGATGACCCGTGTGTCCCAACCATTCAATGCTCCATCAACAAGCTCTTTCAATAAAGCTGCCGTGACACCGGATCGGCGTCAACATCATGGCCAAGGTAACCTATGAGTATCTATATGGCACTATGCCTTTGGAGCCTACCTATGCACAGTTGCAGATGGCAGACCAGACATTCCGCTTCGTCGAAGGAGAAGTAAAAGATGTCCTCATCCAGATAGATGACCATTATGTCCCTACAGACTTTCTCGTCGTCGATATGGGAGATGACTACGATCCTCCAATCATCCTAGGAAGACCATTCCTGAACACCACCAGAGCTATCATCTATATTGGAACAGGAGAGATCCATTTCCACTTTCCCACTGAGAAGGTACGCCGCTACTTCAACAATAGTTACATAATCACCGAGGAGCCCAAGAAGAACGAGTAAGGAGAAGGCAGCGTACCGTCGCGTAACAAGAAGAACATCACTACGAGATGGATGGGCCGACTATGAGGGAGAAGTGTCAAGATATGAAGATCGGTACCCGAAGAGAAGAACATTATAGAAGAACCCGAAGAGGTGCTACCGAAGAAAACCAAGTGGTCCAAGAAGTTTCCTCCTCAAGGTCATCCTCTCCAACAAAGAAGGTGTGGAAGGTAAAAGCAAAATCGAATCAATTCCTACACACGAGGCGACATCATCGGAGGCACCGGCCAATGCGCCCCTTGAAAAATAAGCGAACATGACAAGTCCCGTTCGGAGGACTTAAAACCACCGAACGCCGCGCCAAGAGGTAACTTGGTATTTATCGGCATTGCTTTTCGGCATTATATTTTTTACCTTAGTATATTCATTTTCCTACTTGCATCTTTGTTGCATCTTTACTCTTGAAAAGAAAATAAAGATGTTTTGCATTCGCATCCAAAAAATCGTCAAGCCCCATGTGAATAATCATTCACTGTGGTGGCACAAAAATAATTTCTCAAAGATATTTATTTCCCCGTCTCGCATTCCTTAAATAATAAAAAGATAAAAATATTTCTTGTGATCCCGTTAGAACAAGTCTAAGTTAAGAAAGTTCTAGACAACTAAAGCCTAGAGGTTTTTGTCACTAACACTTAATTAGTTCCACAAGCTTTGTTGTCTATTTGAGCTTCACAACATCAAGGATCAAGAAGAGCTAACGAGCGAAGGACATCCAGGTCCCCGTCGGAGTGCTTTGCCCGCGACAATTGAACGCCGTCTCCAACAAAGCAACTATCTACAACACTCCCCGAGGACTAGAACGTCTTCGGTGCACAGGTCGCAACATCGCCGAGACTATGTCAACATCCAGCCTTGGGGGAGAGCATCCCCGTGTACCAAGCTAAGTGTTTCCAACTTATCTATTTATGCTTTATTAGAGTGTGCTTTGATTAAAACAACTAAAAAAGATGCATAACCATAGAAACCCGTAAAGATTTCCTTATTTATCTTTTCTACTTTTGGAGAGCTCTTGCAATCTGTCTTTAAAAGTGATCCTTAGAATAAACTCTACATGGAGATGATGAATAGTTGCTCTCTGCCGTAATTCCTTTCAAGTACCTAGTTTTCAACCTTGCACTCTCCCGAGTTTTGGACACAACCGTTTAGATTTGAGATTTGCTCAACCCGAAACTTGTGGGTAGCAAACACTTGATCTAAGTCTAGGTGGTTGACGGGTATGATATGGGAAGGTTTTGAGCTGCTATTTATCTTGTTCCTAGAGATACTAGAGTTCGAAGAATTTATCTCGTGAAAATATTAAATTCCTGCATGATGAGTTCCTTTATGATGAGAGTTCAAATTCCTACCACACCATATATTCATGCTTACTAGATTAGGAAAACCCATCTGTTTAAATAGATCATATTTTAGGTTTGAGTGTAGACTTTATAGGCATTGAGTGTGGTTATGCTGTGGACCCATAAGGAATTAGTCACGCAGTTAAAGTCAATACTATGTGCTCTCCATCCATTGATCTATGCTACTTCTGTCCTCAAAAGTATGCACCCATTTTATAAATGTTATATTCATTCGTGCTACTGTTCCTCAAGTACCACCCACATATAGATCCATATCCACCACCTATTGTGCTATCTCTACCCCGGAGATACGCACTTATGCTACTCCTATCCCGGGAGTACGCATTCCCCACTTACTATGCTATCTCTACCCGGAGATACGCACTTATGCTTTCTCCTACACCGGGAGTACGCATCCATTCATTCATCCACATATACATACGCCATTCATTTCACATCATCCGGAAAAGGTACTATTCCTATCCCGGGAGTGAACATTTAGAAATAATCATCGTCGTTCCATTTGCCTACATCAAAGCTCCAGTCATTATCATTTCAAGTTATATACTCCCCGTGCTAAAGTTTTGTTTCCAGAGGATTGGTTGCTCTAAAAAAAAAGAAAAGAGAAGAAAGAAAAAAAAAAGAAGAAAGAAAGAAAGAAAAAAGAAAAGAAAGAGTAGCCAAGTCTTTCCATTTAAGAAGTTTCAAGGTTTCTGAATAAAGGGAGTCATGTTATCCCCGAAGGAGCAAGTGTAGAAGTAGATGTTCACCAGTTGAGTACCCCTCATAATCATTTCCTTATCACCATCATCCTATCATCTTTTCATCCATTCCATTTCCTCATTCACATGCACATATGACTTTATTATTATTTTAGTTCCTATTGGATCCATGTCTTAAGCTGTGCAATATATGCAAGTGAGTCCGAGTGTCTCCCCACCTATGAGCTCCACATAAGCCTATTAGAAAGTAGGGTGAGAGAGAGAAGGCACTTTCCACTATGCCTTAGTTCCATAAATACCACATATTTTGAGAGAAGAGAGAAGGCATACACTACTCATGCCTTGGAGAGGATCCGAAATACCACAAATGAGAGATCGAAAGGTTCATACAAGGAACTCTGAGTTTTATTTCAAAACCTTGCAAAAACTCCGGGATAATAGTTGATCAAAGAGCGAGAAACATGGCACTTGACTTGACCGTTCTATCTTTCAACTACTCAAGACCCAAGTGACGGTTACAAGCCCCATGGTGAAAGGTAATATGAGTGAGTTTTGAGTCAGGATAGTTCACTCTAATCCGGAGGAGAGTTCTTGTTTGAATGCATGTGTACTTGTGAGGAGTGAAAGCATTGTAGCAACTCCTGATCCATCACTGAGTCTATCTTTGCTCAGGGACGAGCAAAAGGTAAGCTTGGGGGAGTTTGTTGACGGTCGTTAAGTATCAATTTTATACCGTCAACACAACAAGAGAAAGGACTAATATTGGTTCACCTGTTAGATATAGGGGTTACACCGACGTAATTCCACGAGTTTTGGTGATTGTCTATTTCGCGGGGGGTTATCGAAAGAGAACCAAAGGAGGCCCACATGTCATGATTACATAGAGATAAAGATCGAACGGGTAAAATTGTATAATCTAGAAGACTCCGAAGGCAAACCCCGGAAGCCGGGCCCACTGGCGGGGGTGGCCAGTCGGCCGACCCAGGGGGGGAGTCGGCCGACTCCCCACCTCCACCAATCAGGTGAAGTCTCGTGGATCCTGCCTCCACCGCCTTTGAGGATGAATAATTATCGTCCATTTAGGTCGGTTTGATCCGAGGGCTGTGGTTAATCCTAGGGGGTGTTGATACTAGATACGCACACGAAAGAATCAAAGAGAAATAATCCGCAAGCGCACGGATATCGGTGAGCACTTCACCCGGAGATATTCCGGAGTATCGTTATTTATTTATCCGCTAGGAGAAAACGTGCATCCGACTAACCCAAGTCTATACTTAACCCCCGAGCTACGTACAAGGTAAATGAGCGATATAGAGAGGATTACTACCACAGTCTTCTTCCAACCTATGGCAAGCTTTGCAACTACTACTCTATGGGAGCACCTAAGAAAAGACACCACAGGGATGCTTAACCTAGCACCTTTGGACCTACCTTACCTACGACGGAAGTGGATTACAAAGGTAACAAAGGGACCGTCATCTCCCCCGATACTACCACGGTTCCGGCGGATAGGGAGCATCTACGAGTGAACCTAGCCCAAGCACCACGCTTACGCTTACGAACGATTACTCTATTCCCAACCGGAAGCGAATAAAGTAAACTCGTAAACCAAAGAGCAATAATAACAAGAACTTACTAGTATCGAAGTTGAATTGCGTAATGATCCTAGAACCAAGCCTCGGGTTAGGAGACTTGATCCCGCAGTACAACCGGAGAGGAGACACCGACATGCCTAGGGCTTCCTCCAACTCTACCTCCACCCTATACTCTCTCTATCTATCTTGAATGTTAGGCTCTAGGGAGGAGATCCATTCAAGGGACCCTCTCACCCGATCCTCTCTCGGAAATAATGAATTAGGGTTTCATGGGATGCTTCCTCCAGGGGCCAGGGGCCCTGCTTATATAGCCCCCTAGGATGCACCGCAGCCCTTGGATCAAACCGACCTAAACGGACGATAATTATTGCTCCTCAAGGTCGGTGGAGGCAGATCCGCGAGCCTCCACCTCGATTGGTGGAGGTAGCCGATCCGGCCGACTCAAGGGGAGTCGGCCGACTCACCCCCGAGCCCGTTCGGGCTCCCGTTTGGTCCGAGCCTTCTCGAACCTTCCAGACATGTAATTTTCACCGGTTCCCGATTATCTCTATGTAAACCCGACATGTGGGCCTTCCTTGGGTATTTTCACCGACACCCCGCGTAAAAATGACATTCACCAAAACTCGTGGAATTCTATTAGTGTAACCCCTATATCTAGTTGGTGAACATATTTTAGTCCTTTCTCATGTTTAGTTGACGGTAAAAATTGGCACTTAACGACCGTCAACAACTCCCCCAAGCTTACCTTTTGCTCGTCCCCGAGCGAAGATAAACTCGATGATGGATCGGGAGAGTTGCCACAATGCTTTCACGCCTCAAAAGTACACATGCGTTCAAACAAGAACTCTCCTCCGGATTAGAGTGAACTATTCGACTCAAAACTTACTCATATTACCTTTCACCATGGGGCTTGTAGCCGTCACTTGGGTCTTGAGCGGTTGAAAGACAGAACGGTCAAGTCGAGCGCTATGTTTCTCGCTCTTTGATCAACTATTATTCCGAGTTTTTGCAAGATTTTCAAATAAAACTCGAGTTCCTTGTATGAACCTTTCGTGTCTCTCATTTATGGTATTTCGGATCCTCTCCAAGGCATGAGTAGTGTATGCCTTCTCTCTTCTCTCAAAATATGTGGTATTTGTGGAATTAAGGCATAGTGGAAAGTGCCTTCTCTCTCTCACCCTACTTTCTAATAGGCTTATGTGGAGCTTATAGGTGGGGAGACACTCAAAACTCACTTGCATATATTGCACAGCTTAAACCATGGATCCAAAGAGGAACTAAAATAATAATAAAGTCATATGTGCATGTGAATGAGGAAATGGAATGGATGATAAGATGATGATAAGATGACGATGGGATGATGATGATAAGAAAATGATTATGAGGGGTACTCAACTTGGTGAACATCTACTTCTACACTTGCTCCTTTGGGGATAACATGACTCCCTTTATTCGGAAACCTTGAAACTTCTTGGAAGGACTTGGCTACTCTTTCTTTCCTTTTTTTCTTTCTCTTTTTTTTTTCCTTTCTTCTTTCTTTTCTCTCTTTTTTTTTCTTTTCTTTTTTTTTTTAGAGCAACCAATCCTCTAAAAATGAAACTTTAGCAACGGGGAGTGTATAACTTGAAATGATAATGACTGGAGCTTTTATGTAGGCAAATGGAACAGCGATGATTATTTCTAGATGTTCACTCCCGGATAGGAGTAGAACCTTTTCTCGGATGAAGTGAAATGAGTGGTGTATGTATTTTGTGGATGGATGGATGGATGGATGCGTACTCCCCGGGTAGGAGCAGATAAGCGTGTATCTTCGGGGTAGAGACAAAGACAATATGTGGGGGAATGCGTACTCCCAAGGTAGGAGCAAAGATAGGTGCGTATCTCCGGGGTAGAGATAGCACAATATGTGGTGGATGTGGATCTATATGTGGGTGGTACTTCTAGGGACAAAGTAGCACAGTAATGAATGTAGTATTTATAAAATGGGTGCATGCTTCGAGGACGAAGTAGCATAGATCAATGGATGGAGAGCACATAGTATTGACTTTAACCGCATGATCGATTCCTTATGGGTCCACAAAGATAACCACACTCAATGCCTATAAGACTACAATCAAGCCTACAATATGATCTATATAAATAGATGGGTTTTCCTAATCTAGCAAGCATGAATGTATGGCAGTGGTAGGAATTTTGAACTCTCGTCATACAGAACTCATCATGCAGAAATTTTAAGATTTTAAAAGATAAATTCTCCTAACTCTAGCATCTCTAGGAACAAGATGGACAAAGAGCTCAAAACTTTCCCATATCATATCCGTCAACTACCTAGACTTAGATCAAGCATTTGCTACCCACAAGTTTCGTGTTCGTAGTAAATCTCAAATCTAAACAAATGTGTCCAAAACTCGGGAGAGTGCAAGGTTGAAAACTAGGTACTTGAAAGGAATTACGGCAGAGCAACTATTCATCATTTCCATATAAGAGCTTATTCTGTAGGGTTCGTTTTAGCAGGCAGACTTTTCACATACTCTCCTCTATTTTATTTTGCAAACGTAACAAATAGATAGATAGATAGATAGATAGATAACCTTGTGATACTTAGCTGGATACACGGGGGTGCTCTCCCCCAAGCTGGATGTTGACGTAGTATGTTGATGTTGCTGACTGGCGGTGAAGGCATACCGCCCTCCCGGAGTGTCAAGGATAATGGCCGTAGAGACAAAGATCGCGATCGTTGAAGACAAAGACTTCGACAAGGGACAGGACGTCCTTCGCCCGTTAGCTCTTCTTGATCCTTTAAATTCTCGTGAGGCTCAAATAGACAAGCAAAGCTTGTGGAACCGATTAAGCATTAGTGATAAACCTCTAAGCCTTGAATGTCTAGAACCTTCTTAACAAAAAATCTTTTTAGCAGGATCTTAATATTTTTGCAATTTTATATTTTATGGTATGTAGACAAAAAAAAAAATGCAACTAAGATGGAAACTCATTTTTATGCCACCACAAGTGGATATCTTTGTGGGCCGTCGTACCACAAAATTATTCACATGGGGCTTAGCATTTTCTAGATGCAATGCAAGACAAAATTATTTTCTTTTCTAATGCGTATGCGAAGAAAGTAAATATGCAACAAGAACTGATTTTGCAAAAAGTAAATATGTTAAAGAAAAACTTATGCAATGCTCAAGTGGAAAATATGGATAACTACCAAGTTACCTCCTTGGCAAGGGTTCGGTGTTTTAAGCCCTCTCGAATAGGACTTCTTGTCATGTTCACTCCTTCGGTCATCATTTGATCTCAAAGGTAGAGACCTTGAGAACCGCACCTCTTGAGTTGATATCTCTTGAGGAAGATGTCATCCATGTTCTTTCCTTCTCCAACGGTTTGAAGTGAACCTTTAATTGTGATGCTAGCAAGATCTTGTTTAGTGTGCATGTTGCGGGTTCGAACTTTATCACTGGAGCACCCTGGGATGAAGAGTAGATGCTTCTAGTGGGCCTCTCCCTTGACCTTGTGCTCTACTTATTGTTTCTTCTCTGTCGAGGATTAGTGGACAACACATACCCGAAGGAATATAATAACAAGGGTAGATTTGTCATAGAGCTAAGATCATATTCTATGCTACAAAAAAGATTGGGTTGAAAATTTTAATTACCATAAAACATTTACTCAGCATTACTTCTTCTCTTAAGGATTGATTTTACTTTGTCTTAAGTTTGATTTGTGTGTATGACAACTATAGAAAACAGTCAAACTTATAAAGAGGAAGTAATTGCGAGTGGAGGAATTGCAAACCAGTATGCCAGAGCGATGGAGGTTTGAGAAGAGGAAGAGTGTTGCTGGATCATTATTAGAGGAGTCGGCGGCCTTCCTCCCCCAAACTTGTTGTTGCTCATCACTGGAAGCCAAGTGTGTTGTGTTGAATCATCCCTCAAAGTGTGTTGTAACTCCATGTTCTTTAGACATTGTCCGTCCTCTATTCTCAAGTCTCGTCGGAGAGGGATCTTGATTCTAGGTCCATTGAGCAAAGATCTCTCCTTTGACTTCCAATCCACGATATGAGGATGCGGATAGTTGCATGATCTTCTTTTGTCAACCATTCTTGATTTTTGTTGAGCCTTGGTTGACGAATTGATGTTCATTGGAGATGTAGACTCGAGTTCTTCCTTGATGGTCTTTGTCTTCTAGCAGCATGGCAAAGAGTTGCAGTTAATGATACGCCATCCGTCTTGATGATCAAGGAAGGGACATCATTAATTGTATGCAGGCTTCATCTCCAATGGCATAGGGTCATCATCTTGCAAATGTAGTTGTTCATGATCTTCTTGGCTTTGTCGGTAGTCAACCCTTGGTGGTGATTGGTTGACACAAGGATGCATGCTCATGCCATGCTTGTCCTTGTTGCCGACATGCAAGATGGTGTTTTCAAGAATAACGAGAGCAGGTCTTTGATTGGCCAAAATGAGGTGAGTTGCACCCAACTTCTCATTGGTGACCTTACTCGAGTTTTGAGCTCAATGCTATGATGTCTTCAAGGTTGCTCGTAGCTTGTCGCCTTGTTCATCCACTTCCTTTGGGTGAGTGCTATTGATGTAGATCCTTCTTGTGGGACTCTTGTCTCCTTCTTTGTTCCATCACAGAAGTGGTGATTTGGCAGGTTCACCATGAATAGGCATGCCGTGGATTCTTTCAATTCTTTCTTGGATGATGAATGAGCTATTGTCTTTTGTGCGAAGTTGTTCGAGTTCATCATATGCCTTGCTTTATCTCGATGTGAGTTCATCTCTCGGACTTTCCCAACTTGGATTTGGAAGTTTGTCTCAGGGGTTAGTCCAACAAAATATTCCAACATCTACTATAGCATACTATCGGCTCAAAGATCAACCTAGACACCACGTCTAATTTGATTTAGGAAGGCATTTTAACCTAAGCACCACGCTTAATTTAAAAACCTTTTGAAGTAGGATCAAGACACCTTTTGGTTCAAGAATTAAACTAGATACCTTATCTAACTCAATTCAGAAAACAGTTTAAACTAAGCACCATGCCTAATTTAAAAGGTGTATGAAAATACCTCAAAACCTACATATACTATAGCAAACAAAGGTGGTATGAAAGCAAAAGATAGAGATTTACTCAAACAAAGGATGGCAGAGCATGATTGTTGTTTAGAAAAATTGAGCATGCCTTAAAGGTAGGGACAACCAAAATAATGTAGCAACATGGCAAAAGATGTATTTATGGAAGTATATCCCCCAAGCTTGAATTCGGCGAAATCAAGATTGGATGAATGCAATTCAATGTTGCATAATGATTGGTTGGACATACCTTGCATTTGTTATTCCTTCGATCTTTTTGTATCGAACCTGGAAAGGTTAGTGGCAAGAATACCCAAAGGAATATTTTCATAATTATAACTCTATGCTTATTTAACAAGGACAAAGACAAGAAAAGGTGTACACTCATGTCATGGTCTCGAACAAAGGCTTGTTTTAGGACACTAAGCTTGTCCTTGGGAAACCTTCAAGATGTGAATTGGTGAAGTGGTTCCCCTCCAACACCAATCTAAGTTCACTAACTCAAAATTCAACACAACGAGATCTACAACATTTATGATAAACATATGCATCTACAACCACCCTTTCGATATCTCGTAGGAATAAGGAGTATGAGGGGGTTGAAAATCTCGTGTGGGGTAACGTTGGGGAGACTAAGTGAATCGGAGATTTTTCATATGAGCAAGGTCTTGATGGGGTGTTTAAGAAGTAACTACTTTGCTCATTGAAGCCTCCATCATCTTCTACTTCCAAGGGTGACTCGAAATAAATGTCCAAAATTCCCCCGGATCGTCTATCGAAATGATCTTATCTAAGGCCTTATCCATCCATTCAAAGGGGCCATAGCACATAGGTCTTTAATGCTCTCTAGCCATGGATGTTGCTCTTTGCAATCCTCTATATGGTTTTGATGATTCCTATGCATGGGATATCTAGATGGACTTCTAGGATCATCCGGAGGTTTAGGAGAAAGGGCATAGAATGAGTTATAGGGATCAAGGATGGGTTTAAGGATGGGTTCGTATTCTATATCTGATGTGGGCATAGAAGGGGAGAAGATAAGAGTGGCTTCTAGATGGCTTCGCTCTCCTTCTATGGCATCACTTGACATGCCATCCTTGAGTCTTTCTAAATGTCCTTCAAAGGGATTGGATGTGAGACGCTTTCTAAGAGATCTCTTCCTGAGAAGATTTATAATGCATGCACTAAAAGATCTCTTATGAAGCGGGAAGTTTATGCTCCTCCCAAAATCGCTATCAAAAGGAATTTCTAAGGATAGAATTACTTCTTCCCTTAGAGGTTTTTGGAGTACTACGGTTTGGGATGGATAGCCAAATTATGGGATTGGAATGTTTGCAAAGTGGCTACGGAAACTTCCTCTTCTTGTTTGGGGATGATTCCTTCTCTACCTCTAGGATGTTATCATGAAGTCTAGTGCAAGGAGTATGTCCATTAATAGGAAGGACAAACCTCACTTCACTAAAGGGTAAAGAAAGGAAAACTCCTCCAAAGGTGATATTATCAAGACCCGTATAAAAATGATGAAGAAGAACATGGTCTTGTAAGGCTAGGTCTAGACCTAAATTTATAGGAAGATTAAAAGATTCCCTAAGTGTAGCAAGAAGTTCATTACCTACTTGATCGAGGATAGGACTTTGGGTTCATTACCCTCTTGATTAGAAGATAGGACTCTAGTCAGTCGAAAAGGGTTGGCTTTGACCTATTGCAACCACGATTGGTGTAGCTCATAGCTAGATGTGAAAATCATGGGTTCTAGAGGCTCTAAGCATGTGCTCATGGGTGCAAGATATTGGTGGATAGGCGTGGAATTTGGGTTATCTATAACAATAGAAAATAAAATGCAACAAAAACAAGAAAAAAAAAGATAAAAGAACAATACATGGTTAAGCGGCTTAGGTTATCTCAAAGAGACCGTCTTTCTCCCCGAACGGCGCCGAAATGCTTGTTGATACTAGATACGCACACGAAAGAATCAAAGAGAAATAATCCGCAAGCGCACGGATATCGGTGAGCACTTCACCCGGAGATATTCCGAGTATCGTTATTTATTTATCCGCTAGGAGAAAACGTGCATCCGACTAACCCAAGTCTATACTTAACCCCGAGCTACGTACAAGGTAAATGAGCGATATAGAGAGGATTACTACCACAGCCTTCTTCCAACCTATGGCAAGCTTTGCAACTACTACTCTATGGGAGCACCTAAGAAAAGACACCACAGAGGATGCTTAACCTAGCTCCTTTGGACCTACCTTACCTACCGACGGAAGTGGATTACAAAGGTAACAAAGGGACCGTCATCTCCCCCGATACTACCACGGTTCCGGCCGGATAGGGAGCATCTACGAGTGAACCTAGCCCAAGCACCACGCTTACGCTACGAACGATTACTCTATTCCCAACCGGAAGCGAATAAAGTAAACTCGTAAACCAAAGAGCAATAATAACAAGAACTTACTAGTATCGAAGTTGAATTGCGTAAATGATCCTAGAACCAAGCCTCGGGTTAGGAGACTTGATCCCGCAGTACAACCGGAGAGGAGACACCGACATGCCGGGCTTCCTCCAACTCTACCTCCACCCTATACTATCTCTATCTATCTTGAATGCTAGGCTCTAGGGAGGAGATCCATTCAAGGGACCCCTCTCACCCGATCCTCTCGAAATAATGAATTAGGGTTTCATGGGATGCTTCCTCCAGGGGCCGGGGCCCCGCTTATATAGCCCCCTAGGATGCACCGCAGCCCTTGGATCAAACCGACCTAAACGGACGATAATTATTGCTCCTCAAGGTCGGTGGAGGCGAGGATCCGCGAGCCTCCACCCGATTGGTGGAGGTAGCCACCGGCCGACTCAAGGGGAGTCGGCCGACTCACCCCGAGCCCGTTCGGGCTCCCGTTTGGTCCAGAGCCTTCTCGAACCTTCCAGACACGGGACTTTTCACCGGTTCCCGATTATCTCTATGTAAACCCGACATGTGGGCCTTCCTTGGGTATTTTCACCGACACCTGCGAGAAATGTACATTCACCAAAACTCGTGGAATTCTATTAGTGTAACCCCTATATCTAGTTGGTGAACATATTTTAGTCCTTTCTCATGTTTAGTTGACGGTAAAAATTGGCACTTAACGACCGTCAACAACAGGGGCTATATATTCGAGCCCCGGCCCTCGGGTGAAACCCGAATTCTAAGCTAATTCATTCAAGAGTTCATTCTCTCATCGAATTCGAGAAGCCGAGCCACCATCTCAATTAGAGCTCCATAGTTTAGTAGCATAGCTACATAGGAATAGATCTAGAGGGAATCAAGCCTAGCTTGGAGTCCTGGATCTGTCGGAGTTCTTGGTAATTCCCTCTACATTCTTGTAATATTCATCATTGTTCGTGATACTATGAGTAGTACTTTATTCTATTCTATTATATCATACTTGACTTTGCTCTATTTGATTATATTCTCAATTATATTATTCTTAGTTTACTTTGATTATATGTTTAGCATAGTTGGACTAGAATTATGTTTATGCATAGGATCGTATAGCGCTTACTCATTAGATCGATGGGTGAGTGGTAAATATTGTGTAGGCGTGGTGCTTAGACCGTATTTATCTCGCGATTGCACCCTATTGGCCGGGTCGTGTGGTAGATCGCGGAAGTGACAGGTTCCGTTGAGTCCTTTGTATTCCATCCCCGTTGGTAGGTCTTAGTAGAACAACCTATTACATTGAAGTCATTGCTATGTCTCTTGTCTTCTCGGTAATATCACTATGCATAGATGTAACCTTTTCCCGCCATGATTGCTAGATGTTCTTGCACTAATCATTGTATGCTTTGACCTTATAGTTAGAATAACATAGGATTATACCCTAGATCATCCTAGTCCATGCTAGTGTTATAAGCTTAGAGTGCTAAGTTGAGATGGCTTATTACTATTATTTTATGTGGCTAATTGCTCTCATTTATCTTATGTCATTTATCATTCATTCCTATATTTTATGTGACACTTACCCCGTATGAGATGATTGATACGGACAAGGTTAAGCTCTCCATTACAAAGATGTGCATTGCTCATCACTCATTATCCAAGTGCATTCCCTTCCCAAAGGTAAAAATATAAATAACGATACCTGGATACTCCCGGTTAAAATGCTACATCGGTATTATCTAAACGCTTGCGGATCCCATATTTATTTCTAGTAGCGCTTGCATTATTTAGTACCAAAGATTTTTGGCGCCATGTTGGGGATGACAACCTAACACCGAGTGGCGTTAGAAATGTCAACGAGTAGACTAAATCCCGTGGGTAGAACTCTTGATCACTAGTGGTAGCTTTTGTGAGAACTAGTGATCACCTACTAGAATTGCTTGGATAGGAGGCTTGCAACATCTAGTAGGCTAAGCATAACTTGCTTTCCGCCGTTTGTGTATCTAACGAAGTTTGCTTAGTGAGTTTGTAGAAATTTTTATAGGCTATTCACCCCCTCTAGCCATCTAGGACCTTTCAAGTGGTATCGAGCCGAGGTCACCGTTTTTGTGCAAGGCTTAACATCCTACGGTGTTGAGATGGCTCAAATTGTGTTCAACCATGTTGGGGGCAAACCGCCTATGTTTGATGGAGTTAGTTCTTTTGATCATTGGAAGAGAAAGATGATCATGTATCTCGGTTCAATTCAAGAGAGAGTCTTGCAAGTTACATTGCATGACTATGCTATTCTTGATAATGATCATCTCACCGATGAAGATAGAGCCAACACAACATGCAATAGAATGGCTCTCAACACCTTATACAATGGCATTGATACAAAGGTGTTTGAGGGGATCAAGGACTTGGAGCGTGCAAGTGAAGTGTGGACAAGGTTGGGTGAGACCTACGAGGGCACCAAGGTTGTGAAGAGTGCCAAGTTATATGGACTCAAAAGTGAGTTCGAGAACTTCAAGAAGAAGGAGGATGAAACAATCATTGAAATGTTTCATCGCTTGCAAGTGATTGTAAATGATCTCAAGAGTTTGGGGCACCGACAAAAGATGAAGACTTTTGTCATAAGTTCTTGATTTGCTTGCCGAGGAGCTTCAAGATGTTGAAGCTTATGCTACAAAGAGATGGGCTTGAAGGCAAGAAGCCAAATGATTTGCTTGGTGAAGTCTTGACATATGATAAGTTTGATCAAGATGATGAGAAGGTGGAAGAGGAGAAGAAGAAGAAGACCGTGGCATTCCAAGCCACATCCTCCAAGGGCAAAGCACCAATCTTTGAAGAAGAAGAAACCAATGAGGAAGATGGTGACTTTGAGATTGATGATGAGGCACTTGCTCTTGTGGTGAAGAAGATGGGACACATGTTCATCAAGAGAAGAGGCTTCAAGAGAAACAACTTCAAGAAGCAAGAGCAACCAAGAAAGTGCTTCAATTGTGATAGCACCGAGCATCTACAAGCTGAATGCCCATATGAGAAGAAGAAGAACTACAACAAGGGCAAGTTTGAGAAGAAGAAGCATGAGGCCAAGATGACACTCAAGAAGGGCAAGAATGGTGCATTTGTGGTCACTTGGGAGAGTGACAATGATGATGAAGATGAAGATACAAGCAACAAGGCTATGGCTTCCATCACCATCAACAAGAAGCCTTCATTATTCTCTTCATCACCATCGTGCTTCATGGCCAAGGAAACCAAGGTACAATATGATGATAGTGATGATGATAGTGAGATGGAATATGCTCACGATGTTGATAATATTGATGATGATGATGAACCTTCTAAGGATCAATTATATGACTTGATGCAAGAAACTAGAGATATAGCTATTGCCAAGGAAAAGGAGTGCAAGAAGCTTTCAATGAAAGTAGCAATACTTGAGAAAGCCCTAGGTGAGCTTATGACCACTCATGAGTGTCTAGTGGAAGACCATGAGAAACTTGGTGATGCTCATTCTAAGCTTGAAAAAGCTCACTCACTTCTTCTTGAGCAACAAGCAAAGAAAGTGGTGGTTGCATCACGTGATATAGGCCTTACTTGTGACATCATTGATGAGTCTTTTTATCAACCTATCATCATGACAAATGCTAACCCTTCTTGTAGCACATCATCCACCACCACCACCGACTCTACCTCTACTACTAGTGATGGCTTCACTTGTGATGCTACACATATGGTTGAGAATGAGACTCTCAAGAAGGAGGTGGATGAGCTCACTCATGCCTTAGGCAAAGCCTATGTTGGTGAGGCCCGCTTGCTAAAGTGCTTGGGTAGCCAAAGGTTCTCTCTTAACAAAGAGGGATTGGGCTATACCCCCAAGAAGGGCAAGTCGGCCTTTGCAACTCCAAAGCCTAGCTTTGTGAAGAGCAATGGTCGGTTTTGCTATAGATGCAAGCAAGTTGGGCACCTAGAGCAAAATTGCAACAAGAAGCAACAAAACAAGAAACT
The DNA here is from genome assembly GCA_018135685.1 of Themeda triandra. Lineage (NCBI taxonomy): Eukaryota > Viridiplantae > Streptophyta > Magnoliopsida > Poales > Poaceae > Themeda > Themeda triandra. Next base: position 1,640,138 of record JAENPR010000067.1, on the reverse strand, counting down.
TGACAATGCTATATCTTTTGATTCTTGTTATGTGCTTACCAAGGGTGTGAAAGGTGTGCAAGCTAAGTTTGTTGGTACACCCATTGTTGGCCCAAAGAAGAAGGCTATTTGGGTACCAAAGAGCTTAGTTACTAACCTACAAGGACCCAAACAAAAATGGGTACCTAAACTTCATTGATTTGCTTGTAGGTGAATTATAAAGCCGGAGGAAGGCATTGGATTATTGATAGTGGGTGTTCTCAACACATGACTGGCACATCAAGAATGTTTGATTCAATTGCGAAGAATGATAGTGGCATTGAGTCAATTACTTTTGGCAATAACAAGAAAGGCAAGGTTGTTGGTTTGGGCAAGATTGCAATATCAAATGACATGAGTATCTCCAATGTGATGCTAGTTGAAAGCTTGGATTTCAATCTTCTCTCCGTGGCACAAATTTGTGATCGAGGCTACAAGTGCATTTTTGGGGCAAATGATGTTGAGGTAGTCTCTCTTGATGGCTCCAACTTGGCGTTCAAAGGCTTTAGATATGAGAATCTCTATCTTGTTGATTTCAACACTAGTGAAGCTTCTTTGACAACATGTTTGATATCAAAATCAAGTTTGGGTTGGCTTTGGCATAGAAGGCTTGGGCATGTTGGCATGAAACAATTGAAGAAGCTCACACAACACAATCTTGTTGAAGGCTTGAAAGATGTTGTATTTGAGAAGGACAAGTTGTGTAGTGCATGTCAAGCCGGGAAGCAAGTTGGTAGCTCACATCCAAAGAAGAGTATAATGAGCACATGCAAGGCATTTGAGTTGTTGCACATGGATCTATTTGGCCCAACTACATATACAAGTATTGGTGGCAACAAATATGGGTTTGTCATAGTGGACGACTTCACAAGATTCACATGGGTATTCTTTCTTAGTGACAAGAGTGAAGTGTATGACACCTTCAAGACCTTTCTTACTAGAGTTCACAATGAGTTTGACATGAGAATTAAGAAAGTGAGAAGTGACAATGGGAGTGAGTTCAAGAATACAAGAATGGAAGAATTGTGTGATCACTATGGCATTGGTCATCAATTCTCGGCCAAGTACACTCCACAATCAAATGGCCTAGTTGAGAGGAAGAATAGAACATTGCTTGATATGGCTAGATCAATGCTTCATGAGTACAATGTTAGTCAATCATTTTGGGATGAAGCAATCAACACGGCATGCTACTATATTAATAGGCTCTATTGTCATACTTTGCTAGAGAAGACCCCATATGAGTTACTTCATGGAAGAAAGCCCAATATTGGTTATTTTAGAGTGTTTGGTTGCAAATGCTACATCTTGAGAAAGGGCACTAGATTGGGAAAGTTTGAAAAGAGATGTGATGAAGGGTTCCTACTCGGTTATTCAACTACAAGCAAGGCTTATAGAGTTTGGAACAATTCAAGTGGCATTAGAGAGGAAGTCCATGATGTGCAATTTGATGAAACCAATGGGTCACAAGATGAAGATGAGAATCTAGAAGATGTTGGTGGAACTCAATTGGTTGAAGCTATGAAGAACATGGACATTGGTGACATAAGAGCAAAGCAAGTGGTTGATGTACAAGATGATAAAGATGAAGTGCTCAATTCTCCATTGAGGCAAACTAGCAATGCTCAAGTGCAAGATCATGGTGCTAGTTCATCAAATGAAGACAAGTCAAGTGATCAACCAAGTTCAAGCAATCAAGTGCAAGTGCTACAACCACAACATGTTGCAAGAGATCACCCAATTGATAGTGTTATTGGTGATATGAGAAGTGGTGTGCAAACAAGATCAAGAGTGGCTATGATTTGTGAGTATGCATCATTTGTGTCAACCAAAGAGCCAAAGAAAGTTGAGGAAGCCTTGGATGATGCCGAGTGGATCATGGCAATGCAAGAAGAGCTCAACAACTTCACAAGAAATGATGTGTGGGAGTTAGTTGAGAGGCCGGAGGATCACAATGTCATTGGAACCAAATGGGTTTCAAGAACAAGCAAGATCAAGATGGTGTTGTGATTAGAAACAAAGCAAGGCTAGTTGCACAAGGCTATACGCAAGTTGAAGGTCTTGACTATGATGAAACATATGCTCCCGTGGCAAGATTGGAGGCAATAAGGATTCTATTGGCTTATGCATGTGCCCACAACATCAAGTTATATCAAATGGATGTCAAGAGTGCATTTCTCAATGGGATCATCAATGAGCTAGTATATGTTGAGCAACCTCCTGGTTTTGAAGATGAGAAGAAGCCCAACCATGTGTACAAGTTGAAGAAAGCTTTGTATGGCTTGAAGCAAGCACCTAGAGCATGGTATGAGAGATTGAAAACTTTTCTTCACTCCAAGGGGTTCATTATGGGCAAGGTTGATACTACTCTATTCACCAAGAAGATTGGTAATGATCTCTTCATTGTGCAAATCTATGTTGATGATATCATCTTTGGATCAACCAATCAAGCATATTGTGAAGAATTTGGTGAAATGATGGCAAATGAGATTGAGATGTCCATGATTGGTGAACTTAGCTATTTCCTTGGTCTTCAAGTCAAGCAATTGAAGAATGGGACATTTGTGAGTCAAGGGAAATACATAAGGGACATGTTGAAAAAGTTTGGAATGCAAGATGCAAAGCCAATCTCAACTCCAATGGGCACAAATGGGAATCTTGATAGTGATCATGATGGCAATATGGTGAATCAAAAGGATTATCGGTCATTGATTGGAAGCCTACTCTATGTCACCGCATCAAGGCCGGATGTCATGTTTAGTGTTTGCATGTGTGCTAGATATCAAGCCTCGCCTAGAGAGAGTCATCTCACGGCCGCAAAGAGAATATTGAGGTACTTGAAGCAAACAAGAGATGTTGGATTGTGGTATCCTAAGGGGTCAAAGTTTGAATTGATTGGATATTCGGACTCGACTATGGTGGTTGCAAGATCAATAGAAAGAGCACAAGTGGTACATGTCAACTTCTTGGAAGATCATTTGTGTCATGGTCCTCAAAGAAACAAAATAGTGTGGCAATCTCTACCGCCGAAGCCGAATATGTTAGTGCGGGGAGTTGTTGTGCACAATTGCTTTGGATGAAGTCAACTTTGAAGGATTATGGCATCAATTTCAAGAATGTGCCATTATTTTGTGATAATGAGAGTGCAATCAAGATGACACAAAACCCGGTTCAACATGGAAGAACAAAGCACATTGACATAAGGCATCATTTCATTAGAGATCATCAACAAAAAGGGTGACATTTCCATTGAAAGTGTGGGTACCGATGATCAACTTGCCGACATCCTCACCAAGCCACTTGATGAAAGAAGGTTTTGCAAGCTAAGGAATGAGTTGAACATTCTTGACTTCTCAAACATGTGTTGAATGCACCCCACCACTACTTGACATGCCTCTCCTTCGACAATGCAAGGTACCATTGTGTGACATGTCATTCATGCTTAGGATTATACTTATGGTAGCACATGTAGACATACAAGGTGCATTTGGAGCATTCATGATAAATCAAATGTGTTTGATGTATATATGCTTACCACTATTGCTTCTATGCTTTGCTTGATCTAGTGGTGACATATGACATGTTTGTGGGCTTGCAATCCTAGTGTTGAATCTAGAATATTTGCTACAAGTGTTTAATTCAACATAGGCAAGATAACCCTTGTCATGAGGTGTGAAGAAGCTTGTCTTTGGTTCAAACCGAATTAAATATCTTTGGCAAGTGGTCTAGATTGAACCAAATTTGACTAAAGTTTTGTTTACTCCATCAAAGTCATTTTCTCTCCACAATTTGATCCCATTTTTGGGCAATTATTGCCAAAGGGGGAGAGAAAAAGATGATTGAACATGATAAAGGGGTAAATAAAATTTTGATGCACACAAGAAGGGGGAGCAAGCTCATGAACAAAGTTGTTGCATTTGTTTGTGCATTCTCATATGACTTGCTCTTGGCACCTAGGTAAAGTTTTTATACAAGTGGTGTCCCCTTGCTTGTGTGGTGCAATGCTAGTATAGGACTTGAATGGTGAAATGATCTACTAGCTTGCATAGGTTGTAACTAGCCTCCCCTTACCTTACAAGTGGTTTTGCTTATAATGTTGATCTCATGAGGTTCTTGAGTTTTTGATGGATGTCTAGTTACTTCATGGTGCTAAGGATGGTGCTTATTGCAACTCCGATTGGTATCACGCTTCAAAGGTCCATTTCTTACACTTAGTATCATTTTGGTAGAATTACTCTCCCCACACTTTTATCCATGCATATGTGCAAAGCTTCAAATCCAAACTCTATGCACATATGTAGGGGGAGCAATACTACCAAAACCGAACTTGCTATAGTTGTCCAAATCCCTCTTGTGAGCTTATTGATTGGACAAGTATGACAAGTTCAAAATCTTTATTATAAAATCATCTTTGTTGAGGTTGTCATCAATTACCAAAAAGGGGGAGATTGAAAGTCCCTAGTTTGGTTTTGGCTAATTGATGAAACCTAGGACTAACCTTGTTTATTTAAGTGGTTGATTTAGAGAAAGGTTGTCCACACGATGAGCATATTGAATATGAAGCATGACACGTGTCATGTGATCAAAGATGAAGATCAAGACGGTGCTTGGCTCCATGGACCGGTGTTGAAGGTGAAGGGCTAGTCAAGGCTTGGGAGTGAAGGACCATGTGATGGTGAAGCTCGGGCAAGACTAGGCGCCGATGGACCGATGCACGGTGAAGGGCAAGTGAAGTCGAGGTCGATGGATCGAGACGGTCACATGATGGTGTGAAGTGTTCATATCATTTGGAGGAACAAAATGGGCTCAAGGCAAAGGTATAACCGATAGGGCCATTTTGTTTTGCACTCGAGACACCATAGAGGGTGTGAGTGGTTTAGGATCGATAGCCGCACTATTAAGAGGGGAAGTCTTATCGGCTATTCGACGCATGGGTGCCACTAGGTGAATTCATGAAGTGCATTGCATGTAGGACCTAGTGAGCTAACCTAACCTTTGGGAAATGGTTGTGAAAAGCTAACACACAAGCACATGGAGATGTACACTTGGTGGTGTTGGCACATTTACAAAGGTGGCGTTTGGGCGCGCGTGGTTTGCGGGGGTAGAGATGGGTTTGGGTCCCTCTCTTCCTCCCGTCGAGCTGAGGCGGGATTCGGCGCTTTTGGGAAAAATGGATGCATATTTTCTATTGCGCCGGATGCAAAATTTGGTTGAAATCATGCTATCTTTGTTGATCAAGTCGGTATACTTGTTGGATAGCATGTCTGAGAAGTTGGCGTCACGACGGGCTGAAAAACGAAGTTTTGACAGCGCCGGACGCGCAGGAGCTTGGGCGCGGACGCGTCCGGCGCATTGTGACTTGGCGTGAGCGAGTGTCGCGCGTCGGACGCGCACCGGACGCACGCGGCGGACGCGGGCCGTTCACCGTGTGCGAAGTCCGGCGCGTCTTGGGCTTCGTCGCGAGGCCGAAATTCTTCCGGGCCGTCCGAGGGCGGCGGACGCGGGCCGGGCCGCGTCCGGCGTGGGCCGGACGCGGACCCGAAAGTTTCGAGCGCGGGCGTTTCCTCCGGACGCGGCCGGACGCGAGGTGATTTGAACGTTGGGCCGCCAACGGTCGGGCATGTCCGCGGCGCGCGGAGGCACCGGGCCGCGTCCGGCGCTGAGCCGCGACGCCGCGTCCGGCGGGTTGAAATCGGCCGCCCGAGGGGTAACGGTGGGATTTCGCCTTGGGCTTATAAATAGCCCCTTGGCCGGCCATGGGAGGGGCTCTTGCCCATTTCTACTCACTTGCTCATCCTTTGTGCTAGAGAAACACTCTCCCTCTCATCTCTCTTGCTTGATTGTGAATCCAAAGTGAGATTGAGAGATCACCTAGTGCATTGCATTGCTTGAGGGCATCTAGTGGCACTTGTGGGTGGTTTAGCCGGTGGATTTCTTGTTACTCTTGGAGAGTACCGCTCCTAGCCGGCTTGGAGATTGTTGGAGGCGTTGGCAAGAGAAGGTGATTGTTCTTGGCCACCTCCGGTTGTTTGTGAGAGGTTTGAGCTCACCTCGTGGGGATCACGAAGAGCATCCTAGTGGATTGCGCGTGTCGTTGAGTACCTCGCTTGAGAGTGGTGTCTTGCGGTGCCTTGCGGGGCGAGCCTTGAGGGGCTAGTGACTTGAGGGTCACACCGAAGAACCATCTAGGTGTTGGTCGACACAACCGGTGACTAGCTTGGCGGTGCCCAAGTGAACACCGGGTGAACAAAAACAATTGTGTTCATCTTTGTTCCCGGTGATTGGTTGTCATCGATTGTGTGTTGCCGATTGTGATTGATTGCTCATTCTCTTGGTGATTGGCAACCTCGACTCGACACGTTGGTATAACAGGCTCCTACCATCTCTTGTATTACTTTGATTACATTCTTGCAAAGTAGAATTGCTTGCGTGGTCGGTCGGGAACCACATCTTGTGTAGACTAAATCCCGTGGGTAGAATTGCTTGTGTGGTCGGTCGGGAACCACTTCTTGTGTAGACTAAATCCCGTGGGTAGAACTCTTGATCACTAGTGGTAGCTTTTGTGTGAACTAGTGATCACCTACTAGAATTGCTTGGATAGGAGGCTTGCAACATCTAGTAGGCTAAGCATAACTTGCTTTCCGCCGTTTGTGTATCTAACGAAGTTTGCTTAGTGAGTTTGTAGAAATTTTTATAGGCTATTCACCCCCCCTCTAGCCATCTAGGACCTTTCAGGTGCACGCGCGAGAGAGGATGAGCAGAGCGGCGCGGGAGGCTGGTCGGTGCGACGCGGTGATTAGGGTTTGCGTGGGCGGCGCGCGACGGCGTACGGAGGAAAAAGGAAGGAGAGGGCTGCGGGCCGATTCGGAATGAAGAGGATGAGTAGGGGGCCCCACACGTCAGATTAATTGAACCACGCTTGACATCTTCGCGCCGGACGCGTCCGGGATGAGTCCGAAGGACCGTCGGACGCGGACCAGAGACTCCAAGAATTCTTGTGCTCAGCTCAATCCCGCCGGACGCGGTGCAGACGCAGTCGTCGGACACGCTCGGAACACTGTTGAGCTTCTTTGATGACCAAGAGACAAGTGACCTCCCAAGCAAATGGCACCCTCCGGATGTGCTTTTTCTATCAATTTTGCAACCGGCATAATCCGAATCGGAATAGCCAACAAGTTGGAATCTTGCTCCTTTGGGATACCATAAGCCAATGCTTGGGGTGAGCCGCAAGTACCTAAGGATCCTCTTGACAAAGACTCGGGTGAGCTTCCTTAGGATCGGCTTGAAAGCGAGCACACATACACACACTAAACATGATGTCGGGCCTAGATGCAGTGAGGTACAACAAGCTACCGATCATAGAGCGGTAAAGAGTTTGATCCACAGAGTTACCTTCCACATCAAGGTCGAGATGCCCATTAGATGCCATGGGAGTGTTGATTGGTTTGCAATCCTTCATATCAAACCTCTTGAGGAGGTCCTTGGTGTACTTCTCTTGAGATATGAAGGTCCCTTCCTTCATTTGCTTGATTTGAAAACCAAGAAAGAAGGTGAGCTCGCCAATCATAGACATCTCGAACTCTTTTGACATCATGTCACCAAACTTCTTGCATTCTTCTTCATTTGTTGAGCCGAAGATGATATCATCAACATACACTTGACAAATGAAGATCTCTCCATTAAGCTTCTTGGTGAATAGTGTGGTGTCAACCTTCCCGATGGTGAACCCCTTCTCAATGAGGAAGTCCCTAAGGCGCTCATACCATGCTCTAGGAGCTTGCTTGAGCCCATAAAGTGCCTTGGACAACCCGAAAACATGATTAGGACAGCTAGGGTCTTCGAACCCGGAGGTTGATCAACATAAATAAGCTCATTAATGAAACCATTAAGAAATGCACTCTTCACATCCATTTGAAATAGTTTCATTTCATGGTGTGAAGCATATGCAAGGAGGATATGGATGGCTTCAAGTCTTGCAACTGGTGCAAAGGTTTCTCCAAAATCTAGGCCTTCAACTTGAGAGAACCCCTTTGCCACGAGTCTTGCCTTGTTTCTCACAACATTGCCTTGGTCATCTTGCTTGTTGCGGAACACCCACTTGGTACCTATGATTCTTGCATTCTTGGGACGCTCTTCAAGTGCCCAAACCTTGTTGCGGGTGAAGTTGTTCAATTCTTCATGCATGGCATTCACCCAATCCGGATCTTGAAGGGCTTCACCTACATCTTTTGGCTCAACACAAGAAACAAACGAGTGATGTTCAGCAATACTAGCAAGTCTTTGAGATCGAGTCATTACACCCCTTGATGGACTCCCTATGATTTGATCTTGTGGATGATCATGGAGTTTAGGAATTCGCTTTTCAACCACTTGAGGAGTGGGTTGGGGAGCGTCAACATCTTGAGCTTGTGCCTCTCTTTGTTCATGGGAGACATGAGTATCTTCATGTTCGGTCACCCCATCTTTTTCTTTGTCATCTTGAGGCACACTTGAGGAAGAAGAAGGCTTGTCAATGACTTGCACTTCATCATCATCTTCTTTAGGCTTGACGTCTCCCACCGGCATGTTCTTCATTGCTTCCCTCAATGGTTCATCACCTACATCATCAAGATTCTCAATTGCTCCTTGGGAGCCGTTAGATTCATCAAACTCCACATCATATGTTTCTTCTACCAAACCGGTGGCATGGTTGAATACTCGATATGTTTTGGATTTTGATGAGTAACCAACAAGAAAGCCAATATCACAACGTCTTTGAAACTTCCCTAGGTGTTGCCTTTTCTTGTAGATGTAGCATTTGCAACCAAACACCCGGAAGTAGGAGACGTCCAGCTTCTTCCCATTGAGCAGCTCATAGGGGGGTCTTGCCGTGGAACTTGTGAGGGTATAACCGATTTGATGCATAGCATGCTGTGTTGATAGCTTCAGCCCACAAGTTCTCTGGGGTGTTGTACTCATCAAGCATTGTTCTTGCTAGAGTGATCAAGGTCCGGTTCTTCCTCTCAACTATGCCATTTTGCTTGAGGTGTGTAGGTGGATGAGACTTCATGTTTAATCCCAACTTCATCACAATATGCTTCAATGTTGGTGTTGTCAAATTCTTTGCCATTGTCACTTCTAATTTTCTTGATCTTGACATCAAATTCATTTTGAGCTCTCTTTGCAAACTTCTTGAAGCAAGGGGTGGCTTCGGATTTGTCATGAAGAAAGAAGGTCCATGTGTATCTTGAGAAGTCATCAACAATCACTAGACAATGAAGTTTCCCACCAAGGCTCTTGTATGTGGTTGGTCCAAATAAATCCATGTGCAGCAGCTCTAGCACTCTTGAAGTTGATAGAAAAGCTTTGGTTGGATGAGTGTTTGCAACTTGCTTGCCGGCTTGACATGCACTACAAGGTTTGTCCTTTTCAAACTTGACATCTTTCAAGCCCCTCACTAACTCTTTCTTCAAAAGCTTCTTGAGTGTACTCATCCCAACATGTGCTAGTCTCCTATGCCACAACCACCCAAGTGAAGTCTTGGACAGCAAACACACATTCAGATTTGCATCTTCGGAGGTGAAATCCACTAGATAGAGATTGTTGTATTTAAAGCCTTTGAATATCACAGTTGAATCTTCTTTCTTTGACACTATTACTTCCTTCTCATCAAACAAGCATTTGAATCCAAGATCACATAGTTGACCTACTGACAACAAGTTAAAGCTCAATGGTTTGACATAAAGCACATTTGACAAGGAGTGATCATTTGATATTGCAACTTTGCCCAAACCCTTGACTTTGCCCTTTGAATTATCACCAAAAGTGATCCTATCTTGATTTTGCTCCCCTTCATCTAGTGAGGCAAACATACGAGGTTCACCGGTCATATGTTGAGTGCAGCCACGATCAATAACCCAATGACTTCCACCGGTCCAGTAGTTCACCTACACACAAGAGATCAAGCTTGAGGTTTAGGGACCCAAACTTGTTGAGGGCCCTTGACTTTCTCTACTAGAGACTTTGCAACCCAAATTTGCTTAGGCCTATTCTTATTGGGGGACCTAAGAAGGTGACATTCACTTGTCCTTTTGAATCCTTTCTAACCACATAATGAGCATTGTATGCAAAGGGTCTAGCATGCTTGGGCAAGGGTTGTGGTGGTAGAGTTTCACACTCATGAGCAAAGTGACCTTCTTGTCCACACTCAAAACATCTCTTTGGCTTTGGCTTTGGCTTTTGCTTTTGTTGACTTGCTTGCTTTGCTTGATGTTGCTTCTCTTGATGTGACTTGAACCCAATGCACTTCTATCGGTCTTCATCACGGTGTTCATCAAGAGCTCACTTTGAAGTGACTTTCCTTTTGCAAACTTGCTCAGTCCAATCTTGAGGTGTTCTTTCTCTTGCTTGAGCTTCTTGTTCTCTTCTAGAAGTGACTCATTTGTTGATTGCTTCAAGCATGACATCTCAAAGTGGAGTCTTTTGTTCTCTTCTTTGAGCTTCTCATTCTCAAGTGCTAGTCCCTCATCTTCAATAGTGACGGTGTGACTGATTTTTGCTTGTTCAAGGTCTTTCTTGAGCTGTTCATTTTCACTCTTTATCTTGACATAGTCATCATAGTGCTCAGTCACCACCACTGACTTGCCTTTGCTGCTAGCACCTTGCTCAATGATCTCATCACATGACGTAGCTACATCATTCTTAGCAACATTGTTAGTAGCCTCATGTGTTTCGGTAAGAAGCTCATAAGCCATCGCTAGATTCCCATGATCAACTTTAATAGTTGTGTACTCCTCTTTTAGAGAGCTATAACTAGATTTGAGCTCATCATGCTTCTTCTCAAGGTTCTCATTTTCAACTTTAAGCTCTTTCGAAGAAGCTTTGAGTTCCTTGAGTTTAGAGGACATGATTTCATTTTGATCTCTAAGCTCATCACTAGTTTTCTCGCATAGCTTCCATCTTTTCTAGAAGAGAGGTATTTTCACTATCAAGCTCATCACATCTTCCTCTAGTCTTAATGATGGTTTTTGAGTACTTTCTAAGCAATTTGACAAGCTCATCATAGGTAGGTGACTCATACTCATCATCACTATCACTTTCACTCCCACTATCATCACTATCCCCATGTTTAGAATGTACCTTCTTTTCACTCTTAGCCATAAGGCAAAAGTGGGATGGAGTAGATGATGATGGCAAGATTTGTGGAGGTGGTGAAGATCCAATGCCAATAGCAGCCACTCCTTCATCATCACTTTCCTCATCGGATGACCCACGAGAAGATTCAATATCGGTGAGCCGCCTCACCAACAATATAGGCCTTGCCATCCTTCTTCTTGTGATGCTCTTTCTTTTCTTCCTTCTTCTTGTGATGCTTGTCTTTCTTCTTCTTTTCTTTTTCTTCATCATCACTTGAGTCATCCTTCTTGTCCTTGCCCTTCTTCTTCTTGTACTTCTTGTCTCTTGGAGGCTCCTACATTGATAAGCAAGATGTCCATCTTGCGGCGGTTGAAGCACTCCATTTCGGAGATGGGCTTCCTTTTGCTACTTGTGAAGAACTTTTTCTTCTTGCCATCAAACTTGACACCATTCTTGTTGAGCTTCTTCAACATCTTGGTGGTCTTCTTCACCATGAGAGCAAGACTCACATCATCAATTTCAGCATCACTAGAATCATCATGAGTTGCCTTGGCCTTGCCTTTTCTTGAGTGACTTGCATTGAGGGCCAAGTCTTTCTTCTTGGATGATGAGCCATCCTCGGGGTGAGATGCATGTACATCTCATGAGCATTGATCTTTCCCAATATTTGAGTTGGTGTAGCATTGGAAAGATCACCTTGATGAAGCACGGTGACAATGTGCCCATATTTCTCAATGGGAGGACACATAGGATCTTTCTTGCAACATCGGATGGCGACATTTGATTGAGTCCAAGCCCATTGAGTTCCTCTACAATAGTGTTCAAACGGGAATACATCTCATTAGCACTTTCATTAGCTTTCATCTCAAAAGAATTTAACTTGCGCATAACAAGATGATAGCGTTTCTCACGCTCACTCTTAGTTCCCTCATGGAGCGCACAAAGGTCGGACCATAGTGCATGGGCGTCCTTGTGGTTCCTAACGCGATTGAACACATCCTTGCAAAGACCGCGGAATATAGCGTTCCTTGCCTTTGCATTCCACTTCTCATAGTTAGCCTCTTCACCGACAAGGTTAGCTGAATCCTTGGGTTTTGGGAGTCCTTGAGAAGCGGCACGGAAGCATCCAACATCTATCGCTTCTAAATGTGCTTCCATGCGGATCTTCCAATAAGGAAAATCGTCCCCCTCGAACATGGGAGGAGGTCCATCCCCATGGGACATCTTTACTCTAGGCGGTTAAGCCTGATTTAGAGCAAACCGGCTCCGATACCACTTGAAAGGATCAAGATGCCCAAGAGGGGGGGTGAATTGGGCTAATTCTAAAAATTCTTTTGGAATTAAACCTACTAGCCCATGATTCACCCCTTGGTGCCTAAGTGTGTTCCTAGACAATCGATCAACTAGAGTTTTGCACCCTAAGTTCCAATCCTATTCTAGCATGGCAATTCTATGAAAGTAATTGCAAGAATGTAAGTGCTAGAAAATAAATGCGGAAATTAAGGGGACAAGGAACACGGCGATCTTTTTCCGAGGTATCGGAGAGTCGCCACTCTCCACTAGTCCTCGTTGGAGCACCCGCGCAAGGGTGTAGCTCCCCTTGATCCTCGCAAGGACCAAGTGCTCTCTAGGGCTGATTCTTCGTCGCTCCGACGCGGTGAATCGCCAAGAACCGCTCACAAGATGAGTTGGGTCATGCACAAGCACCGCCGGATGATCACCAAGCTCCAATCACCACCAAGCCGTCTAGGTGATGGCGATCACCAAGAGTAACAAGCACAAACTCTCACTTGACCTCGCAAAGTCTAGGGAGAAGAGTGGATGCACACTAGCTACTCTCAATCTCTCATGAACTCATGGATTCTCAAATCTCTTCAAGTCATGAGGCTCTTGCAACTCTCCTGCTCTCACAAGATGGTTATCAGCTGAACAAATGAGCAAGAGAAGCTAAAATGGAGGGGGTGTGGTTGTATTTATAGCCAAGGCTGAAATCCAACCGTTACCCCGCAATTCGGCCTCGCCGTGAGCGCCGGGACGCCGCCCCGGACGCGTCCGGCGCTTAAAAGGATTCAAACGGTCGGCTAGCCGTTGAGCTACAGTCACACACACGCCGGACGCGTCCGGCGCGCAGTCCGGAGCGCGTCCGGAGCGCACTTTGTCCCAAGGCCGGCTCCGAAAGTTTCGGTCCGCGTCCGGCCGAGCGCGGGACGCGGACCGCGCGTCCGCCCTCGAGCAGACCAGCCAGAAGAGTTCACCGTGCGCCGGACGCGTCCCGGCGCCCACGGCCGGGCGCGTCCGCGCTGTTGAAGCTCCCGTTTTCACTCGATCAGCGATCCTTTGAAAACGGCGACGACTTCAACGACTCTCAGGGCTCACAAGTAACTTCCTAGCGCTAAGATTTCACCAGTGTGCACCACACCTAAACCCGAGACTCAACTAGGTCAAGCTACCCATTTGCACCCCCTTAATAGTACGGCCAAAGGAGAAAAATAAAGTCCTAACGACTAATCCGATGTCTCTCAACACCATCGACAATCGGAACTAACCGTCCTTAACCTTGTCGTCCAACCTTTGAAAACCGAAACGATTTCCATCGATAAGAGGGCATGCCAACCAAATTGCCTGAGATTCCATTACCATGACCATAACTCACATTGTTTCTGCAAAACACACGTTAGTCATAGTAATCTATATTGTCATCAATCATCGAAACCCACATCAAAGGGGCCTAGATGCTTTCATGGGCTCTGAATGCAACATTCAAAATTAATAAAATCCAGGAGAAATACTTCAATGAAAACTTCTTACTATTTCCTCCATAATTTTTGTGCTTTCATACTTCCCATAATAATCCAAAGGATTCTCAAGGGCATATTTGAGAAACGGAAAAACTTCAATGAATCATCTTGTAGAAGTTTTGTTCATAACAAACATAGGATCCAAGGAAAAAATGTTCCGAAAATTCTATGCTCCTTTTCTTATTATCCTAGAGGACCTCTTACTGTTGTGGTAAAAGTCAATGTTAAAACCCTCTCTTGTGCCACTGTGGTAAACGATGGCTAAGTGGCACCAAGTCATGATAATTTTCAATTGTTTCAATAGTATCTTCTAAGAGAATAAGCTGTAGTACGATTGAGTCGGCTGAAACGAATAGAAGAATAGAGGCTATATTTCTCGTGCGACATTGACGCTTTCTCATGCACACAAAAAAAGGAAATGGTGGTTCTAACGTTGGTCCTACGGGCATATGTACATGTTGAATTGTCGATGCTCATTAGTAGTCAGTACTCAGTACTATGTTGTTGAGATGTCTTCTCAACTTCTCTTTTCATTACTCAAAAAAAAATCTCTTTTCATCGCATTTTTCAGCTTCGAGGATACTGTGGTTAGTCTTAGGACGACGGGTGGATGGAGTACAATCGACGACAATTCCTTTCCTTGCTGCACCTATTTTCAATTTCAACGTTACAAGTTGGAACGGTATACGGCGGCATCGCGCGCGGATATACATGTAGCACTGGAATCAGATTAGCACAAGGTGTGAGGATAAGGTCACGCGGATGCAGCCGTTGCCCCACATTGGCACTACTAAAGTGATATTATCCAGGAATTTCAAGAAAGAAGCGTTCTATCGCCCGGGATATATGGTGTACGTGTTCGGCGCCCAGCGTTTTCCATGGCCCCAAAATGGTGCCAAAATGCCCGGAACATGCATTACCTGCCTAACTGCCGCCAAACAAACCTCCTTCCCCTGGCAAAGAGGCCACTGCCGGCTGCCTGCCGTTGCCGTCCTAGCAAGGTCCTCTGAACTCGCACCATCTTCGGTCTAATCCGATCGATCCACTTGCCGGGATATGCAAATTTGCTTCCACTAGAGATTAGAGAAGAAGATCGTCCAGGGACATCACATAATGCTGCCTTTTCCCTTTTAACCGCGTGCTCATTAGTTTAAGCAGCAGGCAGAACGTCAAGTCAAACCCGAACAATCACGGCAAAGATCTTGCCGTGACCCGGAAATCTGCAAGAAAGCAAAAGCACCCCGTATCCATTGGTATTGTACCTGCCCGCGGCCCTCCCAACTGCAGCACCACACTGCACACATCCTCGCTATCCTCGGAGTCGGTCTCTGTAGAATCAGACCGGCCGGCCTGATCTGATCATCTTATCGCCAGCATCGGATGCGACCAATCATTTGACCACCGATGACGCTACCCCGATGAACTTTGGGATATTCTTTGTTTTGTTTTAGCACATGCCGTAGCAGCAGTAGTTGTAGTTGCGTGCGGTCGGGCCTCTGGATCAGATGGGGTGATTTCGCTGAGTTTTTCGCGTCAGAGAGGAAACCGTGACCGGGACGGCTGTCCTGCCAGCCACCGCGCGCGGAAGTGGAACTCAGGCACGAGCGGTTGACCGATGGGTTGGCGCGTGACGCTGTGTCGTTGGGCTGCTTGCTCCGTTGGTTGCCGCTCCTGCCCGGCAGTGTCACCGCGCGCGCCGCGTGTCACGGAAAACGTCGCGGGACGGGGCCCGAGTTCAGCTCGAGATCTCTCCTTCTGCTCAGTGGCGGAGCCGTCCGGGGCCCGAGGCGATGGATGGCAAGGGCGTCAAGCATTTCGGCGGGCGCGGGAAAGCACAAAGCTCGCGGCGCGCGCGCATGTTCAGAGCGCTCCCGGAGGTCAAAACGAGCGTACCCTCCTGCCCGGCCTGGGTGCGACATGGCATGCGATGGTGTCCAAGGCAAGAATTATGCATGCATGCATCGACGGAGTGCGCTGCAAGCTGTTGAGATGGTGCTCTGAGCATGTAGTGTCGCCGCGCGGCGGCGCACACATGGCGGCGCTTGCACGCACCGGCGGGCCGGCCGCGTCGAGCCGTTGCTTTCTCCTGTCCTGGGAGAAATCACGGGTGTGCTGTGTGCGTGCAGAGCGTGCAGTGGAGTGCAGAAGGTCGAGCTTTTCGGCACACAGTGAGGGCTGCCGCTCTGGTGCGTTCGTTCGTTGACACTGTACCAGGAGACACCTGGCCTTGTTACAATCCTACACATTCGAGTGTTGGCGAAAAAGTTTGTCGGTCTCGACACCTGGAAGTGCCATCCTTTTCTAACGGGTTCGCGCGAGAGAGGGGCCCCTCCGAAATCATCCGTGTCGCTCGCTCGCTGCATCCGGTTCGTTGCAGGCAGAGGATTGAATTCGAAGAAAAATGCGCACTAGTGTACCAGTGCGATTTGGAAGCAAAGAAAATGCTGCACTGCACCTCAGGAACACGAGAGAGATTTTTTACACGTCGCTGCCCGTGGTTGTTCGCGACATTTTTTTACACGTGGGTGACCAGCAGTCCGCCATTGGGCTCCCGTGCAGCTGTCATCAGTGCCGTTCCAACGACCACCCGTCCACGCCTATCCATCCAACCGACCGACCGAACCACAGGACGCGCGGCGGGCAAGGGGCAGGGCCAAGGCAGCAGCCCACGCACGCACCGAGTTTCCTCGTGGACCGATGCCGTTCACGAGCCTGAAAATGGAAAACCCGCGCTGACTTCTCGGCTCGTCCGTGAGCCGTGACACCCACGGCATCGCGATGGCTGCGGGCACGCACGGCGGCGGCCGGCGGTTTCCCGGCACGAGGGCATGCACCCGTGGTTGAACCGTTGAAGCGCCGCCGGTCGGGGTTGATTTTTGTCGTGCGAGTGTGATCGAGGCGGGAGACTAGGAGAGTCTTGGTGTCACACACACGGTGTGGGAACCGCCGCGAGGGTCGTCGTCGAAGGCGATAGATGGCCTGGATCTGGAAATCTGGATGGAGATATCGATAAGATCTCGATCGGCCGGAGGCAGCGAGCCAGCGACGCCGGTCTTCGGTTTGGCTGATACAGCGGCGAGGCCGAGGCGAATGAATGCTTCTGATTTCTGATCTGCGCACTGTGAGGACATGGTGTCTGGTGTGCCCGTGTGGTGCCGTTGACGCGTTGCTTGCTTCTGAAAAGTCATGGCCGTTTACCTGGCCATTTTACAGTTGCCGTCAAGACGGGACTGATCAGAATGTAATACTGGTTCAGCATTCAGAGGCTGAGCGACATTAACGCGTACAGTGCGTGGGCTCTGGTGGACCGGTTCAGACCCTGTTTCGAAATGGCGAATGTTGTGTGCAATACTAAAACACAAGAGAGGTAAAAATTAGTGGTAGCAGTAGTAGACTACTAGTCGCACTAGTCCGTATATTAGTGCGCGCTCACATGCCTATTGCTCAAGTAATAAGTATAGCCTTATCCGGAGAGATTTACTTGCACTGCTTAATAAAATCCGACCGACCGTACTACATCGTGTCTACTTCGTAGGAGTTGTTAATTTATCTGCGTGGATTAGATGATCTACCTACTTTCCAAGCTTTGCCGGTTTTAAAAACCGCACACACACATGGCGCGCTCTTCACGTTGCGGGCAAGTCCAGGCCGGGCGCGCGTCGACATTGCTGCTGGTGTTGAGCTGCAAGTCTGCAACCGAGATTTTTTTTCCTCTCGTACCTAACTTGATCACCGAGGCCAGCCACATCGGCCGTCGGCGAAGAGGTCATAGTCTCTCTCCTAACAGTAGCAGCAGGCAGAAGCATAGGCGTATTATATTTATATTATCATGTAATAATCCCCGAAAGGTGATGGCCCCAAGCATGCAAATTGCAGCGGTTTGAAAATGTTATCCCGGTCGTCCTAGGATTGCCTTTTGCAGGTCCATCTCCATGCCGTGCCCGTGCTCTAATTATTTACTTCCAGATCAAGGATTGGATTTGCCGTGGCCACACTGCAGCCAGGACGGGCGTCATTATCATCCCACAGGGCAAGTCCCACCTTGCAGTTGCAGCAGGAGCTGGAAGACTGGGGTGACAGGCAAAGACGACGTGCAAGTTGCAGCCAGTAATATGGATCAGGCGGTAGAGTACACGGCAGTACAGTTGTGGATCAGTGGATGGAGGACGATGGCAATGGCATCCCCAACAGGCGCACAGGACAGCCAGCTACTAGCTGTCTAGGCTAGGAACAGTAGGATCGGCAAGTTGCGGTATGGAAAATGCAGTGCGTCCGTACGGCCGCGGGCCATCCGGAGTGCCATGCTACTGCTGATACTCCTGTTTCTTCTAATCATGGCGATTAGCAGACGGGGTATGGTAGGGTCGTAGGGTGAGTTGTTTACCGACGCCACGGACGCAAACCCGGGAACGGAACGGAACGGAACGGAACGGAGAGAGGATGGTGGATCATGGATGGATATTGGATAAGGTGGGGACGCCCAGTCGCCTCGCCCAGCGCGTGCTGCGCCATCCGCTTCTTTTCCTCGCTCTTTTGAAGGGGTCCCATGCCTACCGTCGTGGGCCGCCTCCTCTGTTGTCCTCCTCCCCAAGGCAGGACTGGTATTGGATAGGATCGGGCGCGGATAGCACGGATACGGTCCGTGATGTGAATGCCATTGCCAGACCGTCCCTGTCTTCTTCTTTTTTTAAAAAAAAAATGCTCTTTTTTTATGTCCCACACAACAAGGATGCTAGGGTAGGACCGAATGAAGGATTTGATTCTTGATATCCTCGATTCTTTTCCGTTTTCCAAATTTTTCAGGAAGGTATAAATTCAAGATATCGGATTTGGTTGGAGGAGCCACACAAGTTCTACAACAACTTCCAAAGAGGCTGCGATTAAACTGATTGGGATAACTTAGTGCAAACTCCTTGGACGACACAAATATCTTTTCGAATAAGTTTTGTACTGTAGTTAACTAAGACTATTTATTTAAACGAATAACAAGATGGATTGCCGACAAAAAAAAAACATTATTGGTGACATGTCGAACCAAAAAATGGGTAGGGTTATATATAATTATACAGAGATGAAAAAGGAGAAAAAAACGTTTCATCACGAAGAAATATATAATGTTTTCACGTTTAAAGCGATCGTGGGTCTTGGCCCTAGTGGGAACACATGAGAATTTAACAGAGTTTATTTATACGAAGACTTTTTTCACCAGTAAATAAAATTGTCGATCCAAACTAACGCGCGTTTGCCGATGTAGACACGCAAGGGGGCCGGCGTATAGCGAAGTGGGCACGTGGCCTTTGCGGTCGCGCGTTGGTCCCAGGATGGCGGCATCCTGACACGGCATGGCTCACGTCAACCTTGTGCGACCGTGACGTGTCGTGCATACGAGGTAGCGGCTGTACATTGGGTGGCAGTTGCGCCCGGGGCCCCCATCACGCCACATATACAACGTCGCGGTAACATCTACATCTACATCTACGTGGACTCCTGTAACTTCTCCAAACAATATAAGGTGTGTGTACTCGTATGTACTGTATTTAGAGATGAGTACGCGTACATGTACAGGTGCGAGTATTTGATTCTTTTGAAAAAGAAAAATAAATTAATTTTTTAACAAAAAAAACATCACCCAACTCCTTTATTATTTTTAGTTGGCGAAATAGCCAAATTCATCTCTGAACTATCGTTGAAAGCTCAGTTTCGTCCTTGAACTACGAAAACGTCCGTTTTCATCCTCAAACTTTCGCAGCTGGTTCAATTTCGTCCCTAGAACGTCATGCTGCCTCACGTCATCATCGTGCAGTTATGAGTTACCGTTTTTACCCTTGCCCCTTGTCCATTTCTCATGGCTTATATTGCAATCGTTGGGAGGCCATCTCTTTTGCGATTTTTGCATGGCGCTGGATGCCATGAGACATTTAGGAAAGGCATGTAGCTTGAATGAATGAATGAGACAAATATGGATGTACCGCTATGCATTAGCTTCTTGATGGAACAAGTAGTACTTTGAACTCATCGATGTGTTACTACGTGCTCTATCTTGCATCTTCTTCTTCCTTTTCCCAACACGACGCAATTCCAGCAGGCTACCGGTACTCTGGCCCGACGTGACCATCACTTACGTACGCTACCGTACTTCGGCGCCATCTCGTTGGACGCGACCGACTCCAACGTACGTCGGCGCGATCAACCTCCAGCAGCGCCATCTCCTCGTACATGATCGACTCCGATCCGGCACCAACGCGATCGACTTCCGACGCCGCCATCTCCTTGGCCGCGATTGACTCCGGTGTCGACGCGATTGACCTTCGGCGTGCTCGACTCAGACGTGAGAGATTCATCTCCTTCGCTTTCTTCCAGCCAGAGAGGCAAAGTTAATGACAGTGCGCTCTAGAAACGAAGCGGCTGCCAGGGGCAAAGCCATCCAAACAAACGTACATCCATCTCAAACGAACTCATTTGTGAAAATAAAAACCCTTAGAATAAATTCATATGTAAAATGGTGGGAGTATCAGCTATAGGCCTCCAATTACAATATCAGCCATAAGAGATCATCTAAAAAAAATCAGTCATGAGACATGGACAAGGGCAAGGGCAAAATGGGTAATTCATAAATGTAGTTGACTGCACGATGACGACGTGAGCCAGCATTGTCCTTCAGGGACGAAATTGAGCCAGCTGTGAAAGTTTGAGGATGAGAACGGCCATTTTCGTAGTTCAGGGACGAAACTGAGCTTTCAGCGATAGTTCAGGGACGAATTTGCCTATTTCGCCTTTTTAGTTTGGAAACAAGACTTCCTCGGTAGGCGCTCGTTCTGCGCAAACATCAATTGGAGGAAATGGACGTGGCGCTTCAGCAATTGATGTCTCCTGCGAGACCATACGCCGCCGCAAAACCCAGCAGGCAATTTTGCATGTTTGCCCGTGACTGCCATAACGAGTCCCACACTCCCTCTGCAGCTGCTCCCATGAGCTGCCCAGATCCGAGCAACGAGCGGCCGATGCTGTTCCTCGCCATGACCCCCTTGTGCCCACGGGCGTAACCAGGGTCTTGTTCAGTTCCACCAAATTGGTGGTTGCCAATTTGGCACAGTAAAAGATTCCCCATCACATCAAAATGTCGGCATATGCATGGAGTACTAAATTTAGATGAAATTAAAAACTAATTACACAGTTTAGTTGTTATTTGCGAGACGAATCTTTTGAGCTAATTAATCAATGTTTGGATAATATTTCACAAATACAAACGAAATCTTCAAATAAGGCTTACAAGACCCACTACTAAATTGGCAAGCCCCAAATTGGGGGAACTAAAGAAGGCCCAGAGCATGGAGTACGGCATTGACCCCTACTGCCGCTTACCAGTCTGCCCAGAGCTTATTAATTCGGCTTGCTGCGTCGTCTCTAACAACGGATATGATTAGATAAAAATTCCTGTGTTGCCTAGCAGGAATAGTAGTGCTCCAGCTGACGCGTGGAATAGTGGATCCTAGATAGGATAACGTCTGGCTGCCGTAGCTATTTGTTTTCAGATACCTTTTGTGCGCACGGAACGCACCACCACTACTTCGTCGTGGAAAGGTCCGAGAAGTTGTGATAGGCATGCATACACGTTTGATCCACCAAGAGGTAGTAAGCAAGAGTGCAGGTGCAGCTCACTCTAATCCAAAGCCAGTGAACGGCGAGGCGCCCCCAGCCACGGCATTTCTTCCTGCCGAAGTCGGCAACTCGGCGATGCAAACCGCAAGGCGGCAACGGGAGGGGCGCGCGAGACGAGACGAGAGGCCCGCGTGCGGCAACGCGCTCGGGTTCAACGAGATCCTCTAACATATTCGAAACTACGTAAGAGGGACGTAGAACGCCGTGCACCGTCGATGCTCCATCTGATGGCATGCCTTGCCATCCACAGAGCAAGGGGAGCACACGACGCATCCTTGAGCCCAGTCCAGCCTCCAGCGGTCCAGCCCGATAGAGGATGCGACGGGAAGCCGGGGAGGGAAAGGCAAAGCGAAAGGCCGACCATGGCGGCCGCCGGCCGGCTGCTCATTGCTGCTTGCCGCCTTTCTGGCTTTCCCGACGCTGGTGGAGTAAATCCCCAAGGAAGCCGTCTCCGGTGCTGCTCTTCACCTCCCCCATCCCTCGTCCTCTCGCAGGAGCCCCGTATCAATAAATTGTCTAAATTATAATCTTCACATTCTCAAATTGAGACAATAATCAGAGTCAGAAATTGAAATATGTATTCAACCATGCAGTATTAATGAATCAAATAACATCAATTTACTATTTTAATTCAGCAAAGAGTCACGACATTTTTGCTCCTGCTCTGTTCTTATCTATTTCCTTGGCCATCCTCCAGAACCATAAAAAAGCCAGAGACTGATGAGAAATTCCTCCATCAGCAGCTCGTCGTCCTCCTGCATGTGTAGTGGCGTCATGGATGCTTGGAGTTGGTGCTGCCTGTGAAGACCTCTCAAACTCAAACTCCACGGCTCTATGCCTGGGCAGCAGAGCTCCTGCGTGGATTGGACGTGGGACGAGAATGGAGAAGTGAAGAGCGGTGGCGGATAGGACTTCTCATGGACCTGCTCCACCTATGCTGGAAAGGCAACGAGCGACAGTGAGCGGTCGATGGCCATGGTCGCCGTTCTCCTCATCGTCGCGGTCGATGGACATGGTCGCCGTTCTCCTCATCGTCGGTTCGTCGCATCTTCGACCGGGCTGGAGGCTCAGTGGGGCTGCGTTCATGTGATCCAGGCTGCAGCGTTCTGTTGGACGGTGATCCGTCGGATGGACCATCTACGGTGCACAGGCGTTCTACGTCCCTCGTACATAGTTCCTACTATGTTAGAGGATCTCGTTCCCCCGCGAGGCGCCGCGGCCAACGCCCAGCTGCCACGGGCGCGGGTCCCGCGACGGCGTGGCTCCGGACACGAGTCCACGTGAAAGGAGGCACCGTCACGTGGCGGCACTGGATTGGGCTTCGGCTGTGTCCAGGCTGGCCGTGGTGGCCCGCGGCACGCGCGTGGGCGAGACCGCAAGAGAGGCTCCTGCTCCTCGGACTGGAGAGCTTATCCTCATATCCTGTCGCAGGAGGTGACCGGCACTTGATGGTCTCCGGTGCGGCGGTGCGTGGGCGATGGTCGCCGGAGACCGTGGGAACGTGCAGTGCGGCATTGTGCAGCACAGCAGAGCGTCAGCTTAGTACAGCTGTGCTGAGCTGGGAATGGCTCTCGACGCGGTTACCACGCTGGAGTTTACTAGCACCAAGGTGCTGGTGCACTGTTCACACCGCTTGTTCCTCTCCATCCGACACACAAATACTACCTCTCCGTGTTTGTCTGGTTAACTACAGTAAACGCAAATGGAAAGGGTAACGGAGAACAACGCTAACTGTAACAGATTACAGCCAAGTTGCAGCGGTATCAACTTTGAACGGACTGATGTTATCCACCAATCGTGTGTAAAGCAATCACTTCCCCTGTGATCGATTTGCAAAACCACAAACCAAGCACTGTGGGTCCCTCCGTCTAAATAAAACACAATTGAAATCCCATTCTCTTTCATTACATGTCGAACAATTTCAAGTACGTACTTCTTGTCACTTCCAATTGTGGGTTTAACATGTGCATCGAGAATATCCAGAAATTAAAGATTGATTGAAAAAAAGAAAGAATATCTACCATTCCATTTTATGACAGAGGATATGCTTGGTTGGGTTCCAAATATATTATGCAATAATAAATCCAATGTCAAACGCATAAATCTAAAAGCAACCGGTGGCCCATATCCAATGTCCTCGGCGATTTGGTGTGGTTCCGATAAAAACAGGTGACATGACACGTTTTAAATATGGACAGTGGAAATTCTCGAGGAGGTTTTATGGATTTAATACAGTTTTGTTTGGCGATTCAAAATTCTCCGCCGTACCATTGCCATATAGTCCATAAAGAGCAATGAAGGACGCTGAAAGAGTACAAACGTTTTTCTCCTCTCTCTCGAATGAGAACCTCCATAATCGTTTAAAACTGCATGGCCAATAAAGTTGGACCGTATGTTTTGAAGCCAATCTTAGCACGGTTTTATGACACGCAAGCTAGCTGTACATGTTGATTATCGAAGCACCTAATGCTCTCATAATTCGTTATCTGCCCAGCCAGGCAACAATTCTCCACGCCGAAGAGAAAACCTGCGAGCATAAACAATGCGCCAAGCAACAGGCTTGTTCAAGCTGTACCGGGTCCCGGTGTCATCCACCGGAGCGGAGCACCGGTAGGCGGTGGTAGTACCTATCTAGCCATCCTATCCGTCTACCGCGGCCACGCATGCGCGCGAACGCGAGTACTACGTACGTATCCCGCCCGCAAGCGAGGTGAGGTGTAGCGCAACGCCGCGCGGCGACGACGACTGGACGCGCGGATACGGTGAGACTCGAGAGGGAGACGGATAGATAAACCCAACCGTTAGCCGGCGACCGCGACACTGATCCATCATCCAACCATCCCACGTCGAGGGGGCAGTCCCGTCATTTCAGTGCCCGAGGGAAGAGGGATGTGGATAAGGCTCGGCCATGCCGTCGTCACAGCGCCTACTACTCCCCCCCCCCCCCCCCCCCGGTCGCCCCGTCCGTTGCTTTCCTTGTTCCTCGCTTCACACACGACGCGACGACGCAGCGCACGCATATCAATCCGTTGCCATATTTATACCACCTCCTCTCCTCCTTCCGCGGCCGAGGACGAGACGAAACGAGACCCACCTCGCCCGTTCTTATCCCCAGAAGCTTCCATCGGTTCCGCAAAAGCGATCCATCCATCGATCCATCCGCCGAACGAACCCGACAACACACTCCCTCCTCGTCGCGGGGAAGCGCGTCTCTTCTCGCCGCTTCTCTTCATGCGCCATCGCCGCCGCCTGACCCACCCCAGCGCCGCCGCCGCCCGCAGATAGGGGAGCCGGGGGCGATGCCTTCGCTCTCCTGCCACAACCTCCTCGACCTCGCCGCCGCCGACGAGGTTCCGTCGACGCCCACACCGCTCCGTCTGCCGCGCGTCATGTCCGTCGCGGCGCCGGCCTCGCCCACCTCGCCGTCCCCGTCCGGGTCCGCCCCGCCGCGCCGCGTCATCGTCTCCCACCGCCTGCCGCTGCGTGCATCCCCGGACCCGGCGTCGCCCTTCGGGTTCGCCTTCTCCGTGGACTCCGGCACCGTCGCGTACCAGCTCCGCTCGGGGCTGCCGCCCAACGCGCCGGTGCTCCACATCGGCACGCTGCCCGCGGCGGCGGCGGAGGCCGCCTCGGATGAGCTGTCCAACTACCTGCTGGCCAATTTCTCCTGCCTGCCGGTGTACCTTCCCGCCGACCTCCACCACCGCTTCTACCACGGCTTCTGCAAGCACTACCTCTGGCCGCTCCTCCATTACCTTCTCCCGCTCACGCCGTCGTCGCTGGGGGGTCTCCCGTTCCAGCGCGCGCTCTACCATTCCTTCCTCTCGGCGAACCGGGCCTTCGCCGACCGCCTCACCGAGGTGCTGTCCCCCGACGAGGACCTCGTCTGGATCCACGACTACCACCTCCTCGCGCTCCCCACCTTCCTCCGCAAGCGCTTCCCGCGCGCCAAGGTCGGATTCTTCCTCCACTCGCCCTTCCCCTCGTCCGAGATCTTCCGCACCATCCCCGTGAGGGATGACCTCATCCGCGCCCTCCTCAACGCCGACCTCGTCGGCTTCCACACCTTCGACTACGCGCGCCACTTCCTGTCCGCGTGCTCGCGACTGCTCGGCCTCGACTACCAGTCCAAGCGCGGATACATCGGCATCGAGTACTACGGCCGCACCGTCACCGTCAAGATACTCGCCGTCGGGATCGACATGGGCCAGCTCAGGTCGGTCGTCTCCGCGCCCGAGACGGAGGACGCGCTGCGGCGGGTGGCCGAGGCGTACAAGGGCCGCCGCCTCATGGTCGGCGTCGACGACGTCGATCTCTTCAAGGGGATCGGGCTCAAGTTCCTGGCCATGGAGCAGCTGCTCGTGGAGCACCGGGAGCTCCGCGGCCGCGCCGTGCTCGTGCAGATCGCCAACCCGGCGCGCAGCGAGGGGCGCGACGTGCAGGGCGTCCAGGACGAGGCCAGGGCCATCAGCGCCCGGGTCAATGCGCGCTTCGGCACCCCCGGGTACACGCCGATCGTGCTCATCGACGGGCCGGTCACGCCGCAGGAGAAGGCCGCCTACTACGCGGCCGCTGAGTGCTGCGTGGTCAGCGCCGTGCGCGACGGGCTCAACCGGATTCCCTACATCTACACGGTGTGCCGGCAGGAGAGCACGGCGCTGGGAGACGACGCGCCCAAGCGGAGCGTCATCGTGCTCTCCGAGTTCGTCGGCTGCTCCCCGTCCCTCAGCGGCGCCATCCGCGTCAACCCCTGGAGCGTGGAGTCCGTCGCGGAGGCCATGAACGCCGCGCTGCGGATGTCCGAGGCCGAGCAGCGGCTGCGGCACGAGAAGCACTACAAGTACGTCAGCACCCACGACGTCGCCTACTGGGCGCGCTCCTTCGACTCGGACCTGCAGCGCGCCTGCAAGGACCATTTCTCGCGCCGGCATTGGGGGATCGGCTTCGGCATGAGCTTCAAGGTGGTGGCACTCGGCCCCAACTTCCGGCGGCTCTCCGTGGAGCACATTGTGCCTTCGTACCGGAGGACGGAGAACCGGCTGATTCTCCTGGACTATGACGGCACCGTCATGCCGGAGAATTCCATCGACAGGACGCCGAGCAGTGAGGTCATCTCCGTGTTGAATCGTCTGTGCGAGGACCCCAAGAACAGAGTGTTCATCGTGAGCGGGCGGGGGAAGGACGAGCTCAGCAGGTGGTTCGCACCCTGCGAGAAGCTGGGCATCGCCGCGGAGCACGGTTACTTCACAAGGTAAATACTATCTCTGTTCCACTTCCGCTGCGAAGATCTGCCTGCTATTAGTTGGTTGGTACCACGTTTGCTTTGCTTGGATTTGGGTTATTACTGCTGCAGATTCGGCCTACTAGATAGAATGGTTACGAATTAAGCAATGGTACCACCAGTACGACTGGTAGCCGTACATTTAAGGAAAACATTTCACTGACCGACATGTCTAGATTCTGGGCTAGCGCAATGCCTATGTTAGTCTTTAGATCATTGCTAGCACTAGCAGTAGTACTTGCAGCACAAATCCTGATGCGTTGGCAAATCACTCACTTTTGGTTACGACTTTACAAACAGCATTCCTATTCCTAACGTGTAGTAATAGCAGGCTGATACGTGACGGGTGACCGACTCTTTTATGGTGGCTGCAGGTGGAGCAGGGACGCGCCATGGGAGACCTCAGGATTGGCCGCCGACTTCGACTGGAAGAAGACCGCCGAGCCGGTGATGCAGCTGTACACGGAGGCAACAGATGGCTCCTACATCGAGCACAAGGAGAGCGCCATCGTCTGGCACCACCACGAGGCGGATCCGGACTTTGGTTCCTGCCAGGCCAAGGAACTACTCGACCATCTCGAAAACGTGCTCGCCAACGAACCCGTGGTGGTGAAGAGAGGCCAGCACATCGTCGAAGTTAACCCCCAGGTGAGCGGCGAGCCAAACGCGTGCATGTTTTTTTTTTCTCTGCTCATTAATTTATTCCATATCTATGCTGCTCGTTGGTTGTTCAATTCAATTTCTTTTTCCTAGACTAGATGTGTATGAAACGTGCCGATCGACTAGACGTAGCTTTCAAAGCAAAAGGCATCGGATAAGGATTGATCTAATCCCAATCCAGTCCTCATCCACTACATGCCTGGGACAATCTGTATCTTCTCCACAAATAGGATTGTGAATCAGCATGGACCATGCCCTTGTGGACTGGGAAATCCGCGAGAACTGCGGCCCCGCCTTGTGGATGTGGTCTTTTTAATTGTGCCCCTCCGAAAGCAACCCGTCACACTACTGAACCATCCATTTGTCTCATTGTCCGCAACCACATGGAAATTTCTGGGTTTGGTGGAGGAGAGCAAATTAATAACATAAACATAACATGCGCAAAAAATATCTTGGTGCTGTGGTGCAGGGCATCAGCAAAGGCGTGGTCGTGGAAAGCCTCCTGTCGTCCATGGTCAAAACGGGGAAGCCGCCGGACTTCGTGCTGTGCATCGGCGACGACCGGTCGGACGAGGACATGTTCGAGAGCATCGTGTGTCCCTCCAACAGCAGCGTGAAGCTCCCGGCCAGCAGCGAGGTGTTCGCCTGCACGGTGGGCAAGAAGCCGAGCATGGCCAAGTACTACCTGGACGACACGGTCGACGTGATCAAGATGCTGGACGGCTTGGCCAGCGCACCGACACAGCGGCCCAGGCCGGCGGTGCAGCTCCGGGTCTCATTCGAAGGTTCGCTCTGATCTGAGAAACACAAACAGCGCTAGCAGTGAAATTCGAGCAAGAATAACCGATGATGATGATGATGAACCAGATTCAGACGGTGTGGTGTACTGTAGGGATTAGCAGCAGTCACAGGATCAACAGATTTTTTTTGTTCCTTTTTTTTCTTTCTTCTTCTGCATTGCTCCCCCTAAATCGTTCGTGCCCTGTATATGCCCCGTATGATAATATGCAAAGAATGTTTCGACCACCTTTGTATATGTAATGTAGTTGACGATGACGATGAAATCAGAAAAAAGAGAAGGAAAAAATTGATTCTTTTCACTTTGCTTGCCCTGTTGGCAGTCCCATTCAGTCGCATTCTGGTGCTCCTTATCCACCCCTATCCCCGCTGCGGTTCTTGATGGCAACAGAAGTCAGGCTGCCATGTCCGTCTCAATGCCTAGCTGTGATCCAGCCTAGTCCTACTGTGTTATCGCTAAGGCCTCGTTTAGTTCACTCCAAACTTTCAACTTTGGCACTATGCAAAAAGAAGATTCCCCGTCACATCAAACTTGTGATACTGTACGAAAGATTAAATATAAATGAAATCAAAAACTAATTGTACAGTTTTTATCAGACTTTGTGAGACGAATCTTTTGAGTCTAATTAATCAATATTTGACAATATTTCACAAATACAAACGAAATTCTTCTATAAATGATCTTCTACAGCGTGTGAACGCCTGAATTTGGCATACCAAATTGGCGATCTAAATAAGGCCTAACTTGCAGTTCGTATCACAAGGACATTATCTATCGCTAGCTTCCTGCACGCCTGAGGCAGACGTTTTCCTAGGATGTTAGGTTTTTGTAACAAGGCATCTTCGCGCTCGCTCGTTCACACTCCGGTTGCTGCCATGATTGAGGTCGTCTTTTCTCTTTCAAATATGCAATGTGGCCCAGGCAACAGCTCGCTGAGCTCGCTCGCTGGCTCGTCCTCCCGTTTCCAGCAGCAGCAGGCTGTACCTGATGTGGTACACGCGAGACGCGATGTCAGTTAAAGGCCACAGCGCGGTGGCGGGTGATCCATCATTTCACCTCGCCGGGAAAGGGCTTTAGGCTAAATGATTCAGATGGCTGGCCAACAGGGCAACAGGCACACCATATGTCGGTAACGGTACCTGTACATCCACCACTTTCTTGACCCCGGGTGAATAGTCTCTGTCGCGTAGAAGCAGCTTGGAACTTTTGGTTCGGACTTTCAGAGAAGGGAAATACGTAGACTGGCCTGGCCTCAATGGGGAAAGAAAATCTAATGCCACCACCTGGAAACTTCTCAGCATCCAAAGCTAGCTGCACTAGGCTTTCCACAGCCGTGACCTCGCCTTGGCACGACGGCTAACACACTTTGACCTGGTTATTACAAGATTGGAAGGTTTGTACGAATCTTCCGTCGCTCGGCGCAGCCTCTCAGCAATGCGCAGTGCTACTATAGTAGAACTAGCGAAGAGGCTCGAGTCAACAATGGCTGTCTGACCTCAACTGAAGATGGGATAGGATAAGCACACACACCAGCGCACGACGGCGAGCTTTCGTATTCTTTTCTTCCACCCCATGTCCCCATTGAATGGATCCATCGTCCATCCCCGGCCCGTTGGATTCGACGGAATATGGATCCATCGTCCATCGCCGGTGCCAGATTCCCGTACCGCGTATGGAGACGAACGTTTCGCTCCGCTGGGGCGCTCGCGGCTGCCATAGCGGCCTAGTAGCGAGTGATCAGGGGTCGCGGCGCGGGTCTATTCCGTCCATTGAAAGAAAGATCGCATGGCCCCGGGCGGCCGGACCGACCGAGTAGGCGCCGTCGGTATGGATGAGAGGACGTGGCGCCTGCCGTGTTCTGACCAGGTTCAGGGCAAGTCCGCGCTGAAAGGAGCCTAGGATGGCCAGCTAGCCACAGCGAGCAAGCGCACGCACACATCGACCGAGCGCCAGGCGTTCGTGGCGCCCTCGTGCGTTTACTGGACATTCTGGTACGTGCGTAGTACGAGTTAGGCGAGCTCTTCTCGGGACCGGACGGATGAGTGGTGATCCGCGGGGTTTAGGTAAAAAGGGTTTGCTTCCCGACTGTCAAAACACGTTTCCGCTGAGGCTGATTGATCGGACACCGGAGTTGGCGCGAGTTTCTCCGGGCTGTTCATGTCCCGCAAAAGGAAACGCTACGGGTTCTGAAAATATCAACCATATCACGTTCTGTTCGAGAGGTTACAACGCGTGTGGAATTTTCTCCTCGACGAGAGGTTGTGTACTAATGGTCAATTGTTTTGCGCAACCACCTGTTTCAGTCACTCGGGCTGTGTTATTTGCTACTTTGCTTCCGAACCACCTTGGCCTCTGAATGCAGTAGTGACCACTGTTTCTTCAGAGCTGGCATCACGTCTCATTGTTATGTGTCTATCTATCTATATATCACTATCCCCTAGCTGCTAGAAGAGAAGAGGCTAATGCATTTGGCTACGTCGCACGGTTATGTATCTATCTACTATCTGTCTATCACTATCCCCTAGCTGCTAGTAGAAGAGAAGAGGCTAATCCATCTATCTATCCTTCCGTGTGCGTAAGAGCCCATCGCAAATCTTTTCCCTGATCCGACGACGACCTTATCGCGTTATCTGATCGATGTCTGGTGCGACGTCGGAAACGTCGACCTCTCCGCCTACGGACGTCGTGAACGGACATAGTACGACCGCATCAGTAAACCGGCTCCAATCACCATCTGATCGATGCAGCACGTTCTGCTCCGTCAGCTACTGCGATCTACTACTGATGTTTGGACGTGACACAAGTTAGGCTTCCTGCCACATCTAACCATCTCTGTTCTGTTCTGTCTGCACATGACATGATCCAACTCCAACCTAGCTAAGCTAATACGTGCTATAGCCATGCTGCCACGCCGCTGGAACGAAACTGTGAATGTGAACCGTTCCACGACGCAACAAGCCACTTTGGAGTTTCCATACGCATGCATATCCGTTTATCCGGACCGAACGAACGAAGCTGGAGAAGGCAAGGCACATGCATGTGACCGATGTCGATCTGGTCGAATCATTGGGCCGGCCGATTGCGATGAATGAAGAAGTAAAGAATATCCTCGCTTCCTTCGTTGGTTCATTCTCTGAACGTACTATGCCATCATTGGGATCACATGCTCTCGATCTGCTCGGCTTGGACAATGCACCGGGTTGGATCGAGCTAGAGCCTAGAGGTGAGCTCTTGAACTCTTGTTCAATGCAACGAACGTGACATCGCCGGATCACCCCCAAGAAATCCGAGAAGATCCACACGATCCAGCCAAAGGACACGACAGTACAGGCTTCCAAGTCAGATTTTATATATGGCACCATCTAAACAAATATCCGCATCGATCGTGCAGGCGTTGTTCTTGAGCGCTAGCTAAACAATTGGCTCTAGGCAGTACCAGAATAGTCTCGACTGGTGGCGATCCGTAAGCATGTGCCCGAAGCATCTCGTCAAACTAGCCTGCACGAGGACACGACGAGGACGACCGACCGTTCCGCGTCGTCTTATTATCCGCGGGGACTGGGAGGGGGATATGCCAAGCGCCGTGTGCGGATCCCGCGCGGCGGGAGCTGGCCCGCCGGCAGGCCGGACGACGGCGACGTACGGCCGCCACACCACCACCGTGTATATATGCTTGAGAATTTATTTTTCCCCTCTCGTTCGCGCGCATCGTTTTGGAGTGTGTTTTTGTTTTTGGGGTGCTCGTGCCGTGTGTCCATGGGGCGCCGCGCGACGACCCGACGAGCAGGCTGCAGGGCGAGAGCGCGACGCCGGCACCGATTCGTCCTAGTCGAAGCGAGCATGGACGGCAAGCTAGAAAAAGGGGAGCTAATAGACGTCTCGCGGGTGCGTTGTTCCGTGCCTCGTGATGCAACTTGGTAGGTTGCGCAAGTCGATTCCTGTGGTACTGTCTGTTCTAGTGGACGATCGGGAAGGGCATATTCCGTTGACAAAAGAAAAGGTGTTCGTGGCTTGCTTCCATATCCTTGGTGTGCGGATACTTTTCTAGAGATAGAGAAAGATGACGTCTTTTGTTGACCCAAGCAAGTAGCAACAGAGGCTAATAATCGTCGGCCCGTGTGCACCTCAACGCAAACAGTCCGTCATCATCTATCATTTAGCCATTTGTTCGGACAAGAGGCAGTTTAATTTAGACAAGCTAATAATCTGGATAAACGGTTAATTAAATAGACAAGTGGTCATAATAAGAGCCGTGTTAGTTAAATAGACAAGTGGTTAATTAAATATATCGCCCTTTTCGTTTGGTCATTTCCTGCTGGCTGATTCGGGGTGATGCTGATTTGTTGTGAGAGAAAAACACTGTTGAGTTGCTGGCTGAAAACGCTGATAAGAGCAAATGAACATGGCGATATATTTAATTAACCACTTGTAGTGTTTATCTTACAGAAAAAACTTCGATAGGACATTTTTTTCTCGAATACGCAAAAGATTTATGCATCATTGTATTAGGTAGAAGAGTTTTTTACACCGCGCACGGGCGCATTTTGGGAGGATAAAATTTACAACTAGCACAGCCCCCCCTCTCGGGTTACACATGGCGATTACTCGCGGACTATATGCATTTAAAGTTTCAAATGCAGTTTAATTTTCCCTTCGCCCAAAATTCTAACAACTTTTGTTTCTCTACTAGATCGATGCCAAAAAAAAAAATCTGAATGTGCATTATATATTTATTATTTATTTAAAAAAATTCAGAATGGTCTATAATTTGAAAACAAATGTAAGAATATGATATAAACATCCTTCTTGATGAACAGTAAGTTACATGCGTCTTAGTAGTTGTATGGGACCTCATATATATAAAGAGAAACTGAAAAGGGGACGATAGGTGTTGTGCTTTGTAACAACAAAGAAACCATCCAACATTTATTTATAATTGTCATTATCATGCCGTAAGATTTATTTAAAGAGTTGTTGAAGTAGCTTTTGGTTTACGTTCACCGACCAGGATGGCAGACTTATTAGGAGTATGGCTTCAACAGGCAGATACAAACTAGTGTGTTCTCAAATTTGTGTGGGAGCAAGCACAATTGTTTGGTCTATTTGGTTGAGAGCAGAAATGATGGTCTTCGATAAAAAGAATATATTCCTATTCATAGGTTATTTTTAGGGCTAAGGTTGAAAAGAAAAGAGACATACTAAGGTTGAAGTGCTCATGCAGAATGTTAGAGATGGTGAATTTAAATATCTTCACCAAGCATGGGTGGTTGTTGCCTATTTTTTTTTTTTTTTTTTTTTGAGCAGATGGTGGTTGTTGCCTAATAAAATTGCTTTATAGACTATGTCTCAATTGTTAGTGACTTAGTGTTCCTTTTTGAAAGCATGCTTTATAGCCAGAGGCTAAAGCTGTAATAAAGATTGGTTGTGTGCACAAATTGTGCAGAAATCGGAATAAAAAAAAATTTCTAAAAAAAGTTGCAGTATACAACCAATATATTCTTTTTTTTTAGGAATGGGACAATAAGTAGTGTATGGTGCCAGGGCGCGTCAGGCCCATTTGCAGCCTACTGAAGGCCTGCAGTTAATGAATTTAAGCCTACGACTGAAAATACAAATGGGCCAAGCCATCCTACCTATTTTACAAGACATTGCTCTTCCTATCTGCCATAGTCCTACTCATAGGGTGTCGATGGCATTCCATACGGGAAACAACTGCGTCTCATCGCAGTCACCACCACACATTAAAATTACACAGCACAATATTACACAATCAAAAGCATCAGCCCCTTAAGACTAGGAGACATGTGTGCCTAGCTTTACTAATTGACTCAAATCCAAACAGCTGGTGCCTGGATGGTGAAAGAAGATATTGATCAACGTAATTGATATTTTTTAGGGGATGACCAATGTAATAGATAGGGCCTTTGGTTTCTTATGTTGATCTTTTCAGCAAATGCCTTTCTCCCTCTCTTTTGTGTCGTTGCAGCCTCGTAGGGCTGACAGGTCCTGTGAGCCAAACTAGTGTTGTGCGGTGTGTCGGGAGGCTTTACACCTACCCTCCTGGTCATTGTAACAAATCTCTCTTTTCTTTCCTAACTAAATGACAGAGCTCATGCTGGTTTCGTTCAAAATAAAACTGTACCCTCCAAAAAAAACTACGAACATATATAGCTGACTGATAGATGAGGTTTCAAATAGTATATGTGGTCGAACTGACCAATGACCATTTGTAGAGAAACTCATAAATAATTGAAGCACTTTTAGTTCAAGTGTATTCATTTATGAGCTAAAATTACCAATCCCATTCTAGAAATAAATATTAACCGAATCACACAGATAATTAACCTTGCAACCAGTGCACTTATCAAAATATCAACCATCAAAAAACATAACCAAGGCTAGTTTAAGTGTGCACCTGGAATTTTCAGTCATCATCATAATCCTTCACCAAATACAAAGCATGCAGGTACATGAGTTTAATAACATAACATGCATGGTGGCTTACACTCCAATAAATCAAACTACCCAATGGAATACTTGGTATTTTAAAGCATCGATAGAGTCAGTTTGATGAATTTGCAAATTGGCCAGATACTGCCATTCTTAATTTGGGAGATGGTGATTACTTTGTCCATTTGCTGCATCCACGATCTGAAAGGCAACAATCATACAAGTATGAATTATTTCATAGCACATTTCACGTAGTTTTTTTAAGATTGAGTGGTAGAGATTGTCTACTATGCAACAGAAGAATGTGGAAAACCAAATATTATTATAAAAAATGGAGGTTGAGAAAATCAACATCTTTCTAGTCACTTTTTGATAGTACAAGGAATCATCCTCAATAGCTGAACACGAAGAAAATTAGGGCGATGTTGTATTGTCAGGTACTATGATTTGAAAAGACAAAGGTGTCATTGATTTCCACAACAAAATCAACAATTAGAACAACTACACTGTCACAGAAGTAATATGTGCACTAGCAACAAAAAATTGTATGGTCCACAATCTGGAAGGTACCAAGTACACATGTTCAAAGTGCTACAAAGTTCGATATGTACTTATAGGATGCAACAGTAGGGAATATGCCCACTCCTAATACTTATAGAGGCAGTAAAATAACATAGAAACCAATGTCCACAAGGAAATAGTTGAATTTTGCTACATCATCACAGCTTGCTAAATATCAAAGCTTGCTAAATATCAAGATGGTCCTCAAATAGGTTAAGTTGAACAAAATTTGGTGTTGTCAAATACTCAATCTAGCACAGATATCATTTATTTCTGTTGAACAAACATCTACACAATCTGCTTCCTGTAGAACATATATCTTATCTCTAGTCAATATGATGTCTACAAAATCTGCATATGAATGAAACAGAGACTGTAAAACTACAGGGTTAGAAACAGAAAATCCTAGGGTTGAAATTGTACCTGGAGTGAAGAAGCTAATGAAGGGGGTGATGCCAAAGTAGTCCCCAGGTTCGCCTACCTTCCTCACCCTACCTTCCTCACCCTTCCAGACTTCAGCTTAAATGTGAAGACACCATAATTTGTCCTTATGAAGAAAACCTCAACGCCCTCAGCAAAACCAATCACATTATCTTTGTCAAAAATAATGTCCACGGGCAATATTTCCTTAAGTTTGATGACCCTCCGTTGCACCCATTTTGTAGTTCCCTCTGCGTTCACCATTGTCGACCAAAGGTAAATTTTTGAACCCAACACACCAGCAATCCCCAACCAACCATCCTCATTTTGCATAAGGACTGGATAATTTTTATACAAGTATGGCATGCCGATTAAAGACAAACGGTGCTCGACCAAATCATACTTCAGAATTCTAGTACCGTCATTGACAGTGCAGTAGATTCCATCTCCGATAAGAGCAGCACGCCTCATGTCGAAGAAGCAGTGTGTACAGTCAAATTGTGCAGAAGTTGGTGTGCACCAGGAACGAGATTCCGATGAATAAACACGTGCATGGACAATGGCGTATTCCAAATCGGTGCTCAGACAAACCACAAGGAACGGACCGCCTATGCAGATGCTGTGATCGCAGCCAGCCACGGCGCAAACCACGACTCCCTTGGAATGGAATGGGAACCATTTGCGCGGCGCCTGCAGCTCCTCACAGTGATTGGAGAGTGGATCCCAGACAACAAAGTTCCTGCTGCCAAGCTCTCTGAGGAGGACGCGGCCGTGGCGGCAGTCGGAGACCCATCTAGCACAGCCGTCGCCGAGCCCAGGCTGAGGCGGTGAGGAGGCTGCCGTGGTGGGGACGAAGCCAGGGAAGGGTCCTCCAGTATTGAGATGGTAGAAGAAGCCGAGCAGCGGGGCAACTCGGTGGAAGGCACGGTAGCGGCGGAGAAAGGCGGGGTCGGAGACGACGCTGAGCCAGAGCTTGCAGACGACGGAGGCGCGGACGAGGTGCGCGGGCTCGTACGGCGGGATGCGTAGGAGGATCTCCGCCGTGACGTCTTCGTTCAGCTCCGGCGGACAGCTCTGCTGCGGCGGCGGCGGCATGGGAGGCGAGGCGCAGGCGCTCAGCGGAGGCAGGCTGTGGATCTCGATCTGATAATAGGCCGATGGAGGTAGCCCAGGCGTCAAATTTGGTGTATCATGGGCTCATGGCCTTGTCCGTATCGCAATGTGGACAAAGATGAGCCCATAAATTAAGGAGGACCGACGAGGCATCTGAAGGCCCAGTTTGGTCGCGCATGGATCCCCAAAAGAATAGCCGAGAGGTCCATTGAGCTGAAAGCCTAAAAACCACGGCACCGACGAACGAGGAACGACTGACCAAGCGGGCAAGCGGCACATGAATGTGGTCAATGAGATGCTCCAAGGGACCCACTTGAGAGACCACGACACGTGTGGTGTGTGCGCGCATGGCGTGGCGATCATCAACCGGGAAAAATGAGTAATCAGTGATCTAATGGTGGCCTTGGCGCAGCAAAGAAGCATAGCGGCGGCAAGACAAACTTGAGCCTCTGTTTGTGTTTGGAACATGAAATTCCATTGTTGTGAAATTCATGGGGATCCTACTAATAGGCTGGAGACTCCTTTTTCTTTTTTGGAAAAACAAACAACACAGTATATGCTCCGGTCCACAAATTTCCGGAGCTGGTAATACCTAGCTCTAGCTGTAAGGATTTTTTGCCCAAACTCTGCAAAAGCAGGGGGGTTAATGAGGGGTAAACGTGGGTTAGATGCGTTTGACTTGATTTGCAGCGCGTGGCGCGCTTGCATTAACCACCGCTTTGCTCAAAAGCGGAATAATTAACAAAGCAAGATGCAGAGATCCATCTCTCTCCCACTGAAAGAGTAGTATGAAGTGCATTAACTGTCCGTTGGAACAGCCTGTGACCTGAAGGACTCCACCGTTCCCGTTGCTACCAATGGTGATGGAAGAACAGCTCACCGGTGTCCAAAAACCTTTTGCTTGCGATGATGACCATTGGGAGAGAAGATATTGTCCTCCTTGTGTCATTGGTACAGCCACAGGACCAGTTCTCCGACCGACTGACCCCATTTCCATCGCACGCATAATAAAACCATTAATACCTGAATCAGAGCTCAACTTCAAAGTTCAAATCACCAGTGGTTGCGTTGTACGCCTACTTAACACTACATTTGAATTGTTTGAACTGAATTCAAAATCGTGCGTATCAAATTGTATATGCTAGCCGTCAGAGTAGCAGAGGAGAGAGAATCTCTGTTGAGAGTGAGAGCTGAGCGGGTGGCCGGCCTCCTTTACAGGTCAGGTAGCTCCACCTCCATGCACGCCACCTTCCTAAACTCGACGGCACGCCTGCGTTGCCGCTTCTGAAAAGGAGAAAGACATCCTGCCAGAATGCCAAATACAAGCAGGAGCAAACAAAGGAGCACGCCGTGGTGCACTGCTGCTTGCTGCGCGCAGCATGCCATTGCCAATGCAACGCTCGCTGCCTCTCACATGCCCGTCACCGGCCGATCCGATGCGCGGATCCAAACAAACGCCCTTTTTCCTTGCGTGCTGACCAACCAGCGACTCCTTTCTTGGACTCTTGATAAACAACGGCTACTGTTTCAGAAGCTGTTCTTAGCTGCAATACAACTGAGAAAGGAACTGTAAGTTGCAGTTTGGGACCTGCAGATGCTTGTCTCGGTAGCAGCTGAAGCTGATTTCAGTGTTTGTTTGTTTGTTCAGTTCATCGCTGCTCGCCATTGACAGTTGTTTAAAATTTTAAAATAAAGCAGGAGCAGAAGCCGAGTGCACAAGCGAAAGAAAGAATTTTTCAGAGCCTTTTGGGTTTTACAAATTCCTAGCTATGATTGAAATCACTACTCACTACCACCAATCTGCCAAAAGAGCACAAAAGAATTTCTTTGCATTTTTGTTTTTCCCCTCTTCGTTCAAATTGATCATGAACAGTCCCCGACTCTGCTGCTCTGTTGCCGGCCGCCGACGACCCAGAGCAGGGTCCGCCTCGCGAACGACGGCCGCTCCTCCGCCAGCGACGACACGATGCTGTTGCCGCCGCAGCTCCCGGCCTCGACGTCCCAGTCGGCCTCGCTCCCGCTCTTCCTCTCCTTGCCATTGTCGTCTCCCTCGTCCTTGCTGCTCACCGGCCACCGGAACGACACCGCGCGCCGCTCGCCGGCCGCGAAGTCGGGGTCCTTGGACGACGGCGGCACCATCCAAATCTTGGACACCGAGAAGCTGTCCTTGGCGAGCTTCGCCGTGGCCGCGTCGGACTGGCGGTGCTTGTGCGCTGCTACTGGGAATGGCAGGCGGAGCGAGGTCTCCCCGCGTTTGGACGCGCCGAACTCGCACTCCGACATGGCGCCGCGGCGGGCGCGACTTGGACACCGCGGGCTTCTTCTTGGGCGGCTTGATCGCCACGCGGAGCGACGCGCGGTCGTCCAAGACGTACTCGTAGGACCCCATGGAGTGGCACCTCCTCTGCCCGAGACCTTCCTTGGCACTGGCGTCGCCAACGCCGCTGGTGCCTGCTCCGTCGGTGGCGGTGGCGCTGTTGCCTTCGACGCACTTGAACTTGCCCAGCTTCACCTCGACCACCTCCTCCGCTCCTTCCGGCCTCAGCGTGTCCCCGGCGCTTGGCTCTGCGTCGGCGTCGTCGGTGGCCCGAGCGGCCGACGCGGCCATGTCGCGGGCGCTGTCGGACTCGAGCACCATCACGACGGGGCTGCACGTGGGCGAGAGCTCGGCGAGGAGGCTCCGGCGGCAGAGCGGGCAGGTGGAGTGCGACAGCAGCCATGTGTCGATGCACTCGAGGTGGAACGCGTGGCTGCACTTGGGCAGCAGCCGGAGCTGGTCGTCGGGCGAGAACTCGCACAGGCACACGGCGCAGTCGAACGGATCCTTGCCCTCGCCCTTCCCGTCCCCGCCGACGACGTTGCGGTAGAGGAACACCGGGAGCGCGTCGATGAAGGCCTGGTCCACGCCGGCGTCGTGCAGGTGGAAGAGCTGCTGCAGCTGGCCCTGGAACGCCGTGACGCTGTCGGCGTCCTCCCGCGCGCGCAGGCGCCGCCGCCGCAGACGCAGCAGGTGGCGCACCAGCAGGTGCAGCAGGCCGCAGACGAAGAAGACGGTCGCCAGGATCGCCACGATGAAGACGATGTTCGGGCTTATCTTGGCCTCCACGTTGTCGAGCGCCGACGACGACTCGGGCGGCGCCGGCGCCGGCGGCGACGGCGCCACCGGAGGATGCATCAGCCACGAAGAATTGCCACCGCTCATTGGATCAACCAATCAGCCACACAGCTCGCCAAGGTACAGGAAGATCACAGGACAAGAAGCTTTGCCTTTGCTTGATGGCAAATCCAAAGAACCATGGAATGGGAAGGAATGAAATCCTTCCTTTTGGGGAAAAAACAAATTGCTGCGCATGTGCTAGGATTTGGAGAAGGATCTTGGCATGGCCATCGTGGAGGAGGAGATGGAAGGAAGAGGAGGAGGAGGAGGTGGCCGTCGAATTCTTGGCCGGGGCAGGTGTGGTGATGGTGGATGGCGACGCAACAAAAGAAAGAGCACTAGAAGACTCGTCCTGGCTACAAGTACTTAAGTTGCAGTGCAGGTTTAGAGGGAAGCTTTGTGTGAGAAGCCAGAGAGGAATTCTCAATTGCAATTTGCAACAAGCAGGATCAGCCTCATCCCCTCCTTGCCATGGATTAGAATTAGAAAAGGACAGCGTGCATTAGGTGTGGGTTAGCTTAGCACAGCGCCGCCCCTGAGCTGTGTGGCCTCAGGACACGCGAGCGTGGGTGGGTCCCGCTGCTGAGTTCAGAGAAAACAAACAATTCGAGCTGATGTTGGTTGATGCGTTGAGATCGACACCCTTTTCTTCCTTTTCATTTCTTTTTCTTTTTTGCAATGGTTTTGTCGGTGTTTTTACCTTCTTGTTTTCTGGTGAATCTTTTGCTTGATGTTGATGGATCCAGTCCCTAGATCAAGCAGGCGTATTATAACCGCGTTGACTTTTGAAGGGTAGTTGACGTGTGGGATTCTCGCTGAGCGCAGTGTACGTGTAACGTGCCCGCGCGTACAACAGCTCTTTCCCCGGTTTGTTTCTGGAGGATGATACGATACGTACGGTATGGCCCGCTCCCTCGTGTACTTCTCTTTGCGCTTGATGGGGTCGCATCGCATTGACCTGCAACCGATACCGGTGCAGGCGTGCAGCGTTGGGATGAAATGGAGGAGTCACGAGGTCGGCAGCGGGCAGGCAGACAGGGGTGCAGAACGGCGATCCGTTGCTGCTGTCGTGACAGCCGCGCCATCCACCATCGTTCCTGCATTGGAGCCAAACAAACAAAAACAACCATCCAATGCAAGAGATCGCTGGCTGGCTGGCTCTGCGATAGATTGATCGACCGATCGACCGTTTCGAAACGGCACTGTAGGAAACGTGGGCAAGGTTAATGAGGTGGGGCGCAACAACGCAAGCCGCCGGATCTGCGGGGAATGCACGCGGCAGATGGGGCAGGGCCGAATTGATGGTGTGGTTTGGGTGCGGTGATGCTGAGTGGTTCGGACAGGCAGACAGCAGGGACGCCTGTGAAATTTCCATGGCAGCTTCTGTGATCTCTTTGCTATCAGATCAGGGGGTCCCCTAGCCGAAAGGCGAGCAGAGATCAAAGATGGGGTGGGTGGGCACAGTTAACCAATGACAACAAAACGAATCAAAATGCCCGGAAAGGAAACCGACAATTTATTTATAACCGAGTTCCAAATCTAACAGTGGCTAGATGTGAGACTTGAAGTGGCTACGTGTGGGCTGAGATGACATCTAGCCACTTCAAGTCTCAGCCCCACGCATGTGCAACCCTCAAGTCCCCATCACCCATAGATCCTCACCCGAACTGTTCTGTTAAAGCCATCACATATGCCACACCCTAGTCTCCAGTCTTGGACCTACATCTGTCAACTCTACTTCGCATTTGACCTCGTCGAATTGTTGCTAGCGGATCAACGTGTTAGTGTTGCTCGACAGACTCTTCCATCGTGTGCGCTGTGCTCACAACAAGCGGACTAAGGGCAGCGCCGACAAACCCCTTCTCTACCTTCCAATCATGAAGACTTGGGTAAGGATGATAATGGCTTAGCAGCTTGGTGTGTGGCGACAACTGACAACCGGTGTCCTGACACTACGCAATTGTTCAAATTAGGTCTGATGCAGTTGTTGGGATGTCAACGGACCGAAGATGAGGAAGCACGAAAACTCCCCATGCTCAAATTTGGGTTGTCTAGTTATTGGTTTGTTGTTGATATGTATTCATCATTTGTCCTTGTTTATGGGTAGCTCAATTAGTTGGATTGTAATCAAAGACCCGACCTAGAACTAAAATACTTGATGATCTCTATCTCTAGATAAAAAAATCGATCGTCTTTTATTTTCGAGTGAGGATGTGCATCCGGGCTCCTAGTAGCTAGGTCCAATGCATGTACATGGATGTGTTTGGTTATCGTACGCATGGAGCCTAGCGACCTAGGAGATTTTGTTTAGTTAGCTGCATTAAGCATTGCTTGTCTCACTGATATGTCGCATCTTTGCTGCACTTTGGTGAGCTTGGCTGTGTAGAAATGAGGATTTTTGCCATATAAGTAGAGCTTGACTAACAAGAGAATCTTGCACCGTGTAGGACACACGCAAATCTTCAACCAGGCAACAAAATGCTGGCAGCTGCATCCGTGGAGCATGACCCTTCTGTAAACACCCCTAAACCGGTCAGTTCAGATTTAACTGAATGGACATGTCTAAACATCTAGGGTGAGCGACTGAGACGTGACAAAGGGAGTGGAGAGCACCAAGAGTCGGTGCCAGAGGGAGCACGGAGCAGAGGGCACTGGGGCCGGGAGCCGATGGTCCCAATCCCGAGGCGCGGCTTTCAAATCCAGATGCTTGGCGGACTGACGGCGTCGGTGATTGCTCGGGGTTTTACTGTGTACTGTAGCACTGTACCACTCAGCCAGTGATTTGACTTGGCCAGATTCCAGAAACCTTTTGCCGCGGCAGGCCCCAAAAGAGCCCATCAATACCCTGCTCGTGCAGCAAGACACGCAGGCCACAGGTAGTAGAGCAAAGCCAAACCGGCAAGCTTGCATGGCCCCGGCCAGGCCAAGCGCCCAAGCCAGCTGCTGATCAGCTGATGCTGCTGCTGCCCCGTGATACTCTGCTGGCTGGACAGGCCAAAAGCTTGCCGCGGCAGGTCAAAGATTGGTCAAGTTCAGAAAGATTACAGGTACAAAAATCGCAGAAAAGTTACAGCTCTGCAACAACGCAGCAACGATAGTTTCACCTTCGGACCTTCACGTGTTTGGACGAAAACGGAGAAGAAAGCAACATCGTTTTTCTGCTTAGAGCCATCTGGTAAAAGTGTAAAAACAGCTCGGCAATGCACGGTGTAGCAAGCAGGAGCCGACCACACTCGCAGTCCCAGATTCCAGCTGAGCTGACGCACGGTCAAAGTGTACTCAATCATAAGCCTAAAAGCTCAAATCGTCATGCATGCCACCCGGGCTAGACTGCAAGTGCCATCTCACCATGTCCAAGCAGCATTAGCTGTCACGGTGTACTGTTACTAGTACTACTAGCTAGTAGTGGTGAGGCCACTAAACACAATAAACTGAAGTCAGCTAGTGTCTCTACGCACGGATTATGGGGGTGTTTGACATTGGAAGAGGCACAGCGAGTACTTCTACTCAGCAAAACAGGACGCGGTCTCAGAACTCGTGCGCCCGGCAAAGATGGCCGGGACCGAGACCATGGATCCACGCGAATCAACCTTCCAAAGTCTTCTGTTCTCGCCTCGGGTTCACGGCCGGCCAACCCCCGCCCATGGGGTCTC
This sequence comes from Themeda triandra, assembly GCA_018135685.1. Classification (NCBI taxonomy): domain Eukaryota; kingdom Viridiplantae; phylum Streptophyta; class Magnoliopsida; order Poales; family Poaceae; genus Themeda; species Themeda triandra. The sequence continues at coordinate 1,596,454 of JAENPR010000067.1, read as the reverse complement.
GGGGACCGGGACCGGGACCGGGAGCCCAGCCCCTGCTGTTGCTTCGTGGCCGGCCTCGTGGACGCCCACCGCATCCTCCTTAATTGTCCCTGCTGATGACGACGAGCACTAATGCGGGAATTTAATGGCCTCGGGATTCTCCACTCCTTCGATCAAACTGTCATTTTCTCTGCAAATGGGTTCATTTGAAAATCCAATTAAGCTTCGTTCCGCGGATGCTCTCTGTCCTTGTCTGCAATACATGCCGTAGTGCAGTGCAGTACCCAGTGCGTGCATGGCATAGCCCAATTAGGCATCGCTTCATGTCGAAAAGTGTCACAATTTCAGAATCACAACCACCGTTAGCCAACGCCCCGGCGGCCCCCGGCACAGATGGAATTGATGCTGGTGTCGCGCCCCCTGGTGCTGGTGGCACAACCGCTTCATGCATTTCGCGGCCGCCGGCCGGCCGGCCAGTAGTCCAGTACAGCGCATCAAGAGGACTAGAGGAGTGGTTAGCCGTGAAGGTGGAGGCCCTTTTGTCTGGCGTCGTCAGTACACACACGTATATGCATGATGATGATATCTTTTCATGCGATAGCGGTATCAGGAGAAATAATTGGATTCGGTGGTGGACTGGTGGCCTAACAATTGCCTCGCGAGCTGCTAATCTTGTTCTCTTCTGCTGCGTACCAGGCTACCAGCCAACCGAACGAGTGCCCTGGTGGATTGTTAGCAACAGGGTGCCTAGGGTTCGTGATTTGGTAAGCAGAAGGGGAAATCGCTGCGGCGAAAGGGAGAACGAGCTGCCTCGGCAGCGGAGGAGGAAGACGAAGTGGGGAACAGAGGAATTCTAATTCAATTTGTTGTCTTACAATAATGTTCATGTCCTCTCCTCTCTCAGGATTACATATATATATATCACTTCATCCACTGTGGGCCGATCACTCTCGAGTTGGGCCGGACGACACACTTGGGCCGGGCCGACTCGTCAGACTTGCTGGCTTCATCTTCAGCCGCAACAGACGACGTAACTGGGGAAGAGTCCAGCTTGCTGACACTCCCTCCTCCTTTGGAACCGGCTTGTCCCCAAGCCGGCGCGCGAGGGTACAGCTGGCGAAGATGTTCGAACGACTCCCAGGTGGCCAGCTCCTTTGGCATATGAGACCACTCCACCAGGACTTGCTCCACCGGGTGTGAGCCTGGAGTAACGCGGCGCTGCAACACACGCACGGGAATCTGCAGATCAATTAAGTCAGATGGCAAGGTCTTGCTCACCAGTTGTGAACCAGACGACAGCTTCAGCTGGGAGACATGAAACACCGGATGAACCGCAGCTGATGGGGGAAGGTCCAGGCGGTAAGCAACTTTCCCAACACGCTGGAGCACCTTGTATGGCCCGAAAAATTTGAATGCCAGCTTGTGTGAAGCTCGACGGGCAACAGAGGATTGCACATATGGCTGTAGCTTGACGAAAACCAAATCACCAACAGAGAACTGACGGTCCACCCGTCGTTTGTCAGCTTGACGCTTCATTCTGATCTGGGCTCTGAGCAAATGTTGGCGGACCAAGTCTTGCATTAGCTGCCGCTCCTCTAACCATTCAGCAAGCTCTGGGACAGGGGCCGCCGCATCCAGATCAATACCCAAGTGGCGAGGTTGGCATCCATATAGCACTTCAAACGGCGAGCGTCCAAGAGCAGAATGGGCGCTGGAATTGTACCAAAACTCCGCTAGCGCAAGCCACTTGGACCACTTACCCGGGCATGCATGAACGAAGCAGCGAAGGTACGTTTCCATGCATTGGTTGACCCGCTCCGTCTGCCCATCGCTTTGTGGGTGATATGAGGTACTCATCCGCAGTTCCGTGCCTGCCAAGTCAAAGAGGAGCTGCCAAAACTTACTGGTGAACACCCTGTCACGGTCTGAAATGATAGCAACAGGCAAGCCATGGAGGCAGTAGACATGCTTCATGAACAGCTGGGCAACAGAAGCAGCAGAGTAAGGATGACGCATGGGTATAAAGTGAGCATACTTCGAGAATTTGTCAACCACAACCAGGATAACATTATATGTTTCTGAGGTGGGCAATCCTTCGACGAAATCCATGGATACCACTTCCCAAGTAGAACGAGGAACCGGAAGGGGTTGCAGCAGTCCGGGGGAACCGGAGCGATCTGGTTTAGCTTGAGCACAGATAGAGCATGCTTGGACAAACTTGAGGACGGAAGCTCGCATGCCCGGCCAGTAGAACAACGGCTTCAGCTTTTGATATGTCACCGGCGCTCCAGAGTGGCCACCAACCGGACTGTTGTGGAGGGCTGCGATGACTTTATGGTGCAGCTGATCATTGGAGCCCAACCACACTCTATTTTTGTACATGATAACACCATTGCGAAGGTGGAACGGAGCACAGGCAGACTCGTTAACTGACAGACGTTGCAACAATGAACAAGCTTCAAGATCAGAGGGGTACCAGTCCTGAATGTCCTGCAACCAGAGATGAGCTGGAGAAGAGACTGCCAAAAGCTCCTGATCATGATCACGCCGTGATAAGGCATCAACAGCCAAATTGTCAGCACCACGACGGTAAACCACTTTATAGCGAAGGCCGAGAAGCTTGGTAAAGACCTTTTGCTGATAAGGAGTATGCAAGCGCTGCTCATTGAGATGCACCAAGCTCCGGTGGTCAGTATGAATTATAAACTCCGCTTGAAGCAAGTAATGCCGCCATTGATCAACAGCCATGAGGATTGCCAAGTATTCCTTCTCGTACGTCGACAGCCCTTGATTGCGTGGAGCAAGAGCCTTACTGATGAAAGCAAGTGGATGACCACGCTGAAGCAATACAGCTCCAATGCCCGATCCAGAGGCATCAGTCTCAAGGTGAAAGGTCTCTGAGAAGTCAGGAATGCCGAGCACAGGTGCAGAACACAGAGCCGCTTTCAATGTTTCAAAGGCAGAAGCATGCACTAAAGTCCAGATAAACAAAACATCCTTGCGGAGTAAATCAGTGAGAGGCTTGGCGATCAACCCAAAATGGAGGATAAACTTGCGGTAATACCCGGCCAATCCAAGGAACCCCCTCAATGCCTTAACATTAACAGGCGTTGGCCATTCTTGAATGGCTTTGATCTTAGCTGGATCAGTCTTCAAGCCTGATTCACAAAGAATGTGCCCCAGATATGAAATCTCCCTCTGCGCAAACGTACACTTGGATAGCTTAATCTTCCACTTGTCAGCAGCCAACCAAGAAAGCACCATCTCCAAATGCTGCAGATGCTCTGAGTAGGACTTGCTGTATATCAAGATGTCATCAAAAAACACGATGACAAATTTCCTCAAGCCAGGAGCTAAAGTACAATTCATTGCTCCTTGAAACGTCCCAGGGGCACCAGTTAATCCAAAAGCCATGACATAGAATTCATATTGCCCACAATGAGTTTGGAAAGCCGTCTTCGGCTCCTCTCCAGGCTGCAGTAGAATCCGATGAAACCCTGCGCGAAGATCTAATGTAGAAAACCAGGAAGCACCCCCTAATTCATCAATTAATTGGTCAAACACTGGCACAGGAAACTTGGACTTTGTAGTTATAGCATTCAACTGCCGGAAGTCAACACAGAAACGGCAAGAACTGTCCTTCTTCTTGACTAGCAAGACTGGGGAGGAGAAGGGACTGGCACTGGGGCGTATGATTCCCTGTGACATCATATCAGCAACTTGCCTCTCGATCTCATCCTTCAAAGCTGGAGGATAACGATATGGCCTCACAAAAGTGGGCTGAGCTCCAGGGATCAGTGGAATAGTGTGGTTACATGGTCGAGAAGGAGGCAATTCAGTTGGTTGTTCCAATACCATAGGAAACTTGTCCAGAATGGCTTGAATATCAGATGGAACTGCTGCTGCATCCACTGCCATTGTACAATCAGCAACTTCAGAAACATGCAACAAGAGCTTATCAGGACGATCAGCACCAATGCCTTGCAACAGAACATACTCATTGTTGTGAGGCAATAACAACCACTTTTGTTGCCAATGCATGAACATGGGGGCTAAAGGAATCCAGCCAATCCATGCCGAGAATTGCATCATAAGCACCCAATGTTAATACTCTGAAATCAGTAGCAAAAGTGTGCCCATCAACAGACCATTCCAACTGAGGAAGCAACAAGGCACTCTGCAAAAGTCCACCACCAGCAACTCTGACTTGACTAGCTGCAGATACAGGATGCAAACTAGAAAGCTTCTGGACCAAATCAGAGTCGATGAAAGAGGCTGAACTGCCAGAATCCAACAGCAACACAACTGGAATATTCTGAATGGTACCAGCTAGGCGAATTACTCTGTCAGCAGAAGATGGGTGCATCGCAGCCTTACTGATTGCCAGAAATACCTGATGTTCAGTTTCTTCTTCAGCAGTTTCAGACGCCGCATCAGAAGCTTCATCAAACTGTGCCCACATAGGCTCCACAGCCAGAAGCACCTCCGGCTGCACTTGTGTTCACGGTGATACTTGGCACCACATTTGTAGCAAAGCCCTTGAGCTCGACGGGACGCCTTCAGCGCAGCCATCCTGCTGTCAGGAACCTGGACAACAGGCGGGGCTGGTGTAGCAGTAGGTGTAGGCTTTTGTCGTAGCGCGGTGGTGGAGGAAGCGGAAGCGGCGACGGTTTTGATGCCTGGTGACGATGTGGCGTAAACCAGTCACCAGAACGGCCATAGCGCGGAGCAGAAGCCACCTCTTCCTGCAACAATGCAAGTGCAGCGGCAGCATCGACTGTTTTTGGCAAATGAAGCATAACAGCAGCTTTGATATCATGGCGTAACCCATCCATAAAACGCAGAGCAAAAGCACGCTCATCATGTTGAGGTGAATAAACTTTCAATTGATCTGTGAGCTCAGTAAAACGTGAGAGGTAATCCTCGATAGTGGAAGTTTGGTGGATATGCATCAACTGTCTACTCAAAGTATCATGACGCGCTCGATCAAAGCGATCGTGCATCAACTCACAGATGGAGGACCAAGTTAGGGAGGTAATTTGGTGTTCAATGGATTGAAACCACAGGGACGCTGGCCCATCAAAATGCATCTCAGCAATTTCAATCCAAAGGGAATCTACCACAGAGTTAATCCTGAAATACTTCTCGGCTCTTGTTTTCCAACGGCGAGGATTATCACCATCAAACCGGGGAAAATCAATCTTAGGAACACGGCCAGATTGTTTGTCAGGGTAAGGCCTAGGTTGGGGGTGTGCTATGAAAGTAGGATGAGTATATTGAGGAGGAGGTACAGGATTAACAGGAGAGCTCTGTTGGGCAGTAAACGTGATGGCTGGCTTGGGTGGAGGATTAATCTCACTGGTTGGCTTAGGAAACTCATGGGTTTGAGGAAACTTAGCATGCGACTGACAGTAGGACTGAAACTGAACAGAATGAGAAGGAGAAGAGGATCCCAGCGACGTACCATTGGCCGGGCCGGGGATCCAGGTCATGACGACCCCAGATCCCTGATCCCGTGTACTCATTTCGACGCGGTGCCCAACGACGGGCTGTTTGGCGGTTGAGCCGGCAGGTGGGCGCGCGGCCGCCGAGGGTTCGAGGACGACGCCGTGAGGCAATTCGCCGAACACCTCACGATCTGCAGACTGCACCAGCTTGCATAGAGAGTCGCGGATGTTGTCGAGGACACCATCCACGCCCGGGCGCCAGTCGCAGAGCTCCTTCGTCACCTTCTCCAGATCCTCGACGCGGGCGTCGCGCTCGTCCTTGATGTGCGCGAGCCGCAGCGACTCGAGTTCGTTGAAGCGGTTGGAGAACTCGGCGTCGCGGTCGGTGTAGCTGCCTTCGAGGGTGCGGAGACGCGCTTCCATGGCCGAGACCTGCGGATCCGCCGGGGCCGATTCCAGGTCGCTGATGCGGCGGACCACATCGGCGATGCGGGTGTCGACGATGCGGTCACGGTCGGTGAGGCGGAGTTCCAGGTCGTCGAAGTGCTTCGTCAGCGCCGCGCCCTGGTCGTCGATGCCGCGCTTGAGGCCCGCGAGCTCGTCGAGGACCAGCTTGAGGTTGGGATCCATCGCCCCGAGCGACTGCTGATGACGAGTGAAGTGGGGATGTGGTGGATTGTAGGAATCCAGGATCTAGACTAGGAATGCTGATACCAAATTGTTAGCAACAGGGTGCCTAGGGTTCGTGATTTGGTAAGCAGAAGGGGAAATCGCCGCGGCGAAAGGGAGAACGAGCTGCCTCGGTAGCGGAGGAGGAAGACGAAGTGGGGAACAGAGGAATTCTAATTCAATTTGTTGTCTTACAACAATGTTCATGTCCTCTCCTCTCTCAGGATTACATATATATATCACTTCATCCACTGTGGGCCGATCACTCTCGAGTTGGGCCGGACGACACGCTTGGGCCGGGCCGACTCGTCAGACTTGCTGGCTTCATCTTCAGCCGCAACAGACGGCGTAACTGGGGAAGAGTCCAGCTTGCTGACATGGCTGGCCAGCTGAAACAGCGCCCACGACGGATGAACGGTTCGCATGCAGAATGAAAATGGACACCAACAGCTGACAACTCCATTCTGCCGTTTCTTCCTACTCTCTTTATCCCCCTTCTCTATAAATAGATTCATAAAGTTGTCTGCATAAATCAAACTTTTAAAATTTTGACCAAATTTCTACAAAACCTGTCAAAATTTATGACATCAAATTATTATCAATTTTATACCAGATATGGGTTGCATTCATTCAGAAACAAGGTCCATATATACGGGTGTATGAAAACAAACTTAAGGGCATGCTCGGTTAGGGTAGAATGAGGTCCGGAATTATTCTTGCTGATCGAGGTTATACAAATTAGACCGTCATTCCTGATACCATTTCTGGATAAGCTCTATAGAGTTTCAAATGGTAAGAATTCATGTGCCCCAAGATTAAGCTAAAATACCACACATTTACTCGACACCCTATAAAGGCTTCTAATTTGACTCCTCAGTACTCGACATGTCCAAGCCATGATTTTGTTAAGTATCTGATTGGCTATCAAAACTTGTCAACTTATTCACATTTGGTTTGCCAAATCCCTAGCATTTGTTTTGCCCAACTTTTGTCTCGACAAATCAATGGCATGGTAGATTTTGTTAGCCAACCAATCAAGCTCTGAAATTTTCAGACCTTGTGTGTTGTACTCTTTTGACCGAAGTCGGTATGAGAGGCCTTGTGTGTTGTACTCTTGTGAGCACTAAGTACATTTTTTTTTTGAGGAAACTAGCACTAAGTACATTTCAATGGGATAAATTCCACCCCGCATCTGTACTACTCAACTACTCCCACAATTAGCAAACACAAACGCATAGTACACGGCAATACGGGCATGTAGCTTGCAGCCACACTACACCAGCACAGCGCGGGGGCGGAGTCTTGCCGTGAGTAGCCTCGCCACGCGGCCACGCCGGGGCAGGCAGCACGAATCTCCAGAGGTCACGACTGAGCGACTGCCGGTGGGCACTGGTCTTGATTTGAGGGTGGCTGACGGCAGATCAAATTTTTAGATGGCCCTTGGGCGGCGGTGCCGAGAGCGAGCTAGGGCGTGTTTGGTTGGTTGAATGAGAGCCAACCTGGCTCATGGGATGCAGCATTTAGGTGTTTGGATGTCTGTGCAGCAGTTTGGGCCTGGCTGCGCGCATGCAAAAGCAGCCCCTCGGCCTGGCTGGGGAGAAACGAGATTGAAGTCCGTTTTCTCAGGGCCAGGCTCGTGCGGGCGCAACACATGCGTACGGGCGTGCATTTTCTTCAGTCGCTGAGCCAAAAAGTTGATTCATGCATGCATCCAAACAACTGCTCGCTTTGGCCTGGCTCTGTTCGTCCAACCATCCAAACAAACGAACCTGCATGCTACGAGCCTGGCGCTGGAGAGACAGGCTAACCAAGTACGCACCTGGCCGAGTTGCAACGAGAACCAAACACGCCCCTACGGTCTCGGGCTTGCGTCGTCCGAGTGTGCGATAGCGCGAGCTAGGGAGAGAACGGCCGTGTGAGCTGACAAGGATGGCGAGTGGGCCGACCATGTTGAGTTCTTTGGGCTGTTAATTGTTGGGCTTATCTGGGAAATGTAGAAAGGCATGTACGTAGAAATACGGGTCAAAATGAGACCTTTTTTTTTCTTGAACACGCCATCTGAATACTGATAGGAATCTCAAAATGAGGGTTTTTTTTTTTGGCTTGAACACGGGGATCTAAATGCGGATGGGAATATCATTCTGCTCTTGTTTTCGATTTTTCTAGAAATACCAAAACAAAGAAAACAAATGCGGAAAACAGGACGGATCGAGACAGGATATATTATATAACCTGTCCTGATTCGAAAAAAAAGATATAACATGTCCGTTTCAAATCTAGGGCCTATAGGACCGTTTTTGACCCGCACCCTGACCCTTGAGCTGAGTCTACACTGTTTTCAGTTTTTTCTCAAAATATAGAAATGTGCGGATCAAATGTGAAAAAACAGAACAGTTTAGAACAAGATATAACATGTCGTTTTCAACCCTAGCACTTGGAAGTAAACCGTCTCTCTTTTGCCTATACTTGTCGAGCAGTGATAGTGGCTCCCTTTTCTTTAATTTATCCTATTTCCTTTATCCTAAATATCTATATGATGGAGATTTCAAAAAAAAAAAAAAAAAAAAACCTATATGATGGAGGCCACTAGAAAGCATTGATTGCGAAAGCTTGATGTACAACGGCCACGTGATCAATATTTTACAGGCAGCCTCACATCTAAAAAGACTAGAATTGGAAGGGCTACTGCGGCCCCAGAGTATCCACGATAGCAGAATTTTTTTACGGCGTGAGATGTGAATCCGATGGTGGCCATTCACCTCTGGACACCTGTACGGTCCTCTCCCTCGTTGTCGTGGTTTGATTGGTTCAGTAAAAACATATCTACCTCCTCCTCTCCTACCGTCCCTCTCGTTCCTCTCTCCGGCCGGCCTCTCTCACTCTCTTCCGATGAGCGCAGCACGACGGCTAGGGCGGGCCCCGCCGCTGGGCACGGGGGCAGGCAAGATCCCCGGAACGGCCGGCGAGCGTGCCCCACGGCGCCCGGCGTGGAGGTCGACGGCGCGTGCGGCTCCAGGCGCGGACGCCGTGGTGTGGGGTGAGCGCGCGGCGCAGCATCCCACTGTCCTGGCCTAAGCAACCCTCACAGGCAGCTGCTCCGGCGACTCCACAACTGGATCCGGTGCCCCCAAGGCCAGATCCGGTGCCTCATAGCAAGTTCCATCCATCCTGGTAACCTCTCGTCTTGCGTCCGTTTCTGGCGGCTAGGTGAGGTATGGAGCTCTGGTTTCTCTGCGTTTTGCTTTTGTCCTCGTCTCCTCTACCAACTGTAGCAGCTGATCCGGTGGCGCGGTCGCCGCCGCGGTGCGCGTAGTTTGCAGGTGTTTGGCGGCCAGACCCGGATAGCTGTGGAGCAGCCGAGCAGGGCCGGATCCGAGACGAGGCACGGCCGGAATCGGGAGGGTCGGCTGCATCCTCATCCTCTCCCTTCGCGTTGGTATGGTGCTCATCACGACGGTGCTGCTCTTTCCTTTGTCCTACATATATACTGGCCCTAACCCTAACCCGGTCATTCGCATCCGCTGTTTGCTTTATTTTCCCCTGTTTGCTTGAGTTAGGGACCGTGAGGACGTTGCCGTGATCAGAACGAAAGGTGCTGGGGATGATTCTTGAGAAGCTTCAAAAGAGTTCGATTCTTCTTGTTTCTACAGAACTTTAAAAGAGCTTGGGATGATTCGGCAGTGGATCAGAAGGAGGTAAGGATCCCATATTCATTTGTCATGCTTCTGGAGTTGTTTGGTGGCTAGCTGTTCAGTGTTGATATCGCGGTTATTGATTTGCCATCCCTCTTGGATTTCCAGCCCAAGCTAAAACAGCTAATTTTTAGAAGCCATTTATAGCTATTAAACTAAAATAAATTTTAGGTGTTTTAGTTTAATGAGCAGCATGCAGAATAGAGCAGTGGCACAATCATTTGTGCTTGCCTTTAAGAGATGTATACATGGTGCCACATCTTTTTGTTTTTAATCAATGTAACCAACTTATGTAACATGTACGCAACATATTTGGTTCCGGTTACTTTTTTTCTGTGAACCAGAGTCAAAGGTCTAATTATTTCTTGTTCTGTGATTCTGTCGTAAGCCTGCAATGTAATTGTTTCCTCTTAAAGTCAAGTTTGTGTTGTTGGATAAGCATCTTATGAAATGTGTCCACCCTATTTTGTTACATTGCATGAGAACCGGACAAAATGTTGGTATGTCTAGCCTGACAAATTTCTTTTTCTACTCTTTTAGGGTGACTAATCATTTCTTCATGATGTGTGTAGGAGTAGAGTTAACCTTTGTGTGATATTTTTACTTTTTTAACCAGTGAATTACTTATCAGAAAACTCAAATTGATTGTTTCATCTATTTATACAAGATGCTGCCACTACATGTACGAGAGAGATTTTCTAGCTACACTGCAGTGTTTCTATTACTTCATTGAAATTAATTTGTTGATTTGTCATTTCTTTTGTTTTTTGAAAGCTAAAGAAAGTTCAGGATATGTCTTTTGAAAACCAAGATGAGAGTGGGGGGTTTCCCAATGGTGCAGTAAAAAACATAAATGAATGTTGACTGGTTCTATCCAGTAGCATTGTAAGTTTGTCTTGTGCATCTTGGTTATTATTCAATTAACCCAAGAATAGACTGTGAAAGGTGGCTTTGTGCCATGTGCATTAATAAGAATAGACTGTGATGATGCTTTACAACAGAATGTGAAGATTACCAAAAGATCTCTCATTCTAGATGAAAAAAACAATTACTTGCTGTCCTTCTTGATAGATTGCTCTATGACTTTCTTTTGTAGTCTGGGGTTGAAGCAAAAATCAAGTGCACTTTGAAAGCAAGATGGTGGTGAAGGGTTTCCCAGTAATTGCATTTTCATGTTGCTTCTAGAGTAATTGAAAAGGTGCTGTCAGGAATGCATCCTCTGTATATGATCTTTCAACCTTATCTCTGATCCATTATTTATTTTGTTTCCAGGTTTCTAGCTCAAAGTTAGCATTTCCTGAATTATGGAACATTTGAAATGCCATAATAGAGGAGTTCATGTTCTGAAAAGGCGACTTTTTGTTATGCTAATAAAGTGTTCTAAAGAAACTGTGAATAGTTGGATAAAAATTAGATTCATGCTAGCTGTGTCATGTTACACCCCTAGGATACCATTTTACATATGAAAATATTTCAATGTTCCATTGTACAAAATATGTACTGAACTTCCATATTATTATAGGATGCTTCGCCTGTAATGCCTTGCCTTTTTTGGTTCTGAAATTTTGATTCAGTTCTTCTGTCTGTCATATATTTGTCATTGTAGGGGACTGTCTATACAAGGTGAAGGTGAGGCTTATAGGCTGTTGTGTGCAGCATGCACCACTGTGGGTCGTCTGTGCTGCTGATCCATCTTGCAAGTTTGGCTGGCTAGAGAAGGCAGCTCGGCCATTTTCTGAATATATATGGACTCGACTCTGCTGTCAGGTAAGAAGACTTTTGCACATCTCTGTTAGATGCCCATTGCACTTCTCTGTTAATTTCAACAAATATTTTCAGTATGTTGCCTTGCTAACTATGGTATCACAACAGGCATTATACAAATATGTACTGAACTTTCATATTATTATTACTTTGAAGGCCGCTAGAAGCAAATTTCTATTCTGCAACACGCTTAAGTTGGTTTATTTACAGACTTGCAGCTGGTTTTATAGCAGGAATTTTTTTAGCTATTTTCTATTGCGAAAAAGAACATAACTTTACCTCTCACGCTTAAGCATAGTTATTACTAAACCTCATATATACTTTTTTGTAACTGATTAGCTACTATACAGATCAATTGGATGGTAACCCTTCAGTATAATTTAGGTTTGTGGCTTTCAAGGTGCCTATCTTTATATGGCTGTAAGACTAGCCACTACATGATCAATAGAATAACACTTTGCAGAATAGTGTAAACATGTGTTCGGCTTGCCCTACTGTTTTTACATGGCAACTTAGAATCTTAGATTGCACTCAATGTTGTCAATTTCCTTTGATGATATGTTTGTTAAAGAGTCTAAAAATGCTCCTTATGTAGTGTGTATCTCAGTTTTTCTGGAGCTATTCTGGTAATAACATTAATATTTTGGTTGGGTATTGATTTAGGTAATACTTTGGCTCCTGTAGGATTGGCGTTTTTTGTAGTCAGTAGTGTCATGTATAGCAGGAGGTTGTTCTGTCGAGAATGATATATATCTTTATTTTTGGTCAAAAAGTTCTAGAATGGTTCTTAAAAGCTCATGGTTATGCTATAGGTCATAAATTGGTTGGATTATAGATCAGTCTATTAGATTGGCCTACTCATGGTCAATTTTGTTTGAAGACAAAGCAAATCAACCCAGAAATGATATCGATGCAAAAGATGCACCGCTCCGTGAGTTCCTCTTTCCACCCAGTGTGTCTCCAGATAGTCCAGTCGTGCTTCCACCTGAACAGAAGGCATGACCAAGAAAGAAAGCACGTCAGAAGAAGGTTCCTAATCCTACATCAGTTCTCTCCTTGCTGAAGCTGAATCGCTGTCTCTTCTGGAAGCTTCGGTCCCGGACGATGCTATGCTTCCCAGACAGGCCGAGAGCTCTATCAACGGAACAGATGCCCCTGCACCTATTAAATAGTACATGATTTGCGATGTCCTTTTGTTGCCCCTCTGTAGCTAGCTATGTCTTATTTCTCTTTTTTGTAACCTGCTCCTATTGAGATCAGTGCGCATGGAGCTGCTGCCTTTCAGCAAGTAGATGATTCATAGCAACTGGGGTCTTATTGTGAACTATGCAGCGGTGTTCTTATTTCAGCAAGCATCTGTAGCCTGCAACTTGCTTGACATCTATCTAGCTGTTTGCCACAATCTGGGTATTCATCTTGAGATGCTAAAATCGAGAGTTTATAATGGTGCTGCTACTGCTATGCACTTCATGATCAATCTGTTGTGTATTGAGAACAATGTCTTTTGTAACATGTTACTTTGTATTGACCTATTAGATCAAAATAATATGCCATCAGCTAATATTAGGTTTTGATTCTATTGATCACATTCATTCTATCATATCTTAACTTTATTTTATTTGTCACACAATCGCAAAGGTTGCATTTAAACTTTAGAAGATGTTTATAATACCCTTAGCCAATTCTATGTATAATACAGATGTATTAGTTAGACATCTCGCAGCTGTGGCCCCATTGTTGCTTCAACGCTTCTTTGTCAATGCAGTTCCACTGCACGGATGCAAGTGTGGCCAGTGGGCGCGCGCATGGGCGCGCGCAAGTGACTAGTATCGTGTTAACTTGCCATCTTACGGTGCAAACCGTCTTTTCCTGCCCCCATCCAACTTAACTCTGTTGTCAATGTGGATGCAAGATCTTTGTTATCTCTGCTGCCTTATCACATCCTTGAAAGCGTGCACAAATATGAGTACTCAACTAATCACGAGTCCTAGTTCTTACACTAGTGGGTAGTGGGATGCATGTCTGTTTTCTCAACTCACGCTGGCATGCGGGATTGCATTGTTTTTTTTTTTTTACATAAACACTTCAACTTTTATATATCTTGTTCAGTTAATCATCGTCATCTTGTTCTTCTTTTGAAGAGATTTGTTCAATTCTTTTGTTCATGACATGAATGCATAACTCAGGGTTGTCAGATTGACCATAAGATTGATATCGGGCAATATATCAACCATTTGATTTTTTTCCTTTTAGTATTTGAATTTTTAAAATAAATCTGTTTTTTCTTTTATTTTTCCATTATATATATGTTGTACTCCGGGTTTTTTTAATGAGAAAAAAAAATAAATCTGTTCATGACATGTTGAAGCAGGAGTATTTGTTTAACAGGACCAAGTTCCTGCTTCAACCTCTCGTTCTATGGCAATGTACAGTTTTCTTAGCACGTTCCCAATTTTCTAATGAGAAGTCATTTTTTTCTATTTGTTTCTTTTTAAATATTGTTGCAATCCTCATATTATATTGCAACATGCATAACTTGTTGTGCTTTTGCAGGTGCTAGCCTAGCTTATGGGAATGGGATGTCAGGTACATCTACTCATATATATTGGAAACCGGAACGAAAATAAAAAAATATTGTCTAGATATTTGTGTTATCTAAATGGCTTCATTATTTGTTTGACAACTTTAAATGTAAGGACAACATACACCACTGTATTAACATGACATTGACCATTATTAAATTCCTAAAGCAAACATGGGAATTCATCAAGTTTTTTATTTTTCTTGATTTTCACTAAGAATTCCCAAGTTTGGTTTTTGTCCCAATGATATTTGTCCTAGAATTAAGTTCATGACCCGTGCTCGAACTTGTGGGGGTGTTTCATCTCTTTCCCCAATGAGTCGGTCATTTCCGGTGAGACAGATAATAGATAGAGTTGACATGTAGACCCTTTGATCAATATAAGACCCACACAAAGTTTAAGGACATGAATCTACCATTTTCTAAGTTTCGGGACTAAGATGACACATGCACAAATTTAAGAACCAGACATGAACTTTTCTCTTTTTCCTATGTGTTGCCCAAGTGCTCGGCGCCTCCTCCATATCTAAGAGCATCTCCAACAACTTTGTAAATTTGACTTGCCAAATCATGTAGCTTAGCAAGTTGCTATTTTGTTTAGCAAGTTGAAAATAACCCCTCTCTCCAACAAGTTGGTATTCCAACTTGGTAAACATGACAAAAATAGGCCCACCAGGTACCAAAATCCATCTGGACCCATCGCTCCGCATGCCCCCGACGCTCCGCATGCCGGAGAAGACTTGGGGCGGGAGGGTTTCGCGGACGCGGGAAGGCGGTGTCGAGCCCGAAAAGACCGATGCAAAGCCAGCACCGCGCGCGGATAGATGCGCGTGCGAGGAGGAGATATACCAAGTTGGGAAATATGCCAAGTTGGTTTACCAAGTTGTTGGAGAGTTCTTTTTGTGTTTTTGCCAAAATTATAAGTTTACAAAGTAGATTTGAGGAGGGTCTAAATGGTTTTGCAAAGCTAAATTTAGCTACTACTAGAAAAAAAAGTTCTCCAACAGATTATGCATGTGCCTCTTCAAATTGGATAGTTCGCCTTTGCTAGACTTCCGCTATCAAAATACAGATAGCCTATATGTCGCTTGCTACTCGACTTCTGTGCGAAAGGCACCTTGTTCTGCCACATGCCCACATGCGTCTTTAGTGGCCTCCGCCATAGAATTTGTGCCACGTGGCTAGTTTAAATATAGAGAGTCTCCATTTAAATACATTGTTGAAGTAGTCTATACTTTTAAAGAGCAATTTATTTTACAAAATAACACAATCACTAAATTTACCTATTATTTTTGGCTAATTTTTTGGAGATGCTCTAACTCTACCTCCTATTATTAGAAAGCGGAAGTGCAGTGCAGCTCCTTGTCTCCTTCCTGTCGAGTTTTTTTTCTAATCACTTAGAACAAATGCTGCAGCGAATGAAGCTAGTGTGTTTCTATTTCTAAGTGAATTAGTAATCAAGAGAATCCTATGGACTAGATGGAAAGTAGAGTATACCTTTGAGTTTCTTGTAGTAGGAAAATATAATCTTAACAGAATTCGAAATTCGAAATAGGACTTCGCATTTCCCTGCCGTGGGCACTTTGTTTGGGGGTGATTGATTGCTTTTGGATTTTCTAAAGAATGATCCACCATCACGCTTCTCATCCTTATACGGTTATACCCAAGGAGGCCCAAGAAGGTCCATAAATAACACGACTATACCTAGGCCCACGTAACTGGTCTGGCCTAACTTAGCCTAATGATGGACTTAGAAAATCAGCTACTTTCCACTAAAAAAACTACTTTAATATTCAAAATAGGTTATTACAGTTTACAGAGACATAGAAAAAGAAAAGAGAAAATGATTGAAGTAGCGCTGCACTCGGAGGGAGCAAGATCAGCTGTTACAGACAAATATTCCTCAGCACAAGTCCAACTGTCACTCTGCCAAACAGTAAACAAAAGAAAAAAAAAGGGAAGCAGAACACAACCTGAAAAAATAATTAGTTATTAAAAACTACAGCAATTTCGGTCTCCAATTAGATTAGAAGATCCACTACTGACACAACCAGCCTGCAGCAAGATGTCTGCTATGCTCCTCGGATCCCGTTCCTCTGAATCCAACCCAAATCTACCCAAGATGGAACGAACCTTCGTTGCAAGCTAGTAAGCCAAGATGGAAAAAATCTCTCGGGTTCAGTTCAATTACGAGGAATTATATGTCCAATCCAAAGATGCAACCTTCTCTTGATGGATTCTTCAGTAGTCCGGCATGAGCTGGGAGATCTTGCCCTCCTCGCCAGGGGTGGCTGCCGTTCGGTCCGTGGCGCGAAGCCACAGACACACGGCGGAGAAGCTGAGCACAAGGCTGAGCAGCCCGCTGCCAAGGCCGATGCCAACGATGGCGAGCACGGAGAGCCCATGCGTCCGCAACGGCGGCAGCGGGTACCCGTACAAGCCCTTGTTCCCCAGGAAGGAGCTGGCATTGAACCTCGCCGTCCCGGCGGCTGCTGCTGCCGTGCCGGCGGCGCCGGTGCGGTTGGCGAGGAGCACGGGGATGGGGCCCTCGAGGCGGTTGTAGGAGACGTCGAAGGTGGAGAGGCGGACGAGGAGGCCGAGCTCGTCGGGGATGGGTCCCGACAGCTGGTTGCCATGGAGATCTATGACGTTGAGGTAGGCGCAGCTGGCGAGCTCTCGCGGGATGTTCCCCGACAGCGCGTTCGCGGAGAGGTTGAGCACGGCGAGGTTGAGCAGCGCGGAGAGCTCGGTCGGGATGCCCCCCGACAGCGCGTTCGCGGAGAGGTCCAGCGACTGGAGGTTGGTGCAGTTGGCGAGCTCCGGCGGGATGGCGCCCCCGAGCGCGAACGCCGGGAGCGCGAGCTTGTACACGCGCCCGTTGTTGCAGGTCACGCCCTGGAGGTGCGAGAAGAAGCCGTCGCACGGCGCCGAGATCGCCGCCTTGGTCCAGTTGAGCCCGCCGGTGGGGTCGGTGAGCGACTGGTGGAGGTGGGTCAGGCAGCGCTCGTCGTTAGGGTCGGCAGCACAAGGAGGCGGCGCCGTGAGCGTGAGGAGGAAGAGCACGGCAGCTATGGCGGCGGCGGCGGCGGTGGCGTGGTGGTGACGGGACATGGTGGGGAACTCACTCCGTGAGTGGAGATTTTGGGGGAGCTTGTCATCGCTTCTTTCCTCTCCTACGGTCCTCCTACTTGGAGTGGGAGTACCTTTCCTTCGTCGCAAAAGGAAAGCCGACATGTGGGCCTGTTTCGCTCTTGCCGTCGCGCGCGCCATCATCACCACCACTCGCCCAGTCCAGCGCGGCCACCACCGCCGCCGCCGCTCCTTTTCCAGTCACCTGTCGCTGTCATCATCCTCGATTCCTCGGCTTCTCGCACAAGCTCGATGGGATGCTGACGCTGCTGCGGCCGCCCGTGCCGCACGGGCGCGTCGTGAGTGGCGGCGGGAACTGGCGCAGTGCTAGCCGTGGCAGTCGGGCGGGAACGAGGCGCCGGCGCCGGCGGTGGCGAACCAGGAGCTGAGCGTGCTCCGCCGCGACGGCGCACCGGGACGTCTTCTGGCTCCGTTTCATCGAGAAGCAGCAGGAAATACGTGAAAAACTAGCACTATGGGAAGCTGCATCGAAGCTGCCAATTGTGCACTATTTTGAAACAAACATAAAGCAATTGTACACGATAATTTCTCGCACTAATTTATTTGGCTTCGGCGTTTGGCAGTGCAACACTATTTTACTTCTTTAAGAACCATGAAATAAAAGATCTTCCTAACAATTGGTATGCTCTACTTATGCTCTTTCTATCAATCTTACAACTGGCATAATCCGAGTCGGAGTATCCAACTAATTCAAAGTTTGACCCCTTTGATACCACAACCCAACATCTTGTGCCGCCGTCAAGTGATTTTCCCTTGGTGAAGCTTGATACCTTGCACACATGCACACACTAAACATTACATCCGGCTAGAAGCGGTAACATAGAGCAAACTTCCAATGATAGATCTATACAATTTTTTATCAACCATGTTGCCACTAGCATTAATGTCCAAGCCTCCATTAGTTCTCATTGGTATACTAATAGTTTTAGCATCTTGCAATCCAAACTTCTTGATCATGTCCTTGATGTACTTGCCTTGACTAACAAATGTGTCATTCTTCATTTGCTTGATTTAAATCCAAGGAAGTAACTAAGTTCTCCAAGAATTGACATCTCAGACTCACTTGCCAAAATTTGTCCAAACTTTTTGCAAAAATCTTGTTTGGTTGAACCAAAAATTATGTCATCCACATATATTTGTAACACAAATAAGTTCTTACCTATCCTCTTGGCGAAGAGAGTGGTGTCAACCTTTTTCATCTTGAACTCTTTACAGAGGAGATAATCTCTCAACCTCTCATACCATAATCTAGGTGCTTGCTTCAAACCATACAATACCTTTTAAGCTTGTAAACATGGTTGGGCTTCTTCTCATCTTCAAAACTGGGTGGTTGCTCAACATAGAATTCTTCATTGATATATCCATTGAGAAATGAACTATTCACATCCATTTGATGTAGCTTGATGTTGTGGGCACAAGTATAGGCTAGTAGGATTCTAATTGCCTCCAATCTTGCTACCAGTGCATATATTTCCCTATAGCCAAGACCTTCAACTTGAGTGTAACATTGTGCAACCAATCTTACTTTGTTTCTCACCACTAAGCCATCTTGATCTTGCTTGTTCTTGAAGACCCACTTGGTACCAATCACATTGTGCTTCTTTGACCTCTCAACAAGCTCCCAAACTTGATTTCTTGTGAAGTTGTTTAGCTCTTCACGCATGACATTAACCCAATCGACATCCTTCAAAGCTTCATCAATCATGGTTGGCTCTATGAATGTGACAAATAAATAGTGCTCACAAATCGTAGCCAATCTTGATCTTGTTTAAACACCTCTTTGAATGTCACCAATGATATGATCTAGAGGATGATCTCTTGCTATATATGTTAGATGGTTGGAGTACTTGAGATTCATTGCTTGGGCTTGCTTCAACTTGATCTTGAGCTTCATCATAAGTGCCACTTGAGCTTGCTTGATTTGTATCAATATTCACTTCTTGACTTGTCATGTGTATATCATCATCAACAACAACAACAACTTGTTTTGGCCTAATGTCACCAATGTCTATGTTCCTCATAGCACTTGACAATTGATCTTCTCTCACATCTTGAAGGTTTTGAACTTCACTTTGAGATCCTTGAGTTTCATCAAACTCAACATCATTAACTTCTTCAATCAAGCCCTTAGCCAAGTTCCAAACTCTATATGCTTTGCTTGAGGTAGAGTAACCAAGTAAGAACCCTCCATCACACTCTTCATAAAATTTGATCAATCTTGTGCCTTTCTTAAGAATATAGTATTTGCATCCAAACACTCTAAAGTATGCAATGTTGGGCTTCTTTCCATTCAATAGCTCATATGATGTCTTCTCAAGCTTTCCATGACAATACAGTCGGTTGCTATAGTAGCAAGCCTGAATTTGACTGATGCTTGTTGACTATTCTTTTCTATTTGAGTAAAATTAAGCTTCCTATGTCAACTTTTTTCCCTCAAATTCAAACTATATATGGAATTCTTACTTCTATACATTTTGCAATATAAATGACAGCGGGGAATGCAAAAACGCTAATGTTCACCCATATAAGTCTGGAAGCAGAATCTTTTGCAGAAACTGTTAATACACTGAAATTTGCTGAGAGGGTTTCTATTATAGAACTTGGAACTACACATGCAAACAAAGAAAGCCGTAAAACAAGAGAGCTTAAAGAACATGTAACTTTCTGGTCCGCTACAATCTAGTGGTTAACAATATAATATGATTATCTTTTTGTCCTGTTGCGTTGAGCTAAAATTTTGTTTCTTTGGTCACTATTTTTGGGTGAAATATCTAATAAACTATTTTTTCTTTAAAACAACATATGTCTATCTCTCGTGATAATAATGTATATTGAATGCTTGCTATTTCATGATGTTATATTTGACTTTACGTGTGCCATTTTGTGCCACATGTCAAAAAAGGTCTAAAAAGTTAGCCTATCTTCAGGTAGACAATCCGGAAAAGGCATTAGCAAGCAAGAGCTGAAAAAATTGTCTCTTGAACTGAAGGAAAATTCAACGAAAAGGGAGAGAACAAAGTTGGATCGATATCATCGGAGATGGTGGATGTCCTAGAGCCCCCATTCTGAACCAAGGTGGACAACTACATTGTGTCTACAACAAACATGCGAAAGAAGAGATCAATAGAGAGCTAAATGAATGATGTGTCAAAGGCCCTTGCTCCTCTTTTTTATAAGAGATGTGGCATGGAAGATTTTTATTCTTTCCCTCGATGGACTTATATTTATAAAATAGTCTCTACAAGTTACAAAGCCCTAATCATTTTCAAATGAGCCTTAGGCTTGCTTTGTAGTTGGACCCTAAACATTCTAATGGGATTTGTAGCATATAACTTGCCCCCAACAGTAAGTGTATATGCTATTTTTCTTTAGCTACCTTATGTTTTCATTATTTTTTCTTTAGACCATGTCCTCTCAAACGAATATGATGTTGTACTTTAATGTCAGTTTGAATAATGCATGTATGCTACCTTTTCCAAGCATTCATGGATGAAACCATCATTTGTTTTGAAACTTTTCCTTTGTTCTTATAGCTCATGTCTACAACCTGTGTAAACCTGAGAATGGTCACTTGGTCGATACAACTATCAGACTTATGACTTTGATTAGGGTAATAGTTTGTTTACCTTCAAGCAATTACAATTGTCTTGATCGCTAGATTGGGCCACAACATTTAGTCTCAAAGTAATTAGTTTTTGGAAGGCTCCTATTAGCTCTTCAATAATCAACATGGTTCTTGATTTGCAAAAACAGACAAGTTGCCATGAAGAAATTCTCGCATCGTGAGATCTGCCAACAAAAGTATGAGTTTGGCTAACATTTGTGAGAATTGCCCCACTATGACTTGTAAGTCAATTTGGCTCTGTAACTTGATGTAGATGATGCCATACCATGCAGGGTCAAACGATAGACTAAAGACACCAAAAATTGCATCCTATCTAAAGTGATTAAGAGCCTGTTTCATTTGGGGATTGACTTCATTTGTCATGGACCAAGCAGTTGCACATACATTGTAAGCAGTTGCACATTGTTTTTCCTAGATGCTTGCCCTACTAATGGCCTATCCCAGTGCTATGAGGAACATATTCATAATGATCAAATCTCTCAAACGCTGGATACCAATTTGGAACAGAATTGATGGAATTTCTCTTGCCAATTCTTTAGATTAACTCAGTTAGGATGTCAAGAACATGAATATGATAGACAACACTCCTACCACATACAAATGGACATGCTATGGCTCACGCCATTGCCACCGACGTTGTCAGCTCAAGTCTTTTGATTATGCACGCCACCTTTCTTTGGCTTCTTTCCCTTTAGTATCCATAGCAAGGTTTCCAACTACCGGGGACGCCAATTAGGCTGGCAGACTTCGTGCCCACTATCGGCATACTTCATGTTGGGCTTCTTTGACCACCTTCCTCCAGTCCACGCCTTAAGTCCAACGCCCACCCGCCTTTTGAATGCCACTAGCTCCTTTCATTTCATTTCATGGTCATATACTCCGGTTCTTCAGCTTGATCAGGGACATTCTTGCGATGTTCCCGTCGACGACAAGGCGCCAATGGTGACTTCGGAGCTGCTGTATGTTTGTTGTGAAAAAAAAGAAAAAAAAAAGAGAAAAAGCTGTTGTATGTCCACCGGCGCTGCCAAGCTAGCTGGTAGCTGCTGGCTGAACTAGGATCATGTTTGTGTCAAATGTCAATCGGATGTGCAGTAAACAACAGTTTTGGGTTTAGCAATATCTGGTTAGTGATTTATGTGTTGATTGATTGAACATCTATTGGATTTTCTTATGGTTGCTTGAGAAACCAATTAGTTATATTCTGTTTGGCAATATTCAGAATGCAGAATGGTTTTGTAATGTCCCCTTTAAGTAACAACTCCTTGTTTGTGGACTATCACTGGAACCTTTCACAACATAACCGTATTTCTTTGCTCAAAAAAAAAACATAACCGTATTTCTTAAGAGGTTCTAACGTGTATCTTTCAACAGACGACCCTTTACGAATTCTCCCGACAATGGAACAATTGGTTGAAGAATACAATACTGCTGGTTCAGTAATGTCTAGTGCTTTACTCTAAAAAAAAGTAATGTCTAATGCTCATCCTGACATCCTGAAACTGTCACTCCAAGTGTGTAGCCTGTAGCGGACCAATGGTGCACGATCTTCAGTGACACGCTAGGACGCTAAGCTGGCCTAGGAGTGGCCTGTCTACTTCTCAATGTAAACATCTTGTAAACTCTACCGCGGGCAGCGAGGGCCAAATAAAATTCAGGTGGGGAAAAATCTAACCCCCGCCCCCGCTGTGACTGTTAAAAAAAATGTCACTACACATAATAATGAGAGGGGAACAAGTTTTGTTTCTATTGACATATGTTATTTAATTAATGTGCTTTGGCTGATCATTTGCAGCTAAATCCAATGATTTCGCATTGAAGGGAATTTGTCAATATGGGCTAAGTCTGAATCTTTGTTCAATACTGAATCTGTGGCCAGCCCTTCTTTTAAGCAGCAGGGATGGCAGGTGCGATCTGGCTTCCTGATGGTGCCGTGCTTCCCCGGAAGGTAAATATTGCATCTACATTTTGAAGATAGCAGGTGCTAGGGTGGATTCTTTGATGGACATTTTTCAATAAAGACAATACATAAATGGCAAATATAATAAGTATCTCAATTCTTCTAAAATCAGATACTGTGTTTGTGGATGGACAAAAGAAGTAAAACTGATGAAACTTCTTCAGAGGTCTTGGAATGGAGCATCATACCATGTCACCATGGTCACAGACTCCAGACTCACTTCAAAGGTGACTGGATTGGTGGAGAGTCCCTAGAGGTGGCAAGGTGCCATGCCAACCTTACTTGTATGCATCCTTTTTTAAGATATTATTGTTCTTAGACATTGCATCGATGGGAATTTAGCTTCTTTAAGGCTTCATGTAGGACTGCAACCAATTTTGTTGACGAATTTAGTGTGTAGAAATTAAATATCTTAGTCTATTGGTTCATCAGGTTTTCTTGTAGACTAACTTTATGCCTCAGATTCTCTGCTAATCACTGACAAGTTTGGTTTGGTGGTCTTGATCTGTTAATCACACAGCTTGGGCTCCATGTGCTTCTTCATAATGTCGTCCAGAGTCCAGACAACCCGCAGAAAGGCAGCTCCTACTCCGGTACACTCCGTTACTCCATCCCTTGCTCAGTTGCTCCCCACAACTCCGATCTGACTGCCTGAAGCCTGAAGCCTGAAGCCGCCATCGAGCTCGGCCCAGGCGTTGGCCTGGGGAGGCAGAAAGAAGGAAAGCCCACAGCGGCGACGGTTTTTCAACGGCCCGGCCCATGTATAGTATTGCGCCACCTGTGTTCGGTACTGCTCCTCCCAGTCTCTCTCAGTCCGTCTGTTCCACTCCCACCTCTGAAAGTGATTCTGTTTAAAATGCCATCTGACGATGACCAACGAAAAACTATACGAATGCCATCTGACGATGACCAACGAAAAACTATACGAGATGCTATGTTGCTCTTTCAGTAAGTTGTTCAATTCAACGTTGGGGAGAAGTCTCCAACTTGCATATTGTAAAATATACAGAGTAGCAAGCTGAACGCGTTTTTGCTTTACCTGTAAACAACTTCACTGTCCAAACGTACGTGGGAGAGAGAGAGAGACTTGATTGGCTTTTATAGCGACTTTCGGCGACATGGAAAATTTGGTCTCTCCATTGCTGAGCGCTAAGGATGAATACTAGCAGCCAAATGAGATATTTGGAAGACTGACTTTACTAGAAAAGTCATTAAGTCTATGGCGTTGTCTCTCTCATGGTCTTGTACTACGTACAAGCGCTTTTTCTTTTTTTTTTTTTTCTATCAGCATTCTTTTCGGAGGTGACTGTCTACATCTCCATTACTTCCGTTTATATTCTTCCATCCAATTGTTGACACAAATTCCGTTGCTATTTAGGCCACTGTTGTCTGTTGCGCAACAACTCCCGGTCTCGCTGCTAGATCTAACAAGAGTAAAGAATTTTTTGTGGTGTTAGCTGCTAACTTCGATGGAGACCCAATGCAGTAGTACCATTGACAAAAACACCATATAGTTAGGCCGGATAACAAATGCTGCAAAATGTTCAAATGTGAGCAAATGGGTTTTCTTTCTTCACAAAACTGTTAGATGTTACTGTGGTGCAACATTTTTTCTCTCTCACATACATATCCCATCACGGAGCACACAGATAAGACGATGGAAGTGGGCCGCGGCGTGCTGAATGCCCTAATCCATCTGGAAAAGGCCAAAGAGATCGACCTTGAACAATCAGTCACAAGAAAGGAACAACTGGAAAGTGATTTCCATGTTGGAAAACCTAACAACAACAAAAGAAAAAAAAAGCTCGCGTCTCGTGTCGCGTCGTTGCATTAGCCACCACCACTCGCCTTTCTTTTCAATTTCGACGAGCTTCGACTACACCAACGCCACTTCGCCCTAGTGCTAATCATCGCCTCCGGCCTCCTCTTAATTGCAGCAACCACTACGCTTCGTGTTCTCTTCTCGGATCAAAAAAAAGTGGGGGTGGGAGCAACAAGAAACAGATTTGGAGCGGCACGCCAGTAATACGGACGGCCGGGGGGGAGGGCGTGGAGATTTTTGGCCGCTACCTGCATCTCGACGTCGCGGTCCCAATCAAGATCATTATTTCTTTCTCCTTCCTTGTCCCCGCCCAAATCGCAAGGCTTTTTGGTTCTTGCACAAATCGCCCCTTGGCGTCGCCCCAAGATTCGACCGGCGCCCCAGCAGCGCCCTCGCTGGAATCGTCGGCGCTGAGGAGGGACTCGAGGCGCTTGTCTCGTTCTCCTCAATCTGCCTCCCTCCTCCGGTCTCTTGTTTTATTGCGGGGATTCGGCCTGATTTAAAGGAGCGAGTTGCTGTTTCTCGGCGCCGTTTAGCTCGCTCCGGGCCGACGATTTGGGGGCAGCTCCAAAGGTGTGTTCTTGTGATTTTCCCCCAAACAATACTGCATCCCTGTAACCCTCGATTCCTTGGTTTATGTGGAAAAAAGTCTACGTTTCGTTCCAATTGTTTGGAAGAGTCGTTGCCATTTGGCAGCATTATGCCGGACTTTTCGTTGCTAATTTTTGGTTTTCGCAGGCAAAATCAGGTATTTCTTGCCGTTAGCTTGAGAGATCATCCACTTCCGCATGCCCAGTTGGGCCTGTCTCGTGATCACTCTGTAATGCGGTTTGTGGCAGGCAGCAGCTTCCTTTTTTGAAAAGGAGGCAGCAGCTTCCTAGGAGATTGAGAAAAATTAGGAGGCATCTGATAGGAGGTCTTCCTGGGTACCCTCAAGAAAGGGTGCTGTGCCGTGAGCGCGCCTCCTCTTGCTCTTGGGCATCCATGGGGTTCCTCAGCCTTGTGGGCAACTCCTTTGGGTGCTCTGCTTCCGGTGAGCGGCTTGTCTCAGCTGCCCGTGATGGCGACCTGCAGGAGGCGCGTGCGCTGCTCGAGTACAACCCTCGCCTTGCCGGTACTCCACATTTGGCGGCCGGAACTCACCACTTCACTATGCTGCGGCGCAAGGCCACCATGAGGTAATGCTGTTTGTCTTCTAAAGAAGCATCATCATAAGAGTTGATGGGCATACTGTTTGATTCAAGCTTGCTCTTTGGATGTCCAGATTGTCTCTCTGTTGCTTGAATCCGGAGTTGAGATCAACCTTAGGAATTACAGGGGGCAGGTAGAGTTAATTTCGAAGCCTGCATGATTGAGCTTTTGGGTAATAGAAGACATAGTTATATCTCAGACTCAGTGTATGCTTTGCTAATTCTATATAGACTGCTTTGATGCAAGCATGCCAATATGGCCACTGGGAGGTTGTTCAGACACTGATACTCTTCAATGCAAATGTGAGCTTTCCCCTCTTCATTCAAAGACAACATTTCTTGCAGTTTCTCGGATATGCTGTTCTAATGTGGCAAAATGGTATACAGGTGCACAGGACAGATTATCTCAATGGTGGAACCGCTATCCATTTTGCAGCACTGCATGGTCATGCACGATGCCTCCGTCTTGTGCTTGCAGATTATGTTCCAAGCGTACCGAATTTCTGCACCATGATGAACCATAGGTCATCTGAAGAAGATTCAGCTGCTGATTTTGATCATAAGTATGTTGGGTAACTTGCATGTTTTTCCTTTACTAGTTTACTTTAGTACATAAATCATGCAATAGAATGTCTTTGTTATCAGTGGTTTGGTCAAGATGGTAAATCAGAAGGCAGATGGAGGCTTAACCCCACTTCATATGGCAGCATTAAATGGGCATGTAGAGTGTGTGCAATTGTTGCTGGACTTAGGAGCATCTGTTTCTGAGGTCACCATTGAGGATGGAACAACCATAGACATAATAGGTATTTTGCCATTGTTCCCTTTATAACTGCTTCTGTTATTAAACAGTTAGTAAATTGTCATTTACTATATACATGTCTGTTTATCACTTTGCCTTTTGGCAGCATACTCTTGTTGTAAGTGCTTAACCTATTGGTGTGAACATTGTAGTAAGCAAATTAACACCAACATATATGATTCTTTGTCTTGAAAATGGTTTCAATGATTGTCTTCTGTGTGTAATTTGTACATATGCTCATGGGGTGAACAGACATATTATTTTACTGGTTTAAAAAAGACCTTACCATATTGCTCCTAATCTTATCTGCAAATGCACGTCAAACAGCTCAATACTTTATTGTTCAATTGTTGTCACATATTAAGATATGCCACTTTATTAAGTGAACTATTTGTCTGCTATATTGTCATTTAGTATGTTGCACTATTTGAATAGTACTTTGGCTTCAATGTGGCAGGAGCTGGTAGCACCCCACTTCACTATGCTGCTTGTGGTGGAAATGCTGTCTGTTGTCAAGTATGTTCTGCTAGTCCGAATTTTGTTCAAATGTTTGACTAATTCCTTTAATTGTGTACTAATAAGGATTTGTTCACTGCAGCTCCTAATTGCTCGAGGAGCTTGCATTACTGTGCAAACAGCTAGCGGGTATGATTTCCAACTTCTGCCACATGGCAAATAGCTTTCACTATTGTTGTTAGCACTATGATTTGTCTAAGTACATGTTCATTTCTGTTATGCAGATTTACCCCATTAATGGTGGCTCGATCCTGGCAAAGAAATTCAGTTGAGGAAATCTTAAGTAAAGAACCAGAGGGCCGGATACGCACTATTCCTTCTCCTTATCTCTGTCTTCCACTCATGAGTATCATGAATATTGCCAGGTGATCATGTCCCTATTTTAGTTATGCTTTGTTAGTTCCATGGTCCTGTGGTCTGCATGGGTTAAATAGTAAATAACTGTGCATTGCTTCTTATAGTCTGCCATGCGGTCTTGTTCATTTGTGTACTTCTTAGTTGCCTAATTGTGAATGGTTTCCGTTATTACTGTTTTCCTGAGTCCTGACCATGTAGTACAAATTCTAACTCTTAGCAACCTACCATATTGGACAATTTTGCATTGTTTGTATCGGAAATATCTGATGGCTTTATGACATTTCATTCTCTAGGGAGTGTGGATGGAGGTATCTAAACCAGTCACCTGTTTGTATTGACCCCTGTGCTGTGTGCTTAGAAGGGAGCTGTTCTGTTGCTGCAGAAGGTATGCTGCCAAATATCCAGTATATGGTTTACTGGCCATTGCAGTTCAATCTAACTGAATTGATACCTGGAAAATGTTCTCATTAAAGCTATCATTCTACTAGTAGTAGTCTGAACTTCATACCAAGTGCATATATTAGCTTTACACTCTATGCTCTGGTGGTTCACAGCCACCTAGTAACTTCATTTGTCATGATTGCAAACATTGTGTATAACTAGGCTTACATATTTGCAGTGATCAAAACCTAAATGGTTGCTCTTCCACTTTGTTTGTAGGTTGCAAACATGAATTCTGCACAAGATGTGCTCTATACCTTTGTTCAACCAGCTACACATCAGTGAGCCCAGCGGGCGCAATACCATGTCCTCTCTGCAGACACCCAATCGTCTCTTTCATCACTCTTCCTGGCACGAGCCCAATAAGAGAGCTGCCGAGAAACAGCCTTTCACTGTCATTCTGCACGACGTGCCCAGCCGTGAACTCCGATTCTTCTGCTCCGATCGCCGCCCATCTGTACCGGACCGAATTCCAGTGCGGACGCATGCCACCGATGGGCTCATCCTCTTTCCGCTCGCTGAGCTGCCAGAGGATACCGGCGATGAAACTGAACCCAGCGTTCTGTATGGGTTCCATGGACACTAACCCCTGCCTCATACGGTGCTCAAGGTTCGGATCAAGCCTGCGGCGCTCGGCTTCCCAGGGAGAGGAAACCAGAAGAGCTTGGCCTGTAACATTTAACCCAATTGTCGCCACCGGCAGCTGATTGGCGTCGGTAAATACATAGCACGTCTCAGTTTTGTGATCGTCTTGAGGTCTGTTTTCGTTTGCCAATTTTTTAATTGGTTTGATATAGTGTTCACCGTTGTGATATGGTATGAACTCTGCGGGCTCCAAGTGATATATGTTAGAAGCAGCACGTAACTACTATCACTGCTATCTTGGTATGTAAATAACCTTGTGGTGTTGTATATTTCCGGGAAGCAATGAAATGCAAATGCATCAGTTTTTCAGTGCATCACCCCTGGCTCTGGCTGGCTGCCCTCTTGTTTGGACTGACAACACTAGTGTGATTGGTGTCCTTGTGATCGAAACTCAAAAGGAGGAAGTGGTTGTATTAGTCGCTGGCACGAAAGATCTTGCATGTGTTGTGGTTGTTGCAGTTTATTACATCCGTGCATGTCGTCCGCTGTGTGTCGGATTTTGGTGGTTTCGATAACTGTCCATGTGCTGCCCTCCACGTCTAGTACAGTTTGTTTATTGCCGGTTTGCTACCTTTGCTGTCACCAGGATGCATCACGGATCTGCCTGTCGCCTTGAGTCCTGAGACCGTGATCTTTTCGGTGTGGCCAGGTACAATGCATCATCAAGAAAGAGGCATATTGAACCTCGTTTTTGTTGTGATTCACCCATGATTTTGATCGTTAGGAGCAGTTTCATGCCTTTTAGGATTCTCGGAAGCCTTTAAAAAATCGCAAGTATTTTTGGAAGCCAGTATCAGGGTTTCATGAACACACAGGATGTGTTCAGATGGTTTCAAATGCATGAGTTCGGATGATATCTCAATTGCATGTTTTTAAATTCATGAGTTCAGAAAATATCTCAATTCCATGCTTAAGTTCACTATATATACTCGATGAAAACATGAAAGTGGTAAAGATTCGTAACTAAAGACAGGTTTGTTTGCCCTCTATCTCTCATATCTTCATCAACAATAATAACATGTAGATTAGCAATGCAGCTAATACAAATGATTAGTAGATTAAAAATAGTAGGAATGCATCTAAGAGAAAGCAACATAGCACTACTATTCTCACCTAGATGATTGTATGCATCGAACCAGCTGGATGAGAACATACAACGCATGGACAAAACCATTACATAAAACTATGTACCTTCCAGTACTATTGAGCTCAAGCCAACAGGCGAAATAATGATACTAATACTAACAAAAAAAATGCAATTGTCCATAACTTCTATCGTGTCTCTGATGATATCATGGGCCATAGAAATGTAATACCAAGTTCACCAAGTACACGATTGGTTATTCTCTTAACGAAATGCGTGTCGCGACAAAGCAAGTAGACTATCGGAGAATCATTCTCTGACATTTTGTAATGCATTCAAAAGACATTAGCCTGTTAACTCACAGCTCTAATCTGCACGTCAAGTATGGAGTTTCCATGGTAAAATCAAGAATCTTGAGCTCTATTTTTTGTGTGTCTACAATAGAAAGAAAATAGCTAAACCAAGCAACACAGATGTACCTAAGCTCTAGAGCCTTGGCGCCTGATACAAGAATCATAGTCATAGGATGTCAAAGCACCTCATGTACTTGAGAGCAAGCTGGTATTCTTGCAAATAGGAAAATATACATGGACAATGCCAACTTCCTACCATCAATTTCTTTAGAGTATATGTTAGAGCGCACACATGTACAACATGAATCAGACTTACCACATAGTATTTGTAGAACATAACAATATACAGGAGAAGAAATGGCATAGTAAGACATGAATACTTGGCTGGGAAAGCATAAGGTTCTCCAAACGTTCTTTTGATCAGCTTTGGACTTCAGAAATTATCCATTCCAAGAATATGGAGCACGCTCAACCACTAAATAGTCCCCTCTTATGTCCTTGGCAACTCGTATGTCATCATCCAAATAGACAGTGTCAAACCTGAAAGTTGATATACATAGTTCATTAATAATATTGAAACAGAACCGACAAACTGAACAATGTCTAACACAATCATTTCACTTTTCTAGTCAGCGCCAAGGCGCCAATTAGCAAGCTAACATTTTTCTGTCTGGACGTGAAGGGCAGTAAGCTAACATTACTTAGACTACAATACTGAGATGTTTTATCAGGAACACATAGCATGGTTAGAGCATATGAGCTTGCCATTTCACCTTAAACATTCCCCCAAAGCACTGACTGATGAGGGTCAGGTTGGTTTTAAGGGCTCCTAAATTTTTGCTCCAAAGCACAACTGCATATGTAATGTGAGCATGGAAAACATTCTAAGGTGGATCAAGGACAAATTTGAGATAATCTTTCCTTTTTCTCAAAAATGCAGGAGAACTGCGCCCCTTTGAACTAAGGAGAAAATGGATGCAGTTCTTAGAACGTGTAGGCAAGTTCTCGAGGACTTGGCCACTTGGGTGACACAGGACCAAGACTACAATGCAACTTCAGCAAGGAAGTGCAAAATAGTAGTTCATCTGATCTGCTAGCATAAACTAAACACTATCAGAAGTAAATTGAGGATCTAACCAAAGCACAGTAGACCTCATCTGGTACCAGGGAAGGGGTAGCAGAATTGCTGAATTTAGGAGCTGCCAATGATTCCACGAGGAAGCATATGGACTTTTTTTTTTTTCAACCAAACTTATATGCACGGAAGCTTCCTTTTGATGTACACGAACTTATACTGTTCCAGGTTGGTACACTTTGTGTTATTGCTC
Organism: Themeda triandra; assembly: GCA_018135685.1. Lineage (NCBI taxonomy): Eukaryota > Viridiplantae > Streptophyta > Magnoliopsida > Poales > Poaceae > Themeda > Themeda triandra. The sequence goes on along the minus strand of JAENPR010000067.1, from coordinate 1,565,052 downwards.
TAGTTCCTATGTGCTAAAACGATTAATTGCAATTTGCAACTCCAGATAGCCAGATAGGAGTACTTTAAGGCATCATCAAGGAGCGAACATATTGCACTCACCATCCTTTTCCAAACGGCGGAAAAGGAACCTGCCAGTTGTTCCCTTTCAGAACAGCGCGGGTGAACCTAGAACAAGCACATCCACTTAAGATGCCTATCAATTAATCCAATTATGAAACAGATGCTAGATTGCTACTGAAGCACCAAAAACCTGCCTGAAATTGACCCTCTGGGGCGGCTGAACTTCGATTTCGCCATTGACGACGAACGCGCCCGAGGGAGGAAACGTGATGACGTTGTTAAGTGCGCTGCCGGGGACATCGATGACCTGGAGCACGTCGCCGGCGGCGGTGCGGAAGAACGGGGCGTTCCGCACAATGAAGAGCTGCTCCTGCTCGGTGGTCCAGAGGAGGCGCCAGGTCCCGGAGAGCTTGGCGGCGTCCGAGACGGTATCCGCGCCGGGGGACACGGCGGCGAGCGCGTCGATGCAGGAGACGATGTCGGCGAGGCGGGAGGGGTCGGACTGCGTCTCGAGGCCGCGACCCTGGTCCGCGATGAGGCGGAGGAGGTCGGCCTTCGCCGCCGGCGGCCTGGCGGGAAAGAGTCCGCGGAAGAAGGCCGCCGCGGAGGGCGGTCTGGGCGCGAGGCGGTGGCGAGCGCGGGGGACCGGTGCCGGTGGTGGTGGTGGTGCCAAGGTTTTGGTGGGGACGAAGAGGAGTGGCGCCATCGGCAAAAGAAGATTTGCTTCGGGTGGCCGTGGAGACGCGAAGAGCAGGCGAGCCTTGCCCTCGGAGGAGTTGGGCCGAGTGATATGGCCCATGGACCTTTTTCCTGTCTTGATGGGCTGCACTCTGCTTCATCGTTACCGCAAGCCCGTCACATCATTGAACCCTAGCCCCCAATCCATGGCTGCCCGCAACTCACAAAACCTCACTTGAGCGTGCGTGCGAGCTGCTTCGCCTCGAACCCTCTCGCGCTTGCCTGCCTCCACGCTCCAGGGCCCCCCTCCCACCTCGCCGCCGCAGCCATGGCGATCACAGCGCCAACTCCCGACATCCTCGGCGAGCGCCAGTCCGGCCAGGACGTCCGCACGCAGAACGGTAACCACCGCCGCCGCCCCTTCCTTTCCGCCAGATTCCGCCGCGGCGTGCGGGGTTTGTGAGATCTAGTGGCCCGAGTAGCCATCTGGCTGAGCGCTGGTTTAATCGGTGTTTGCGCTTGTGAGATTTGATTGATTGCAGTGATGGCGTGCGGGGCGGTGGCCAACATCGTCAAATCCTCGCTCGGTCCCGTTGGTCTCGACAAGGTATGTGTACCTTCCGCTCTGATCTATTTAGTGTTTACATATCTCGCCCGCAGCATTTGCTGATCTGAACTATATGTTTGAAATCACTGCATCGTCTCATGATCTGTATTACTAGGATGGTATTTGTTCTCCCCTAAGTTCACGGTAGCTTATATTGTGCTGAAGATGGTATGTATTTGAAAACGTACTACTTAGCTGGGTTTTATCTTGCCACATGTTGGATGATTAATCCATAGAATGTATTCAGTGTCATTACATTTTTCTTTTTTGAAAGAAGTTTCTAACAAACGAGAAAAATCACCGATACATCAGAGACTCGTGCTTTTATGTATACACTAGACTCGGTGCTCTTATGTATGCACTGTACTCTAATCAGAAGAAGCGAAAACTAATTTGGCACATTCTGCTTACAGATGCTAGTGGACGATATTGGTGATGTTACCATCACTAATGATGGAGCAACCATACTTAAGATGTTGGAAGTTGAGCATCCAGCTGCCAAGGTGATTCATGGCAGCAAAATCTGAAGGAAAAATTGTGTTTTGGTTGTTTCTTTGTGGTTTATTTATATTTTGCTACCAATTTTAGGTTCTTGTTGAGTTGGCTGAGCTCCAGGACCGTGAGGTAGGAGATGGAACAACTTCCGTTGTCATCATAGCGGCAGAGTTGCTCAAGGTAATTCATGTTTGGCTTTTGTCACTATCGTGAATTACCCATCCAGTTTTCAGATGCACAACTAACACAAGTTTGTTTCTTATTTTCAGAGAGGCAACGATCTTGTGAAGAATAAGATCCATCCAACCTCTATAATCAGTGGCTACAGGGTAAATTAGCAAGTCTCGTTGTAGCTGTAGTAGTATTTGATTTTAAATGCTCATTTCAGTGGCAAGATGACTGTAGCTCACCTTTGTGGTATGCTTTTCCTTCATATTCTACCAGCTGGCTATGCGTGAAGCCTGCAAATATGTTGAGGAAAAGTTGGCAGTCAAGGTAAGGGAATTTGTATTTTGATTTAATACTGGAAGATTGCTTCCCTATTCCATGGTTATCGTCATACTGATTTGAATATTCATCTACACTTTCAGGTTGACAAACTTGGAAAAGACTCCCTTATCAACTCTGCAAAAACTAGCATGTCTTCTAAGTTGATTAATAGTGACAGTGATTTCTTTGCAACTCTGGTAAGTTCTATGGCGATTTTGACTTTAGTTTACTTAGAACTAGGTCATTCTTTAGTTTCATTTAGCCTTGTTGTTTCATATATACACAAGGTATCTCTTTTGCTCTAATATGAATAAATGTGAATACTAAACATAAAGCCCTTTGGAACTTGATGTTCGTTGTAGGTTTGTTTTAATCGTATTTATATAATGTTTTACCAAATACATGTCTTTACTTGTGCTCTGATTTGTGTTTTATTGTTCTCTAGAGAACAGAGATTGTTAATTATGCTCATTTATGTTTTCTGACTCACAGTTTGTTTATCCCAGGAGCTAACTGTTGGGGTTTCAACTATCTTTCAGTTAGCATTGCTTTCATGCTTTGAACAATTTGATGTAAGCTTGTACTGACATTGAGTTATTATAGGTTGTTGAGGCTGTTCAAGCTGTGAAGACTACAAATGCCAAGGGAGAAGTGAAATATCCAATCAAGGTCAGTCAAAATACATTTGGTTCTAGCACAGCTCACCTAAATCTATTCAAGCATATGGATTTTCTTTTTGTGAATAAGGCATCTCTGTGAACTCCTTTTTGAACCCCATTCATTCCCTGATGCTTACTACTTCATAGTTGTACTTGTTGCTCATATTACTGTTTGGAAAATATGTTCTGCAATAATATTCAATTAAGATGTTACGTACAGCCAGCTAGCTAGGTAGGCTGAAGCACATGAACTGTCTACTACTGCCACCTAACGCCTGTCTGTAATGCCTTTGGACCCCTAGGTGGTCGTTGCGGTGCTAATCACTATAGATCAATGTCTTTTGATTGGCTGCTCAGTACATGTGCAGCAACTTCTAAAACTTCGATAGTTCTCTTTAATCTCCTTAATTTTTTGTGTTAACTGTTCTTATCATCAAACTTCTCCATAAATTTAACTGGTAACTATTGTTTTATCTGATCTGCAGAGCATCAATATTTTGAAAGCTCATGGTAAAAGCTCCAAGGATAGTTACCTGCTAAATGGCTATGCACTAAACACAGGCCGTGCAGCTCAAGGAATGCCTATGAGGGTAACTCCTGCGAGAATTGCTTGTCTTGATTTTAACCTTCAGAAGACAAAAATGCAACTTGGTGTCCAAGTTCTGGTAACTGATCCAAGGGAACTTGAGAAGATTCGTCAGAGGTATTTGCCATCTGCTGTCCCAATTCTTTAGAGTTTGTTTGCCTGTTTCTGGTAGAATCAGCACTGTAAATACAATCTTTATATCTTCTTGCATATTACCTGTTTATATTTGTTCAGCCAGATCTCTCCATTTTTTTTATTTTTTGGCTAGAAATTTATTGGTTCATTCTGTTTTGAGGTCTCAAATGATAATCCCTATTGCTTGCTCTTTTTCTCAGAGAATCTGACATAATGAAGGAGCGAATTGAAAAAATTCTCAAGGCTGGAGCTAATGTTGTGTTAACCACCAAGGGAATTGATGATATGTCCTTGAAGGTATGTTTTTCATTATTCAGGCAGAGAGTGGTTCTGTTGTGTTTCCTATTATAGTTGTCTAGCACCAAAGCATTTTAGTTGCTCTGGTTAACTTTACAACAGAATGGCACATTTTTGCTTTCTTATTCGTTAATAGTATTTTGGTTGTCTGATGCATTGTTCATTTGCTGACAATGTAGTATGTTTCATTTAACTAATTCTTGTAAAACTTACCAGATCTTGCAATAACATATTTTTGTCTATCTGCTCTCCTTTGGTTCATATGACTCCCGAGATCTCAAAATGAAGCTTCTCTTACATGATGTAAATTAATCTGATGATGTCATTTTATTTTATCGAACTGATGATGTCATTTTAACATCTATTGGAAGATTTTGGTCTTTCCATGCTAATATTTGTATAGACATCTCATCCTGATGACTGTCACTGAATCACTTTTTTATTGTGTCATGGGACATTTCAGTACTTTGTTGAGGCTGGAGCGATCGCAGTAAGGCGTGTGCGCAAGGAAGATTTGCGCCATGTTGCCAAAGCCACTGGTGCAACTATGGTAACTGATTTCTTTTATTTATTTATTAAAATTGAAATACAAAATAAAAAATCAGACCTGTTAGCATTCTGAGGGCAAAATTGTAATTTAAATAATTGGTTTATGCCTTTATGTATATACTTAAATTGTATAAATAAGGGTAATCGGGATTTCTGATGTTTCATAGAAATTGTTGTTATGTCAGAATCAGAAGAAACTAGGAGAACAAAATATCTCTCATTTCCGATGTGAATAGATTTTTTCTTCTTTGAATTTTGAAATAAAGGTTCTTGTCATGATTACATGACAAAATGTGGGAAAAAAATACTGGCAGAACTTCTATTCTTGAGGTTCTCTACAAGTAACGCAGAAGATGTGTTTAACTAAGTGTTAATCATGATACTGTTTGACTGCATTATTAGAATCTTCGGTGGCTGAACATTTGAACTTTTCAGGTGAGTACATTTGCAGACATGGAGGGTGAAGAAACATTTGATTCATCATTCCTTGGACATGCTGATGAAGTTGTGGAGGAAAGAATTGCTGATGATGATGTTATTCTGGTGAAAGGCACAAAGAACACCAGCGCGGTTTGTACTTTTTCCATACCAATTTTAAGCTAGTTTGCTATAAGAGCAACAAATTTAATTTGAAGGTAATTGCATAGTGCTTGATTTTCTATTGTGCAGGTCTCTATAATACTTAGAGGTGCGAATGACTTCATGCTTGATGAGATTGACCGGTCCTTGCATGATGCCCTGTGCATTGTGAAGAGAACCCTGGAATCAAATATGGTAATCCTTGTGCTTCCATTCTTTCATGTCATCATGTGTTGGTTACCTACAGCTGAATAAGTCAATGCTTAGTGACAACTTTCACTGTTCTTCTGTGGCTTGTGCATTGAGGATTTTTCATGCCTGGAGGAACCTTACAGTTCAAAATGCAATTTGATTTTTATTTATGAGTTGGACAAATTCTAGTTGCTAGTGACCCCAACATGTTTTGTATTGGCTATGTAGGTTGTTGCTGGTGGTGGTGCAGTTGAAGCTGCATTGTCAGTTTACCTGGAGAACCTTGCAACGACCCTGGGTTCTCGGGAACAACTGGCAATTGCTGAATTTGCTGAGTCTTTGTTAATCATACCAAAGGTTTTCATCTGTTCTATTTTTTTTTGCGGTGTCATCTGTTCTATTTTACCAGTATACATTTTTTTTCACCAGTCAACATATAGCATATTAATGACCTGACCTTGCACTAACAGGTACTATCTGTTAATGCTGCAAAAGATGCAACTGAGCTTGTAGCAAAGCTTAGGGCATACCATCATACTGCTCAAACAAAGGCCGATAAGCAACATTATTCAAGGTAATGAACTCATGGCATAACATTGTCTTCAGTCATTTGATTAATAGAGCCCTTGATTCTTGTGTTTCATTTCTAAAGTTCTGTGGATGCTTATTTGGTTCTATTTCCTTGGAAGGTTTCGATCTATGCAATTATGTACTATTTAGCCTTGCCATCAGGAAAAGAAATGTACTGGCTCAGTATTTGTGTGGCTAAACAATGTCATCTCACTGTCTTGCGCTGTGCTAAGCTTCCTAACGATCCTGACATTGAATTTTGTTTTATAATTACTGGCAACATTCTAAACTTTTTATAATTACTGGCAACATTCTAAACTTATTTCCAGTGCTACTACACCTAGATGAATTTTATAAACCTGGTATAATTCGTTTTCCAAAGGCCTTGTTCGGTTAATTCCAAAGTGCCCCTCGGTTTGGTGAATAACCGAACAAGCCCTAAATGGTTTTAGGTGTGATTTACTTCTGCTACCTGTGCTGGGTTTGCCATTAAGTTTACTTCTTTGCTGTGCAGTATGGGTCTTGACCTCTCTAAAGGTATCATTCGCAACAACCTTGAGTATGGCGTGATAGAGCCATCGATGAGCAAAGTGAAGATTATTCAGGTTGGGCCCCTTGTTTCTCTCTCATCATGGTATTTGTCATGTCCAAGTTCTGTCCCATCAACTTTTTCGATCCTATTGCAGTTTGCCACGGAGGCTGCCATTACAATCCTGAGGATTGACGACATGATCAAGCTTACCAAGGAAGAGGGTAATGAAGAAGAGTGAGCCGCCCACCGTTAGGGGCAATGGACTCTTGTGTGATGGTTGTCATAGCGTGTAACATTTGTTTTCCGTTTTTCGTTTATTAGCTCTTGCTAGTTGTGGGCTATCGTGTAGGCTGTTGTAGGAAACTGAGAATGGATGTGTATCAGTGTATCCCTGTGGTGACGATGACTCACGGATGGATCAAATTTTGCGTATATTGGGGGCCAAAACCTATTTAAGTTGGAAAATGGAATGGTTTCGTGTATTGATTAACTACTTATGCGGAACACTGTAAAAATTCAGTACAAATAAAACTTGTGCCGCCTGAGTATCCCGCGGTGCCGCAGCTGTGTTTCACGGTGCCTGGCAGCTCCAGGCTGACAACTGTGCTGCACCATTTCTTAGCACACTTTCAATATGCACTATCCATCAGGACGGTATAGATGGTACAAATGAAATCCATGGCACTGCTTAACTATTCAGCCATCTAGAATCAGCTGTGTTTCACGGTGCCTAGCAGCTCCAGGTGCTCCAGTAATCTGAAAGATTTCTAGTGGCCTGAAGTCCCCTGAAGATTCATGTGTATGGTCATCGAGAGTATATAGAATAGAAGCGCACTAAATTCGCTCCAAAAATGGATCTCGTCCTCTAAAATATAGAAGCGCACTAAATTCGTTCCAAAATGTAGTTGTCCTAGTATAGAAGCGCACTAAATTCGCTCCAAAACGGATCGTCCTGCTGCAAGACAGTAATGTATTAGCAGCTCTCTAATAAGTGCCAAAACTAAATGGCTACCTAGTTTAGGCGACTCACATCGATCCATGCCAAAGTTGAGCACTGCCTTCCAAAATAATCACACCACATCCAGGCAGCTATTTAGTGACTAGCGAGTTGACGTTGTATATATAGCCGTCCCGCCCACCAGCACGGCATCGCAAAACATCGTCGACGAAGCTCGATCAGGCTAACTAGCATAATACCATTCCTAGCAACAACAATGGCATCGTCGACCGGCCACAAGAACACCACGGCGGCGCTACTGCTCCTGCTGCTGCCGCTGCTGCTGTCGCCCACGGTGTCGGAGGCGCGCCACAAGATCGATTGGACGTGGGAAGGCGCGATAATCTGGTCGTCGCCGCCGCCTCCGCATTCCAGCGACCCGATAATCTGGTCGTCGCCGCCACCTCCGCATTCCGGGCACCACGGGGAATCGGACCTGCTCTACATAGCTGGGCAGGCCCCGGCGGCGTCGCCGGAAGACCCTGCCGGCGACTTGCCTTGGGCGCCTACGCCGTAGGACTAGGATCGGATGAAATCAAAGCAGCATCGTGTATTGTATCGCATGGTTTATGTATTGAGGAATAAATTCAGTTTTGCATAATCTCCATAAAAGAGCATTGTATGTATGGTTTACTGGCCATTGCAGTTCACGCTGACTGAATTGAATTTATTCATAGAAAATGCTCGGTAAAGCAGCATACTACTAGTAGCTTCATGTAAACTAGCACTGCGGCTTCATGAAACACAAAAGGCTTGTCACAGTGTTTACAGAACAACTACAAATGCAGGGCACACATGCTTTAGCCTCCTTTCATATGATTGTGGTACATTGCTTAGCTAAGTAATATACATACAAGTGAGATAGCTCAGGAGGGATAGACGGGAAAAGAGAGGAGCGGCTAAGCAAGAAGCCGTGGAAGCAAAAGCAGTGGTTGGAGAGGAGCGTGGCAGAGGAAGTGGCGCGAGATAAGTGGACCAAGGCCTTGCAAGGTCAAGAACACATGGATGATTTCATTAGCAGAGATAGACTCCATATACTGTTGAACAGCGAGAGGAGATCACTCCATTAGTATTGTGCTTGGCGCCACCAGAGAGGATAATGGAGAAAAGAAAATAGAAAAAGAGGAAGAGGAAGAGAAAGTAGAAAAAGCTCAGTCAGGATAGCACCACAGTCAATCTAGCTAAAGATTACACCTTGGATCCCATGAGCAGCCATGGTAGCGCTCTTCTTCTGGCGACATCTGGCCACAGCCGAAAGAAACGAGCTGATCACCAGGACAAGCAGCCACCATGGACTGGAACCGGAGAATGTAGTGGTGGATGCGTGAGAAGCTGGGGTGATATGCTGGTTTGTGGCAAAAGACATTGCTTGATCTACCAGTTTGCACAAGATATGCAGTTGCAGCTATGGCTTTGGATGGTAGGGGCAGGGCTCTTTTTATACCGCGATCCAGGTAGGCGATGAGGGAGAAGCTGGGGGGTCGGAGTAAATGGCCGCGAGCTAACTCGGCGCAGGGGGTGCAATTGCAAAGCCGATTCAATGGAGGGGTTGCCTACTCTTGTGTTCACCTTGCGCAGGCGCTGCAGCTGCAGGGATGCAGGCTCTTGACGACCGAGAGGAGCTACTGGCTTCCCACTGTCCTGCAACCGTGCAACGTGATGTTACAGCCACGTAGCAAAGCTGAGCTCGTGTTGGATATCTGTTTTTGACACGACATGTGTTGCATAGCATTTGGATGGTACTGGTCAGGATTATACTGTGCTGCTGTGTTGGGGGTACTCTCCGTTCTGTTGCTTCGGAGCCCAAAAGTTTGCTAATTGACATGCTACAGAGCAAAGACAAATTTTAGTCCTATGGCTAGGATATGTTTAGTTATTTTCAAACTAACTTAAGCTTTACTGGAGTTTGTATAAAACGTATCAACACTTATGATTCAAATAATATAAAAGTATATTCTATGATAAATTTAATGATACTTAATTAGTATGATAAACTTGATTACTTTTTTATGTAACTAATAACTCTGGTTTAAGCCTGATCGAACATTATTCTAAAATTATATCTTTTAGGACGAGGGAATACTCTTTGAACAAAAGACTCTTTTTAACTCAATATTATTGACATATAGTTGCATCACATCATGGGACACTTCAGCAGACGCTTAATCGGACACTTCAGCATACCTGTACGTGTAGGCTGTAGCCGCCCTTTTCAGAATTCAGAGTACTCGGCGCAGCACTTTACAGAAGCACCACATTTCTCGTTTACTACCACACGCAAGAGATATGTTGTCAGTTGAGTTTAATTGGTTCATACTACTACCACTATGATCCATCTCTCTTCTGGGTACGTACGTCATGCTGAAAACCGACCGATCGGCTCAGGCACGAGTTCAGAAAGCATTGGGACGGAAAAGTCGTTGCTCTGTGCACCTGTTTATCTGCTGCTTGCATACAGGTCTTGTGCTGTTTCAGATTCAACTCCATGTCCAGGTCGATCCCATTCGCTGTGGGAGTGGGCTGTGACATAGAGTATGACGATTAACTGTGATTTGAATTCATTAACGAGCGATGAATTTGCTACTGATTCACACAGATTCTTATGGCGGTATGGTGCTTCTGAAAGCCTGAAACAGGTCGTCCCTCCTATAAGATTCAGATATGTTGCATGAGAAAGTAACCGGCAGATGCAGGGTTCAGCAGGACACAGACGACGATCGATACGAGTTCATATGGCGCCATGCACATGTCTCCTTCCTAGCCTCCTGCTGCAGCTCCTACCACTTCTAGAGTTCTACTATACCTGGTGGTGATGCTAGCAATTTACTGCGTGAAGGCATGGGCATGGGCACCGGGCAGCAAGTCCACAGCCATTGCCTTTGCCTACCGGTACATGACCTCGGAAGCTGAAAGAGATCGGGAGAGCTGAAAGGGCCGGGCCAGCGGAACAGATGCTGAAATAATGCAGCAAGCAGAGCAGCAACGAGAGGAAATGCGAGGCCGACGACGGAGCAGCAGCGAGAGGAAATGCGAGGACGACGATGACGCTGTGGCCTGGCCACTGGTGGGCGAGCAGGGGCAGCAGGCCGGGATATGGCCGACGACCGCGACCGCGTCCATACCCATACCATCCTTCGACCACGCATCCTGCTGGCCGGCTGCTGAGGTGAACGGACAAGGGAAGTGTGCAGGCGGCAGGCCGACGTGCATGTCTCTGTGCGCGCGCGTGTGAGCCGGCCGTGCGGTACGTCCATCGCGAGACTTGATGGATCCTGAGAAGTTCTGTGCGCCAGTGCCCTGCAGCTCGCCAGGGGCCCAGGTCGGGGTTCGCCGCGGCCCCGGCCACTGCGTGCACAGTGCGCCGCGCCTACGCCTACGACCTCACAGTTCGCTTCTCGCATGCGACGAGCATTGGGGTAATGGCAATCCGCCCACGGCCCGGACTGTTTCGGCTGCGCCAGCACGTCCGGCCGCTTTTGTCCCGTGCTAGGCTGCTAGCCACTGTAGCGACCTAGCGTCGTCGTCGTGTGCCCTGGCCGCCCTGGCGCCCTGCCCCTGTGTGCTACTGTGTACCGTGACCGTACGTACGTGTTTGCATCCCATCGTTAGCTAGCCGGCATGCCCATGCTGTGGTTAATTTTAGTTAGTTTTGCTTTCGCAGGACAAATCACATTTTCTAGCTTTCATCTGCTTAAGTACAATGTGCATGAACTTGCTACTACCACACGTAGGTAAACCTACCACCCACTCAACTTTTGCTGGAGGAGATGATCTACCAGTTGCCGTCGCCGTCGCCGCTCACATCACCAGACGGCTCCTCGGGACGGCGACACGTACGGCGGCGCCACCACGCCACGCACGGGCGTCGTCGCATGCGCACCTGCTAGCTAGCAGTTGCCACTTGCCACTTGACAGTTGCCACCACCACCACTCTCCCCCCGTCCCGTTGCCCGTTGGCTCGCCGCCGCATGTTCCCCGGATCATGCCGCCACGGCCCGATCGCCGCGCGGCGGGGCCCCTGCACGCACGCGACCCGTCGCTTTCGGGCGAAAACGAGGTAAAGCGAGCGGGATTGCATGCACGCACGCACGATGGATGGATCCAGCAGGGTCCGCGCGACAGGAACACCGCACATGCACAAGCTTCCGAGATCGAGCCCGGCGCGCGCCCTCGCCATCGTACCCGCGTTCCGCTGCGTGACGTGCGTGTGTCCCGGCCTGGTGCCCGCACGGCATGGTGGTTGGTTGGTGCTGGCTACCCGTCCGCGTAAATGGCATCGATCGGCTGCTCGCCACTGCCGCTGCTGCTGCTTTCAGTTTCAGTACGTGCCCCGGCCCGGACCCGGACCTGAGCGTGTGTACTGTACGGTGTACAATGACTGTTCACTGCTGGCTTGTACGCGTACAGTGACTGTACGCTAGGTTCAAAACTGATCCATCTCTGTCCATCGCATAACGCCTTTTATTTTTATTCGATTGATCCTTATTTCTTTTTTTTTCTAAAGAACAATTTGGTCTTTTTTTTTCTTTAGACTTAAGCTTGCAATGTGGGTAGTACTGACTTTATTCCAGCTGATGTCGATATTCAGAAGTCAGAAGTGAAGCAAAAGAGTGTACGTGTAGCTTGCATTGTGGTCGATGATCTCTATCAGCAGCCTACAGCTTGGCATGCATCGACACATGCCATGGTTTGAATTTGTCTACTAGCTACACTACTACTACCACTTCTCTGCACATGCTGCTTGCAGTTGCTTTGCGTAAGAGATGATTGCGGATAGGGGAAAGACTAGCAATAAGCAGCATGTGAATGAATAATAAAACTGTACTACGTGTTCGTTGGTTCACAAGTAAGAAACGAGAAATAAAAGGATAACTACTAGTAGTAGCGTACACATGAGCAATTTATGCAATGCAGTCACATGCATGCCACCACCAAAGGCACTCATAATATGGGGGGGATAAGCTACCTGTCCCGCTAATTAAGGGCTATGAGTGTGACCTATAGGCCTACTAATGCCCAACCTCATCACCATATCAATTTAATTTTGCTCAACTAACCCCTTTCTAATCTTTACAAGATATGTCATCGATCCCTACTACCTGTTTGGTTCACTCATGTATCAAGGTTGTTATAACAACGTGCATGCATGTGACCTATGAAACAAACATAAGTGGAGAAGTCTATGTTTAATAAAGAATTAAAGATCGGAATCGGACCAAATGAAACACTCCTATATATTTCTTAGGCTAGTCTCAATGGTATTTCTTGAGAGTTTCATGTACATTAAATATGCTGATGTGGCACTATATTAATGAAGAGAGAGATGATAGAGTTTGAGCAGAGAGAGAGTTTCATCCCCATGAAACTCTTATTCAAAAAATTAATGCATTGAAAACTATACCATGAAACCCCCACTGAGACTAGCCTTATATTATACACAGTATGGTCATGAACTGATTAATAAGGGGCCGAGGTGGAACTGACATATAATGAAAATCAAATGTACGAGCATCCATAACGATCATTTACACCTACACCACAAATGATCATGCAACAAACAATCGCCAAAAACAAAATAAAATGACTATGCTATTGTCAACTTTCAGTACAGTGCACTGTTCACGTAATGCCAGAGAGCTTGCTCATACATAACATGTGGGCGATGGGGCCTCTCTCTAATCTTTTCTGGGGACATTGCATTTGCGTGCATGTCGATGTACTTGCTAGTACGCATCGTATATACGCCCGCGCCGAGTAGTATATACATGTATTAATTCATTGAAGCAAGGCCGGCAGAGCTTGGAATTGCAAGATGCATGGCATGGCATTGTGGACCTGGGCCTTGACCTCTCCCATGTGCCTGCATGTGCACTGTCTCCTCGCCGTTTAGCGGTTTAGGGCCACCGCCCCTCCGCCCCAGTCCCAGCCAATCAACGCCATATATAGCTAGGCTCCGATCGTCCCATTGCCACACACACCAACACCACTCATGTAGTGTGATGATCTTGCTAACAACCTTGCATTATATATATCTCTTTTTCTTTTTATTCCTCTTCTTCTGCTCCCTTTCTCTAGTTCTCACCTTAGCAGCTTAGCTCACACACAAATATCTCCCATTCGACCGATCCACAATTGTTAAAGTACCATCATTAGTAGTAGCTCTTGTACGACTACGTTCTTGTTCCATTGGTACGGTGGTCGTGCTTGCAATTGCATCTTCCGTTCCATCCCATGTCTTCTTCGCCACCAAGCAGCAGCACCAACAGCCTAGTAGGCGGCATGAGTTCAGGGTCCAAGAAGTTCAGGCACGCGATCCTCAAGAACCTGCTCCTAGGGCTCAGGAAGGGCGGTGCCGCGTCGTCGTCGAGGGGCATGAGCCTTCACGAGAGGAGGGACGCCGTCAGGCACGCCGCCGACGCCGCCCTCGCCGACGCAAGAGGCGCCGCGCCGCGCTGGAGCCGGGCCCTGGCGGCGGAGCTCTCGTTCCAACACGGCCGCCGCCGACCCACCAGCCGGGCCGACGACGACGCGCACCACCTTGTCGACGTTCCTTCCAGAAGTGCAAGGCCTTCGGGTCAATGCAAGAAGATGATCTCGAGGAGGCGGGTCCGGGCGAGGCCCAAGAGCAGAGGAGCCACGGCCAGAGCGGCGGGCGCTGTGGCGAGGGTCATGGCGAAGAGGCGTGCCAGGGCGCTGAGGGAGATGGTGCCCGGAGGGAGAACGATGGTGGACGAGTGCACGCTGCTGGGTGAAACCCTAGACTACGCCGTGTCTCTCAAAGCTCAGGTCGACGCGATGCAGCTCCTGTTGAGGACTCTCCAGCAGGCCCCCAAGAACAACTGTAAGCAGTCTTCTTTTGTTTAATTTTTCTGATCTGAATTTGGATACATATATGCATGGTGGTTGCCTGGTTGGGGAAATGATGAGTCGATCTTTTTTTTTTGGTGGTTTCAGTTCAGAGATAGAGCATTTGTCTTTAGGCCGTGCGTTTTTGGCGGCATCTAATACGATATTTTGTTGGATTTTTTGGTGTTTTGCAGTGCTGAAGCAGCAGAAGTGAGGGGAATTCGGACTACATATATGTCAATTGACCAAGGTCGTCCATTATATTCATGGATATAGCTTGTAAGATGAAATAGAGAGTTTTCCCCCACCTTCCTTTATCGTCCATTACTCTCTTCCTTTTTTTGTTTCTTCTTAGTAGCATTGAGAGATCATCATGTGGGATGAAAATGTCATGTGTATATATGTCGTATATATGTACAGTACCAGAGTGTGCCACTATATATATATGTATATATGTACGGTTGCTCTTGAAACAAGCAAGCCGTGCATAGCTCAATGTACAGATTTTAATATGGGAAAGCAACTTTTGTAGATTTTGAGCCAAATTCAGACGTTATATGAGTATATTTATGGGATGCATGTTGTATATGTACGTGTTATATCCTATTATTTCTTCTGTTATTACAAGAGCATCGGAATTCGGAAATGCCCATCAAACATTAATGTTTCTGTATCCACATGGACAAAACAAAAATGTATAGCGTTAGCACTGAAAAAAATCTAAATATGACATTACTTGTAATTTATTTGTAACTCCTATGTATATAATGTGAATTTGTTCTATCCTAGTGAGGGCAAGGCTGATTTTTTTCGAAAAGACATCAAAAGCTTTGTCGTGATTTCTATTAGACGAATAGCCTAGTTTTTTGACTGGAAACCGGGCCAGAAAAACCATACAATTGTGGAGGGTACCCTACTCCATCTGCACACCACACCTAGGTACCAAGTCAACTCAACTCCACGCCACAACTAGCGTCCACTCAACTCATTGCTTGGTCGGATTGGGACATCGACACAAGACTCAAAAGAACTCGGTCGGATTGGATCATCGACACAAGCCAGCACTTCAACTTCAACTACCTGCAACTCAACATGGCCGAAACTCGACCCAAATAGCAAATCTACTTCTAACAACTAACAAACTAACAAAAGAAAAACACAATACAAAGCAAAAGAAAAACAGGGAGAACAAACTCCCCCAACGAAGCCACCGGAAGCATGAACAGGACCAGGCAGGAGCGACGGGGCAGCAAAGCGGGGCTGGAAAGCCTCACGACGCCTTCAAGAAGGACACGACGCCGAGGGCGCCGACATCGCAAGCCCGTAAGGGAAGGTTTTCACCTGCAAATCCAAACAATGGGCAGGAGAACAGGTGCAGGAAGGACGCCTCCAAGGAGAAAGCGACATCCGCAGACGCCGCCGTCCAAGCTTTCGCCATGACCTCTCACCCCCGCACCATCACCGCCCACCAGGGGGAGCTGCAAACCAGCAACCAGCCCAGAGAGGAGCCGAACGAAGCTTGCCGAAGAGGGAGGCCACCACCACCGGAGCAGCAAGCCGAAGGGAATGACAAGGGAACAGGGAGATGACGGGGAGGAAAGGGGGCCGGGAAATGGACTAGAAGCCCCAACCACCCAGCCCGCCAACCCCGACCCCCAGGCCACCCCAAACCTCCCCACGTGACGCCAGTCCACGAACCAGACGCCGAACCAAAGGATCCGGACACTGGCCACCCGGGGCTGTCAACCCCGCGTGGAAGCTGGCCGCCCACATGGATACAGGGGCAGAGAAACAACAGACCTCACCCTGGCCAATCACCGCCCGCCGCACCACCATGGGCCACGGGCACGCCAAAAGCCAGGGCCGACCGCGCCACCATGACGTTGTCGACGGACCGTCGCAACCCCACCATCACCCATTGCTGCAGATCAAGGAGGCCAGAGCACCACCCCCAATGTAAAGCCGCGACATCCCGCCGCCGCAGCCGCCATCCACGCCTTAGTGTGCTCCATCGAGGCTTGTTGTTGTAACTCTAACAATTTCTCAAGTTAACTACGTTCGAGTTACTTGAGAATTACAACAACATGCCGAACAATTTCTCTATCTTGAGCTAAAAAACAATTTCTCTATCTTAATTCAAAGATAAGTAATCCGATATATTTTTGTGTATTCCAAAAGAAAAAAAAAATCAATGGCTTGCTCTCAGCGCAGCGGCTTCAAAAAATACTACACTTTTAATGGTGGCATCTGTTAAAGCATATGGGCTGAAAAACACAGCCAGCTTATATTACCTGTCATTATATTATTGTACTCTTCACCGTACGTACACCACACCTGTAACAAGGCAAACCAGTATCTACCCGATGGAGATGGGGAATTGGCCGCGCGGGGCCGGCCGGACGACGGCGATTGATGCACGTTTGCCCCTAGCGATAGAGAGGTGAAGACGTACGAATTGGACGGAGGAACGTAGTAGTGTACCGACAGGCGACAGAGAACAAGAATCGCACGATGATTTGGTACGGGTAATGGTCAGAACGTACGCATGCATGCATGCTTGCATGTTGACCTGCTGAGAAGAACGAACATGGCATGCATGCAATTCAAGAACATGCATGCATGCATATGCAAATAACCACCAGCTGGAATCGTGGAGATTGCAATCAAACCCATAGATTGGTTGGTCGGTTGGTTGGTTGGGTCTTGCACCTAAACTAGATAAATGCCTGGCGTATCGACATGTGTTACCCCCCTCAAAAAAAAAAAAAAAAGAAAGAAAGAAAGACATGTGTTACGTACACACTGACACGATGGGTTTCAGTTTCAGCCAGGCCAATTCGGTTGCTTGTGATGGCCAAAAGAAAAGGCAAGTTGATTATCATGTAGGAGTACTGTGATGTGCCCCATTTAGATGGCACACTGATCAGTCATCACTAGTAGCTGCGTACAGTTGGCCATCTCCAATATTGTTGCCCAGTGACCACTAGGGAGATGGAAGGTGTGGAGCTAGGTAATAATCCATATATAGCTGCAGATATATATATTTTTTTCTGTTGCTTGATCAGACCATCAACAAGGCAAATGAAGCACACAGCAATGTTCACGTCAACAGTAACGAGTAACGAGTGGGGTGTCGAACATAGGTAGAGTAACGAGTAACGAGTAGCAGAACAGAGATGCATGCAAGCACGGAGAAAAGGCAAACCAAATGGCAACAGTGAAAAGACTTGAAACATTGGACGGGATCGGGGATAATTAGAGCCACTGCACGGTGCACGCACGCACGATCGAGTTGGCTGATAAAAAGTAGTCGCATCTACGCCCGTGTTTACTTTATTTGACCACACTTTAAGTGGTGGCCATTTGTAGCACGTTTTGTTGCAAGTACAGTACAGTACAGTACGTCCGATGATGCCGACCGTGCCTGAACGTATATATGACAACATACGTGTATAGGTACGGCTGCGTCGACAAGAAAAATACTTATGACCGACAAGTAATAAGGCTAGCTTATTGGTTGGCTGAAAGATCTGGTCATATATCTGATCATTTAATTTTAAGATAAAATTTGATCTGGGTTTAAAATTTAGGTATTTCTTTGTTTTCTTCGCAAAAAAAAAGGTATTCCCTTGCTTAACGGGAAAAAAGTTTTTCTTTTTGACTTGTGTGTCTGAAGAGAGCCAATTCCATTAGGCCCGGTTCCAGTGGAACATACTGGGCCACTACATTCGTGACTCCCAATAGGCTCGGTTCGAGTGGATATGGGCCGCTCCACCTAGCACAGCATATGCGGGCCAGTGGGCTGTGGGTGAAGATGGGTGGGCACGGCGGCAACGGGCCAGCGTCACGGGTGAACAGGCGCGCGTGTAGTAGAGAGATTTGAATTGGCTCAAAAAAAGAGTAGAGAGATCTGAATTGGACAAGACTTTTCTCAGGAGCTGACGATTGCGATCGCTCCAAATGCTTCTGAATCCGCCGGATGACGAACGCTGTAAGTAGTACTCCCTCCGTTCCAAAATAAGAGAGAGAGAGAGAGAGAGAGAGAGATTATATATTAAAATATATTAATATTTATCAGGAGCTGGCGAATGCGATCGCTCCTTTTTAACAAAATTATTTGAAGATATAAATGAATCCACCGGATGACGAACGCTGTCAAGTACGTTGCATTTCCACGCACGCAGCGCAGCCATTACTGCCAATCCGTGTATTCCAGAAGGAATGCGGTCAAGTCGCGAGCCGCAGACATTTCCGGACGCTGGACACTATTATGTCACCATCCATCGCACGTTGCGTAACGTCGAAAAAGTAGTGCACGAACACGTACGTGTCCCGTCCCGTTGCACGCAGAGGCAGCAGGTGTCGTCCTCGTCCGTGTCCCAGCGACGACGATTCGCCGAGCTGCCGCGCCCCCAGAACGCACGGCACGAGTCAACACGTACCAGTACCACAGCAGCGCCGCGCAGTCGCCGCAAGCACCAGCTGCCATGCCATGCGCGCGCCGGCCGTGCACGCAAGCCAAGCGTTCTGCAGCCGTGGCTACCAGCTGCTTGCCGTTTGCAGCAGCTGTCGCGGCTGGCGGTCTCGTTTTCCAGCGGAACGAACAACGTACTGGTCCAACAAACAACCCATCGAGAAGCCGTTGAACGCACGTACGCGGCGCCGGCGGCCACTCACCGCCCGCCACTCCATTGGGTCGGAGCGCAATACAGAGCAGACATGCTTGCGCCTGAAGTTAAGCTACGGTAAAAAGATTCGACAAGGACCTGAGGAAGTTGTTGTTACTCGATCTGCCGCTGTCAAGACTGAGCTTCTGCGGAAACTGCAAGTAGTTATATACTGCCGCGTGGAAAGGTCTGGTTTGATAATTTGCCACTTATATAGCGGCTTACTTATCGCCAGTGTCCCTATCAACGAAAGCGAGAGGAAAAAGAAAAGGCGAGCAGGCAGGGTCCCGTGCTCTGTTATGGCGCCGTACGTCCGTTGCCGTTCTCTCGTACGCCATCCGCCCATCCGACCCGGAGCTATTAAAAACGAAAGAAAAAAACAGAAGCGATAGAACAGGTGTGAGGTGTGCAACAACCCGATCCATCCATGCATACACTACGTGCTGGGTTCGTGCTGATGCTAGCTAGCTACTGTAGTTAGTTTGTTTGGTAGGTGCATCTGATCAGGTTTGTTCTTCGCGGTCCCGGCCGTTAGCTTTCAGTGTCGACTTTGCTCCTTTTGCGCCTACACGTCCGTACGGAACCAGTCTGGATTCTGGAACGTAATACAGTTGGAGGATGTGGACGTCGGAATTCGGATGCTCATATAGCAACACGCATCCTTCATTCAACCGCCAAAGCTTGTTGGTCTAAAGAAAGAGAAGCTTAAAGACGAAGCCAAGCACGACGAAACCACTTCTCCAATGTTCAAAACTCCATGCGAACCCATATGCAGATGCAGCCACAACGGCCAGCCGACCAAACATATCGTTGGACCCAACTTACTAATCATGGCACACTGGCATGATGGCAAAATAGTGGCTGCAGGTGTGGTGAGATCACCCACAAGTGACTGCTGCAGTGCTGTGTGTGAACTTACTAATCATCATGTCATGCATGTCCGGGACCCCGGCTAGGCACTCATTAAGTGCAAAACATGGGCGTCTCCTCTAGATCTCTTGAGCCTCTCCTGTATCACGGTTTCAGAATATACTCCTAGTACTATAGTAGCTTGGGCCGCCGCCTAACTTGACTCCTCCCGGCCGTCCCGTGCTGTGACCTGTAGACTTGCCCTTTGCGGCTGGCAGCGATCACATGCGCACGGCGAAATGTAGGAGCTAGTAGTGCCAAGATGGTATCATCCGTGAAGTTCAAAAAAAAAAGGTTGGTATCATATGTTTGTGGACAAGCACACATCCATATAGAGTACGAGATTTATGTCCGGATCGGGGATCATGCGTGCCTCTGCCACGATTTTGACCACCGCCAAAATCCAGTAGCCAGCCCCCTACAGTGTCACCTACATTTCGTCACGGCATGTGAATCACAGGCTCTCGGTCAGGCGGTAGGCACCACACCGCACCCCGCACCAGCAGTCAGGGCACTGGGCGGCGGGCACGAGTCACATGGGCACTGGGCGGCAGGCGCATCCGGCCGCGCAGCGACGGCAGGTGAGCTGCGCTGCCACTCGAGGCGCGACCGTTCCCGGCCCCCGCTGCGCTGCAACGGAGGTCGAAAAAAGCGCACATGAAACGATCCCAACTTCCTCCGCTAGTCCCCTTCCTACCGTTCATGAGTCTATCTGAACTGCATTGCATTGCATTGGATCCTTCGTTTCCACGCGCGGCTACCCTCACTCCCAACAAAGTGGCCAGGGCACCAAGCCGAGATATGAACGATGCGGTGGCAACAAAGCCAACAATCCTTCGTCCTCCCCGCACCTCCACCGACCACCAACCCAACAAAGCCATACTGGTGGTAGGGCCGCACCCATGCGCTATGCGCGGCTGCCGCTTCCGCGCTGCTCGTGATCGGCACTTGGCACTTCGGCAGGGGAAATATTGCCGCCCGGCAGCGGCGTCGGTGCTCCGTTGCTGGCTGTGGAGGCCGGCCGCGATCCGGAATCGCGTGTGCAAACCTGTTGGTTCCCAGACGAAAACGCAAAAAGAAAACAATGGATGCGCAGACACCGATACGCCCAGGGCTATTCGATTTCAACCGGTTTTTGTTTTGGATCATCCAGGAGACCACGAGGCAGTGCACCAATCCGAACTGCAAGCGGGAGAAGGAAGGGATAGGCCAGCGAGTAGCGTAGTGGTGAATGTTCAACGTTCGCGCTTCGCACAAGTATAGGTATATAAAAGCTGGAGCCAGTGACTTACCCGGTTTTGCACGTAATGCGTTTGTTTAGTACAGTGAAACAGCTGTATTTTCGACGAGCAGCACCTTCCCGCGCGGCACTCAACGTACTCTTTTTTAACACGTACGTACAGTGTTTTTTCTTTGAGTTGTTGCCATGATCTCGCAATTGCTATCTGATTTCAAATGAAAATACGAAAACCATTTTACTTGCATATATTTTGGGATTGAGAACTGTCGATCGAGGCTTATATAAAATTAAATTCACAAAAGCAAAATGTTTTGGCCAAGGATTCTATGAAACGTACTCACAAATTTTTAGCTATGGTGTGATAGGCCAATATCCTTTTAGACGCTTGAATATTTACGGTTGATAAATCGGCTTATGTTGTTTCGCTGTGAGAGAAAAACATTATAGAAAACTCTACAACAACAAATGAAAGTTATAAAAGAACATTTTCAAACAAACTGAGCAACTAGAAAGGGAAACTTTTATGGTGGGTGGCAAGGCTTGATAAACTTAGTGTTGAGCAATTTGGCTTTATATGTGATGATTTTCTTTGAACTAACAAAGGGCATTCTTAAGAAGTTAATTTCTACAACAATTTTTTCTTCTAGCAAGGCGATGAGTACAAGAAAAATACAAATTAGGTGAAATGGGAGGCCATGCATTGTCTCTTCCAAAGGAGCAAGTCGATTTAGGAACTACAAACCTTGAAATACTAAATGACTACCTCATCAACAAATGGCTATGCAAATTCATCAATGAATATGGAGCTTGCCAAGAGCTTCTTAGGAAGAAGTACTTGAGAAACTAAACATCCTTTGAGTTATCTTCCTTTAACCATTGCAATGGTGCTCAAGTTACATTCTATTAGGACAAGTAGTTAGAAAACTTTACTATAAAATATCCATCTATATAATATTGAAAAAAAAAGCAATGGATAAGGCATTTAAGTTCGCTCCTCTTAATATTTTCTCGGTACAGTGCTCGTGGGGGATAGCTACAAAATAGGATGTGTTGGTAACAAGAGTAGCATTTGTGCAACGCAATGACGGCTCTATCATCAAATGGAGCCCTACAAGCCAATAGTATGTACATTACGATTGATGTATTACCTTTAGATAAATTGATTTTGAATATAAGTTGTCCCTAAAAATAAGATGTTTGTTTGGTTCTTAATGAAGAGTCATTTTTGACAAAAGACAATCTTCTAAAGAGAAATTGGGACGGTGACAAAAATTGTTAGTTTTGTAACAAAATGGTAACCAGTTCTTTGACTGTCATGCTGCAAGATTTGTTTCGACAATAGTTCAAATGTGTTTGATTTATAACCAGCAACGAATATGGAACACTTTCTTGACGTATTGTAGACTCTACAACAAGCAAACCCTAAATTCACACTCTCAAATTCATGTGGAAGCAAGTTCAATCTTTTTGTCCCTATGGTTATCTAGAAATTATATAGTTTTTACATCTACAACATTGGTCAAAAAATACTAGCACTTGAACCTTGAATCACATAATTTTTAGGGATTTTAGTGTTTCTACCCCTATTCCAAAGTCCAATGGTGATTTTGCCCCCCTCTTTTTTTAACTTTGTGATTTTACCCTCGTTTTTTTTCTAAACGAAGCTCCTGTTTACCCCTAGTATGTAACATTGTCTGTGAGACAGATTGATTAAATAGCCAAAAAAAAGAAAAATAAACGAAAAAACACCTGCGCAAAAAGACAAGGATACTCTTATGTCCCTCTCCCTACATGGGAGGCGATAGTTCACACATCTAGCGATATTAAATTGCGTTTATGTGGATTGTTAATTAAAGTGTTGCAGATTTTTTTTAAAAAATCTGTCCAATAAAAAGAGAGCTTGATGTCTAAAAATAAAGGTAAAACACAAGATAAGAAAACAGGGGTAAAAACTCATGGACAAAGTCATTATTTTGTCCAAAAGTTAAGATCGTTTGAAGGACTTTACAAACTAGGGGTAAAGTCTTTCTTCCTTTGAAAATTACAGGGGTAAAATCACAAAGTTAAAAAAACGAGGGTAAAATCACAAACGGACTTCAAAACAGGGGGTAGAAATGCTCAAGCCCCTAATTTTTATGTCTAGAACCTAAATATGCAAATTAGTAGTTGCGAAACTATTTTTTTTTCAAAACTAGCTGCTAGGTCTCAACTTTGACAACATGTTTGATACGCCTGTGCACTTTACCAAATTGATAATACAATGTAAATACCAAACACGGACTTCATTTTAGTATAAACAACAAAAATATGTAACTCCAAGGTATTCTTAGAGCTTGTTTGAATTAGTTAGGGCTAGTTACTAGTTGAGCTAAAATCTAGCTTAAATTAGCCAAGATTGACTAGCTAGTTGAATACTTGTCTAAAAAAATAGCCCATCTATTAGCCTTCCTGTTTGGATGCAATGCGTAGAGCTAATTGGAGCTAATTTTTAGCCAGTTAATGATTAATCCTTGTATCAAACATGCTCTTATCACATATCGCCTTTGATTACAAACATAGATTGCTTTTAAGTTCGTATCCGGTGAGCTTTTTAATTTGGACTATTTTGGTATATAAAAGTTACATACTTAGACAATACATGGTTGATGCTATCATATCAATATATCATCATGGAATTATTTCTGTAAATATAAATTTTCACTTTTAGAAAACACCTTTCCTAATCTACAGTCGCAATTCCCTTTAGAAAATAGTATGTATGAATAAAGTAGTACAAATCAAAACACCGCATTGGAAACCAGGCGAACTATTACTTTTCTTTCTCAGAGTTGGAAAGTCATGTTTCATATCTACGACTTATGTTTCATATCTAGGAGTGCGGGTATTTATTTCACACTTCTTATTCGATGACCAACTGGAAATACTCCTCCCTAGATTCCAGTTTTTTTTTTTCTGAAAATCTCGCTTCTTATTAAAAAGATAAACAACTATATATATAAAGTGTAAGATAAAAATCAATAAAATATTGCTTCTAGTAGATCGCATAGAACATGGACCGTTTTTTCTTTTCAGATCCGATTAAAGCTGAAGCCAAAATTTTACAATTTCACTATATACATCTCCACATCGTCGATCTGAACATGGAAACTTCTAAACCGAAGAAACAGTTACTCTTCCCACGCGCACCCAGACGAATGACAACAAATCACATTCACGCCCACGCGCAAAACCGCTCATAAATGTGATGAGCCTGGAACACAAAAATAGCGCGTCCGGCCGCTCGCCGCTCGCAGCTCGCAGCCCAGCGCCCACCCATCTCATCGCCAGCGCGTCCGGCCCCCAAAATAGCCGCCCTGGCCCTTGGACTCGACGCACCCGATCGCCCAATCCCGAGCCGCCCGTGCGCCCGTCCGCCGCGGCCACCCTCCTCGTCACCAGCGGCGGCGGCGGCACCCGCCCTCTGCTCCGCCACCGCGTTCACGCGCTCCCGTCGCTGTCGGCCCCGCTCCCTCCCCTATTTATATCTCCGCCCCGTCCCACCTCCACGTTTCCTTAGGCAGGCGCGCATCCAGCTCCTGCCCTCCTTTCCTCTTCCTTTTCTCCTCTTCTTCGAATAAAATTGCCCGGCCGGCGGGGAAGGGCGCGCTCTCCTCGCCTCGCTCCCAAGCAAGGGAGGAAACCAATCTATCTATCATTCCGGCGGCCGATCCATCTATCCCTATCCGGCCTGCAGGGAGAGCAAGGAATAACCAATCAACAATCGGCCAGTGAATCAGTCGGCGGCGGAGGAGAGCCGGAGTCCGTCCAGCCAGCGCGGCGCGGGTTGATCCCTTGCGTCTCCCGCGGCGACGCCCTTGCGGCGGTGCTTGCGTTGCGTCGAGGAAGCGAGCAGAATCGAAGGAGGAGGCGGAGGAGGAGAGGCATCCATCCATCCATCCATCCATCTGGTCGCGCGCCGTCGCACGGCACGACGGCGGCGTTGAAGATGCGGGTGCTGGAGGAGGACCTGTTCCCCTCCACCCCGGGCAAGGTGAAGATCGAGCGTGCGGGCGCCATGAACCGGCAGCTCCACCGCTGCTTCGCGTCCACCAGCACCATGTTCCTGTGGGCGCTCTTCCTCGTCGCCATGACGGCGTCCTACCTCAGCTTCCAGTCCTTCGTCGACACCTCCTCCAAGTACTTCGCCGCCTCCTGGGGCGGCCTGCACTGGGAGCGCCAGATCCGCGCGTCCGCCGCGCCCAGGCGGCCGCCGGGGTCCGCGGCGGGGGCCGGGATGTCGGTGCTCGTCACGGGCGCCGCGGGCTTCGTCGGCACCCACTGCTCCCTCGCGCTCCGCAAGCGCGGCGACGGCGTCGTCGGCGTCGACAACTTCAACGCCTACTACGACCCGTCGCTCAAGAAGGCGCGCAAGGCGCTGCTGGCCTCCCACGGGGTGTTCGTCGTCGAGGGCGACATCAACGACGGCCGCCTCCTGGCCAAGCTCTTCGACGTCGTGCCCTTCACCCACGTGCTCCACCTCGCCGCGCAGGCCGGGGTGCGCTACGCCATGGAGAACCCGGCGTCGTACGTGCACTCCAACATCGCCGGGCTCGTCACGCTCCTCGAGGCCTGCAAGGACGCCGACCCGCAGCCGGCCATCGTCTGGGCGTCCTCGTCCTCCGTCTACGGCCTCAACGACAAGGTGCCCTTCTCGGAGCGCGACCGCACCGACCAGCCGGCGTCGCTGTACGCGGCCACCAAGAAGGCCGGCGAGGAGATCACGCACACGTACAACCACATCTACGGCCTCTCCGTCACCGGCCTCCGCTTCTTCACCGTGTACGGGCCCTGGGGACGCCCCGACATGGCCTACTTCTCCTTCACCCGCAACATCCTGCAGGGGAAGCCCATCACGGTGTACCGCGGCAAGGACCACGTCGACCTGGCCCGCGACTTCACCTACATCGACGACATTGTCAAGGGCTGCCTCGGCTCCCTCGACACGGCCGGCAAGAGCACCGGGACCGGCGGCAAGAAGCGCGGGCCGGCGCCCTACAGGATCTTCAACCTCGGCAACACCGCGCCCGTCACCGTGCCCAACCTGGTGGCCATCCTGGAGAAGCACCTCCGCGTCAAGGCCAAGAAGCACGTGGTCGAGATGCCCGGCAATGGCGACGTGCCCTTCACCCACGCCAACATCTCCCTCGCCAGGGAGCAGCTCGGATACAAGCCCACCACCAACCTCGACGTCGGCCTCAAGAAGTTCGTCAAGTGGTACCTCTCCTACTACGGCTACACCAGGGGATCGTCCAAGAACTCGCGACAATGATCCGATCCGTCGTGCTACTAATTCTTTCTTCTTCTTTTTCCCCGCTTTGGCCCGGCCGCGGCCACCACTCCTTCCTGGATCAAACATTCACATTCTTATCTGGATTTTTTTGTGTAAATTGGTCGCTCTCCATTAACCTTGGTAGTCCAGTCTGGGTCAAATTATCCCGAGTTCAAACTTTAAACTTCAAAAAAGTCGCGCTGTTCGTTGAGCCGTCAGAGTAACCGCCGGAGACGGAGAAGAAATCGGCGGGCCGGTCGTGGCAGTCCTGTAAATAGCCCAGGGAAACGTGGGCCTTACCGTCGTGGATAAGATAAGCGGCCTGCGGAGAGGGGAGCTGCCTCGAACCGCGCGAAGTGGTCGCCAGCTGGCTCCGGCCACGCCACTGCGGGTGGGCCATCCGTGGCTTTATTGCTGCGTGGGACCATGTGTCTGTGAGCCTGAGTGGAGATGCGTCGGTGGGGTCGTGCCCCACGTTGTAGTCCTAGTCGTAGACCACATGGGTGGTGGGCCCTGCAGATGCGGTGGCGTTCGTCTCTGAGCTGGCATTTTGAGAATGGAACTGCAATTTTTTTTTCCCGGACGAGCAGTATTTCTGCCGGGATGCGAATGTGTTTAGCTAGACCAGGAATCTGTTCCTAGCGTGGGTTGGAATAAGCATATCTAAGGCCTGGCAGTGGCAATAAAAATGGAATAAGCGAGAGTTTAATTTTCTCCACTTCATAACTTAAGAAAAAAATGATGGACCGTCTCTTGTTGCTTAGCCGACTCATCTACACCCCCATGCTCTTGTTATACCCCAA
Organism: Themeda triandra; assembly: GCA_018135685.1. Lineage (NCBI taxonomy): Eukaryota > Viridiplantae > Streptophyta > Magnoliopsida > Poales > Poaceae > Themeda > Themeda triandra. The sequence continues at coordinate 1,537,852 of JAENPR010000067.1, read as the reverse complement.
TCTGCTTTGACACAATCCCATTAGATTCCATTGCGATGAACTGCTGATGATAAGACTATCCGCACTCGTGGTACTCTAAATTTCATCCCCAAAAGGAATATTCTGTCCTAGTCATCGAGATTCCATACTCCATACCAGTTTCTCCCGCAGCCGTCATCCCCAATATCCCATACTCCATACGGTGGGGCCCATACATCAGAGTTCCCTCCGTCCTCTCTCTGGCTCGAGTACTACTCCGTACTCCTCATCCAACCATCCATGGAGGCGACGACGAGCAGCAAGCAGCGAGCAGCGAGGCCACCCCTCGACGAGCAGCGTCCCTCCCCCGAGCTTCGACCCTGGCGAGCGCGGCCCTTCTCTCCAGTCTCCCTCTCCGGCGGCGGAGCGCCAGGGGTAGCGCGGCCGGACCCTGCTCCTCCCGCTCGCCGCAGCCACCATCCTCGTCGCCTCCATCATCTTCTTCGCTGCCGCCGGCTCAGCGCTCTGGCGCCCCGCTGACACCGCCACCGGCTCAGCGCGCCTTCCCCGAATCGCGGCGGTGAGGGCCGCGCATCACCAAGGCCGGCGGGGAGCACCACCGGGGGATGGCCTGCTCCACGATTCGACCCCGGGCCGCCTCGATTCGACCTCAGCACCACAGCAAGTCGCGAGCTCCCGCTCCGGTCTTCCCCAGGCGGGCTCCGGCAGGTGCGCCTGCGGCGGCAGGGGATGGGCGTCGGCCACGGCCCTGGTGTACTGCGGCGGGAGGACGTCAGAGGGCGGGCGCGCTCCCTCCGGCGGTGAAGCTCCCTCGGCGGCCCTCCTCGTCGATTTGGCGGCAGAGCCATGGCGGTGAAGCTCCGAAGCGCGACGGCGGGCTCGCGACGGCGGAGGAGCTCCCGCGTCGGAGTCGCGCCCGCGGCGGACTCGCGACCGGCGGAGGCCTCGCCCGGCTTCCCGTCCCGCGGCGGACTCGCGACCGACGGAGTCGCGCCCGCGGCGGACTCGCGACCAGCCTCCGACGACATCCGCGCCGACCTCGCCGCCATCGCGGACGCCGCGGCGGTCTCCGGGACGGGGGGCGCGACGAATCGGGCGGTGGAGCTCGGGGGTCGGCTCGAGCCGCGCTCGGTCACCGTCGTGGAGCTCGGGGGCGCGGCGAATCGGCGTGCGGAGGTGGAGGCGGAGCGGGACGCGGCGGCTGTGCTTCATCGGCGCTACTGCTCCGGCGAGGTGGCCATGGAGGTGGAGGCGGAGCGGGACGCGGTGGCCATGGCGCTGGCCTGCTCTCTCTCTCTCCCAGTCTCCCCACACGAGCGCGGGCCCCACGGAGGCGTCCCGGACGCCTTTTTCACACGCCAGGAGTCCCGGACGAGCGGGCATACTGAACCATACCGGAACCCATCCAGTATGCCGCTGCAGCTGTTTTTCCGGTAAACGGGTACTGGAGTAACCCTTTCAGTATGCCGCTGCGGCTAGTCTAAGTCCATGTGATCTAAGGCCTGGCAGTGGCAATAAAAATGTGAAACGAGTACGGCTCTCCATGTCGGTCGGTGTAGCCTCGCTCTACTAGTAGGCATAGGCAACGACTAGTCCGGCCAACGCGTGGAATCTCGAGATAGGGCACCGTGAATTTTCGGAGAACACGAACAGCACTTGCCGTGCGCGTGCGATTTGTCTTCGATGCACGAGTCGCGGACCATTTGGACGGTGGCCGCATCTGGACTGGACTGGAGTCACGCACGCAGAACGCGGAGGCGGCTTGTCGTGTCCACAACTCCACACCAGGCAACACGGTGTGTACCGCATCGAATTTGAAAAGGAAACGGCTCGGTTTGGAGGCCTGAATGTTTAACTTTTTGCCGTACGGAACGGCACGGTTTCCACACGAACGAGACAAAAATCTCACATCGTAAACGTTCTCTTTTTTCGGACGATGCACAATGCCACAAGGTTCAATTCCAGTCCAAAATTCAAAAGACGTACGTTCTTGTACATTTTCGCATTGCTTTCTACTGGTAGCGTTCTAAGTAGTACAGTGTGACATAAATATGTATATGTATAGACTTTTCAGAATCACACTGTTTTGGACGGTGCCACGGTGGGATGGAGTGCATGGCGTATCGTGAATCGTTTTTTTTTTTTAACCTGTCGTGAATCCTTTTTTTTTTTTTTTTTTTTTTTTGATAACACCTGTCGTGAATCCTTGATATGATGAATCGTTGGCTCGCTGCTCGTTGGTCCACCGCATGGTAGTGGATGGTCCACCTTTTGCCGCAGCGGTGCGCTGGTGGGCTGGGCCGGTGAGCTGGGTGGCCGCGGCCACTGGCACCCCCAAGGCCCCAGCCAAGGAAAGCTTTCCTCAAAAAAAAAAAAAAAAAAAAAAAAAAAAAAAAAAAAAAGCCAAGGAAAGCAGCAAAGGAACACATGTTTCAGTTTCATCACGAGACAACGAAAAGCGGTGTCCAGTGGCACTAGTACGGTGGATCTGCACCTTTTGGCATTGCTCTGCGGCCAGCATTAGCTAGGTTCATTTCATCATGCTTATGTCACATGCACCCACGTTCTCAGGCTCGTCGTCCCCCGTGGCCGTGGGCTACATAAATAAATAAATATAGTGCTCGTGATTTCTGATGTGAGACGCAACAGGTGCAGCTGTGGTCAGGTGGACATTGCATCCCCCTCGTTCAGCCGCCATATAGCCCTTTCTGCAAGTTATAGTATGCTATGGCCTAATGGTCCATGGTGGTATAGCCATTAGCCGCCCATGCTGCAAATTTAGCATAAGATTAGCTAGACCGCCGTTCCCTGCTAGAGCCACCAGACATGCTTCCATTTCCAGGGTTGCCAAGTCCTCGCAATCGAGGGCGGGGCACACGGGCAGCTCTTCAGGTCCATACTATCGCCTCTGCTAGTTTAGCTGCCTTTCACGGCGCTAGGGAAAAGGGCGGAGTGAGGAGAAGAGCGTAACGCCGTAACCGGACAAAGCAGATGGCACGTAGACAAATGACGCAGCTTGATCGTGAGGATGGACAAGACAAAAACTATAAACAAAATTTCCGTTGCCGGGACTCGAACCCGGGTCTCTCGGGTGAGAGCCGAGTATCCTAACCAGCTAGACTACAACGGATTGTGTCTGCTGTTATCTTACATCCTTTTTAATCTCTACACCAGAACCAGCATGCTGTTGCTGTCACGCTCTCAAGTTTGCAAAACATAAAAAGAGACCCAAGTGGCTGGCTGTTACAACCTTGGTTCATAAAGAAGTGCAATCTAGTTGTATCTCTAGTGAAGTTTTTCTTTTAGTTTGACAAATTTATGCTCTGTTCATCTCAATAAGTGTTTTGTGGACGCTGAGGCCGGAGTGGCCATAGGGGTGCTCAGCGGTCCTCTCCCCCGCTCTATAGTTTCCATGGTGAAGAGCGACCACCAATAGATAGATTGTATTTTTAGTTAAATTTTAGTTACAGTAGTGAGATAGATTGTATTTTTTTAAAAAAAAAATAGTATTGTTTGCCCTTTCTTTATTGGAAATGAATTAGTTATAACTTTTTAAGACCGCATTTATGTCCATGGCTAAATTGTCAAGTTTTGACGATAGTTCAATGGCCAAACATATCTCCGTCCAAGATCAAATTAGGGCGATAGTTTGTTGGCCAAAGACATCCGGAGTTTGATGACTGAAATCAAATTTGAGAAAAGTTTAACGGTCAACGACTAACGGCTATCCATCAATAAAATTGTATGCAAAAGTGCACACGTAGTACATCCTATTCGGATAATGGTTTTTGCGATTACTAAACCAAATGATATTGTTTTATTGTAAAAAAAATATTGTATCATAGCTGGTAAGCACGACTAATAAGTTCAAGGAAGGAGAACATAAAACATAGTAGTCAATCATAGGAATTCTGTAAAATTATTGTATTTATCAGCATTCAGCAACTATAGCTTTGCATATATTGTGTTTTATGAATCATCAATATCAGAGTATGATTGAGAGGCGAACACATCGAGCAACCCATAGTAGGCGAGGGCCGACGACGTCGGCGCTCTGCCGCTCTCCTTGCATGCGAATGGCCCCTGCCCCTCCGCAAAGCACGGCCCTTCTTACAGGCCCCCGCACCTCCTCCTCTCCCGTCCCACTCCCACCTCCTCGATCGCCTCTCCCCACCGATCGAGGCACGCACCACCAATTCCCTCGGCCATCGACCGCGCGCGTCTGATCGGCGGTGGGTGTTCTGCCGTCCGGACGGAATCGGCAGCATGACGGGGTCCGGTGATAAGGCGGCGGCCGGGGGCGGGGGAGGAGGCGAGAGGCGCAAGTACCCGATCCACGTGGAGGACTACGAGCTGTACGAGGAGATCGGGCAGGGCGTCAGCGCCATCGTCTACCGCGCCCTCTGCAAGCCACTCGACGAGATCGTCGCCGTCAAGGTGCTCGACTTCGAGCGCACCAACAGCGACCTGGTACGCACGCGCGCGCTACACCATTGTCCCATATATTTCGCTCCGATCCGATCCGCCACGCCCTGCCTCTGTTACGTTTAGCAACTATCTACACCAGTGATGTTCAGAATAATGGCCTGGGTGGTACTTGTTAAAATTGTAGAATGTGAGGCTGCAATAGTTTGAACATTCTTTCAGCTGCATTTTCCCCCTTTTTTTAACTGTATTTGGAACTCTCGGTTGACATTTCCATGGATCCTATTCAATTTCTAGCTCTGTTTTTACAAGCGCCACTGAGTAACTAACGTGAATATTGACACAGAACAACATCGTGCGCGAAGCTCAAACAATGATTCTGATAGACCACCCTAACGTAGTCAAGGCGCATTGTTCATTTGCAAAGGACCAAACGTTATGGGTGGTTATGCCGTATATGGCTGGAGGGTCCTGTCTTCACATAATGAAATCAGTGCATCCTACTGGATTCGAGGAACCCATCATTGCAACGATCCTTCGTGAAGTCCTGAAAGGTTTAGAGTATCTTCACCATCACGGCTCTATACATCGAGATGTGAAGGTAAATAAATGCATAATTCCAACCGGATTTATTCACGTGTATCTGTTGCTTTCTTCTCCTTGTTTCGGCAAAGTTAAATGGTTGCTATGTTTTCTCTCTGTTTGGTGATAGGCAGGAAATATTCTAGTCGATTCTAGGGGTGGAATTAAGCTTGGGGACTTTGGAGTCTCTGCTTGCCTTTTTGATTCTGGTGATAGGCAGAGGGCCAGGAATACTTTTGTGGGAACACCTTGCTGGTACAGAATCTTAAATAATAATACTGTTTTATGACATGTGGAGTTTGTTTTTTCTTCATGCACAAGTTCATCCGTGGACACTTTTACTGTACTAGGATGGCGCCCGAGGTTATGGAGCAACTACATGGATATGATTTCAGGTAGGAAATTCCCTTACTATAGCTTGTCAAATGTCAAGTGCTTTTCATCTGCACTTGTGTATTTTGTTGCGGTTATTTGTTAACTGGAGCCATTTCCATATACTACAGAGCAGACATATGGTCCTTTGGAATTACTGCACTTGAACTTGCTCATGGTCACGCTCCTTTCTCTAAGTACCCTCCCATGAAGGTATACTTTCAGCAGATGTCACTACTTTGAGTAAATCCTCGTGCTATGTCGCAACAGCACATAAAATTCAGCACTTTTTCAGGTCTTGCTTATGACACTTCAGAATGCTCCACCAGGTCTTGACTATGAAAGAGATAAGAAGTTCTCGAGGGTAAATATACTTAAGATGGCCTCCATAGTTTCTAAGTTGAGTATAACTTCTCATTTTTGAACAATAAATTCTTACGATAGAACTTCAAGCAAATGGTTGCTATGTGTTTGGTAAAAGACCCTTCAAGGAGGCCCTCGGCGAAAAGATTGTTGAAGCAAGCATTTTTCAAACAAGCTCGTTCCACTGATTTCATTTCACGAAAGCTTTTGGAAGGATTACCTGGCCTTGGTATTAGATATCAAGCTTTGAAGGTACACTGGTTAGGTTCTACTTTGTGACTAACTATTCTTCATAATATTAACACAGAAAGATTCACCATGATGCAGGAAAAGGATCAAGATTTAATGGCTCAAAAGAAAATGTCTGATGGAAAGAAAGAAGAAATGTCGCAGGTGCACATGCTAAATATCTAAAATTCGTGGAAATGGCTCTGTTTTTGTAGTGAGTTGAGCAAATCTTTTCACCATTAGCACCCCTGCCCCCTAAAAAAACTATACAATAGCCTCGTTAATAATCAAGAGAACGCCTGATCAGGAGTTCATAACCAGTTTTCACATTACACATTTATTAATCCCTAATATTTATTATTTCCTTAGGATGAATACAAGAGGGGTATTAGCAGCTGGACGTTTGACTTGGATGACCTGAAATCTCAAGCTTCACTGGTACTCATATAAATTTCCATCACAGATGTTCACACCATGTAACTCCGTGTAACAGACCTTTTTTTCAGGGCACAGAATGTGAAGACAGTATATCATGCAAAGATTCAGATATGTCATTCTTTGACTTGGACAGCTTACAGGATCAAGCACTAGAAGGGCCACATTTGTCGAGAGATATCTCAATGAAGTATGATGCTGACATTGTGAGTTTCCATTCCTGTGCAAATTTTGTTTTTTATAACTCATCATAAAGCTTTGGCTGGCTTCTAACCCTAGAAAAGCTGGTAGGAAAATGATATGACAGCCAAAGATAAGTCAGCTGTTTTATCTCCTGATCAGCCTGCTTGCTTGTTAAGGTAATAGCCATTGCTGCTTGTAATGACAAGATCTAGTGCTATTTTGGAGAGTCCATTGATGACGATGGCAATGTAAACATCTTTTTCATCATCAAATTGGGTTCACTTGTTTTCACTGTCAGGAATGCTTCTATGCATGGGAGGCCCATAAACGGTTCTGTCAGGAAAGACAACTCTACAGAAAGCTTCGATATGGAATGTCAAGAGAAACATCCGGACATTATTCCATCTAGCTCATCCCATGAAAGGAAGTTTTCTTTTAGTTCTTGTTCGTCAGATGGACTCCTTTCGTCCAAAGAGAGGTTCGTTCTTGTTTACATGCTAAAGAGAGCATTCTACTTGATCTCGAGCAGTAGCATGACCAAAGTCAGAAGCTTAAGTGCAAAACCTGTCCTTTTAATAAGACTTCCATGTGAGATAGCGTTGAAGCTTGCAGCACTGTCTATGAAGGTTCAGTTAGATAACAGTGCCACTTGTGGGTTGATGTATTTCTAAAGTGACTTAGCTTGGAGTTAGAGTTATGCACATGTTCCAGCAGCAGTGTTTGACTATTTGTGAACAATTTTCCTAGTCAAAATCAAGCTGCCTGATTATATATTTCTTCCCATCCATTATATGTATACATAAACTCGCTGGCCTTGAATAATCCAACTAAAAGTAGGTTGTTTTTATATTTATGACAGTATAAATAATATGTAAACTATACAGCTATACCAGAAAGAGCATTACATAATAACAGAAGGAAACTTACAGGTGGTTCTTTGTCTATTCCCACATTGACATTTCTGTCCTGTCAACTATGTTTCTTTTTAATCTTTTGGCACTTTGCTTGATGTTGTTCTAGAAACTATTTAGTTCTTAAGCACTTGTTTTTTAAAAGAAAACTCCTATCTATCCATGTCTCTTTCCAAAAATGTACTGTAAGCAGTCCATAATTTATCTTTATCTATCTTTTCAAAGGAATATGTAACTAAGATCCAATCCTTTCAGCTCCAGACAGCAAAGTAGCTCCCACAACCGTGACAAGTGTAATGGAGTGCCCTTGCATGTATCAGATGAAACATCTTCTGAAGCTGCTCCTAAGGCACATAAATCAGCAGGTAAAGGTTCTACGTTGAAAAGTTCAAATGTAGCTTTGTGTACTATAACCTCGCTACCTATTGACATGTTAACTTTAATGTGCCTCATTTTAATTCAGAGGACCATGATGATAGATCGAAACCTCCACTTATAAGAGGTCGATTTAAAGTTATACCTGGGCATGTTGACTTTGATAAGGTATTGGCAGGCACTAATACTTTGCACATTTGATTATATATTCAGTAAACTAAATGAAGAAACGTTTTTTTAATAATCTCAGGCTCAACCACCTGGCCTACAGAAGTGTCACAGCATGCAGGTTATACGCTCCACTTTTACCTTTTTTATGTGTAAAATCAGGAGTAGAAAATGCCCTTGTTCTTCGTTTGTTAACTAGCATAATATAAAAGAGAGCCAAAAAATTAGTTTGTACTTGTTTACTTTTTTACCATCTGATGATTTTAACTTAGGATTCCATTTTGCTAATATGCAGACAATTTCTCGCCTTCCATTATTAAGTATACCCTCTTCCGCTGAAGTTGCATCAAACATTATTGGTGGCTCCTTCTACATGCAGCTATATAGTTTTCTACAGACAAATATGCTTCAGAGGGTAAACCCACCTCAGAAATACGAAAGGACAAAATAAAGAACACTCTTCATCCAGCTCAAAATGAAGAACATGAAATTTCAGATCTATTGATGTCGTATTCTTGTCCTCCTGTACAGGACCAAATACTTAACGCGATGAAACAGGTGAGTGGTTGTGACATGGCTTCACCAGGCATACCTTCTATGGCTTCGCAGTGTGTCCCTTCCACAAGTCGTTCGACATCTCCATCAGGTGCAATGTCAGTTGACAGATCCATGGTGAGTATATGCTCGATCCTTCCCATTATGAATATCAAAGGGTTATAGAACTAGTAATGCCTTGGTATTCATAAATGGAATGAGGTAAACTGAAGAACATTGGTGAATCGTTTATACTCACTAACTACACCTCTTCTTTATGATGGTAAATACTATAACCCCGGCTACCTTATCCAGTTGGAAGCTGCATATGAAAGGGAGAAAGAGCTGCTGAATGAGGTCTTGGAGCTGCAATGGCGGTAACCATCTCTAATCTGGTCTTTTCAAAACAAAGCTAGGCATGAAGAAATTCTCAGTCTCGATTCCTGAAAGTTCGGACTGCTGCAGGTTATTGTGCACACAAGATGAGGTTCAGAGGCTTAAAGCAAAGGCAGCGCAGGTGCACATAAAATTTCCCCTCCCAAACTAATTTGCGTACATCTTTCAAGAATCTTAATATGTGGAAATTGTTGTAATGGATACCTTAGAAGTTCCTAAGGCTCCATTCAATTCCTGGGGAATCACCACCAGGAAGAATTCCCAGTCGGAATAGCCGGAATGAATCCTAGTGTAATACTGCCCTAAACGAACGGGCCCTAAGGGTTTGTTCAGTTAATCGCTTACAAAAGGGGATTGAGAAGGATTAAATTCCCTCCATTCGCTTAAATATTCTGAATTGAACAAACCCATAAAGATTTTGCTACCAATGTGAAATTTCTGTATGTTAATATGAAAATGCTTAGCATTGACAGATCTGATGTTGAAGCTGCTAAGGGAGCATTAAGGGCGCGTCGTGGCAAGATGATCTGTTGATGCGGTCTTCAAATGGTTATTTAGCATAGAAAGAGAGATAAAAAGAAAAAGGATAGGATATATTTAAAAAGGAACTAGCAGTGGTCGAATGTCCAGTCCTGTCTCAGCAGGATATTAATGTTGGTGCCATATGTGTATGTGTCTATGGATGGCATGGCGCTGTGTTTTTGTTGGAGCGCAGTTCCTCGGTTGGGAAAGATAGCTTGACGTGCCTATGGTTTTAATGAATTCAAATAGTTTGAACTTGCCAATGGTTTTTAATGTTTCTTTCCTTTTGATGTTGCTGCATGACTTTTCCTTTGAGTTCAAGGTTAAACATAAACCTGCCAAAATCAAGTTGCACTAAGTGCTGCTGTAATTGTAAGTGTCAATATACCAGTTGGCTCATCTTGTGGTGAAGAATGGGAAGAACTTCATTGAACAGATAGAACAATGGTAATCACATGCATAATTGAAAAATAATTTACATGCACAATTCACCTCAAGGTGAGAGAAATAAAGCCATGGGACAATCGGTCCACTCAAAGCTTTTCCACGTTAGTCAACCATCATACTATGAGTCTTCTATTGAACGAACCTTCAAGCTTTTCCATGTTAATCAACTATGTTATTATGAGCCTTCTCTTGAACCACTAGAGGATTGCAATGAAAAATGACACATTGGTATTGATGCAAAGTTGGCATCAACAACAACCATGACAAGTCACAGATTTTGTCTTGTATAATGAGTTCATATCACACACACATACAAGAAGTCCACAATGTATGAAATACGGTAGGCATGTACTTCCACAAGTCATCTACCAAAAATCCAGCTCAATCAGAATTCACAAGGCCTGTCTATTTTTTTAACGCAAGACAGCTTTATGCTGAAACTAGCCAAACTGAAGGGGGAACATCCTCAAATCTAATGCCCCACATAACAATCCTCAAACCAACGAAGTACTCAGCATAGAGTGTCTCCAAGTTTGATGATGATTCAAAAACCTTTAAGACTCCAATCACAAATTAGTAATAAAACAGCAGCCACAAAGCCTTTTAATACCAAGCAAAGTTGGGATAAGCTAGAGTTAACGTGAGATGGGGACTTAAATCTTGCACACTTTCAGGATGTTGTTTATATGATCAGTGTAGGACATGTTCCATGAATTGCCATTACAGTTACCTGTAGGACCTGCTGCATTTATTTATTTATTTATTTTTGGGTTGGGGGGGGGGGGGGGTGGGAGGGGGCTCAGAGTGAAAAGTACTCCGTTACTATGGAAAGGGAACAGGCGTAAAGCCTTTTATGCATTGCATCAAGCTTGTTGTCTGCTTCTATAATAATTTACAAGCGCACAACATGTCAATGCCCACCAGTGATGCACACCTCCTATACTATGTACAGTTGAAGTTAGTCCCAATGCCCGGTTAAGTAAACCTGAAGAACTCCCGTGAGTACATATAAATATAATCACCTGGCAGGTTCCACTCAGATGAGCAAGCATTACAAGTCAGTCTATGTGCTGCTCGTTCTGCTTGGGACTACCCGAACAAGCGTCCAGGAGATTAAATTCACGCACCAACAACCACGAAGATTCATTTGACTTGGTTGTGCTGATCAGATACTCCCGGAAGTATCCATCATGTGTTACAATGTAAATTACTGTCCTGTAAAAATATTGCATGGGTAATTTAGACAAGTGCAGCACTTAGTGTTTCCACAACAAAAGGAAAAGGAAAAAAAACTCATGAAGTCATGAACATTTGATGATTTTGCGGTTCTTACTTCAAAGCCGGAAATTTGGAAGAATTTTGGGAATTTTCAACACTGTGTACTGCCAGACAGCTGCAGTACAAAGGATGATGTTAGTAAAATCAATAATGAAGTTTGTACAGGGAGTGGCAAGAAGTAGTATCAATAATGAATGGACCTCTTGATGTCTGCGGTGACAACATGGTGAATAACATGATGATTAGCTGGATCCAAAGCATCAGTTACAGATCCAGGAATCACTGAACTGAGCAATGTGTTTGCTTGTCTCCTGAGAAAAGTGGATATGATCAAATCAAATCATGCCTGTGAAATAATGGCTCGCAAATCATAGCTGCATAAAGCAGGACAAGAACCTTGCGTTCCTAGAAGCGTCAAGGAAAAACATGTGCAAAGAGCCTGATGAACTTGTGGCAACAAGAACATCAGGTAGATCAACAGAGGGACTAAATGTCAGTGAATAGATTGTTGATGGGTATGTTCCTCGCCGAAAACTATGTGACTGTTGAAGGAAAAATGCAAAAAGATATAAGGTGAATTGTAGAGAGCTCAATGTCAAATTTGTTCTGAAGGAGAAAGGTGTTTCACCTTGGTTGCTTGTGCCACAAGATGCACTCTAATCATAGTACCCTTTTCGGAAGCCGTTGCCAGATACAAACCATTCGATGAAAAAACCATTGCAGCTAATGGAGCTTGATGAGCATCTATCTGTCAACCAGTCACACAAAACAGTGAGGAAACTACACCACAACCCACGCTCCAATAATTAACTTCACACTCGAGGATTTCTTAATGAAGAAATTGGATGTGAACATATAATTGGGACAGAGGATAAGCTTAGTTTTTTGTTCCGAAGAAAGTATGCAGCTCTCCTGCTGCTTTCAGGATAAAACGAAAAAGAAAACGACCATCTATCGGTAAGATTAAACATTGAAAGGTGACTGAGATGTGTATTGCAAGTTTTGAATACCACAGTAAGCATGAAAAAGAGTCAAACAAAGTACCACAGTAAGCATGAAAAAGAGTCAAACAAAGGTCCACTCATTTTTCTAGCTTTACCAATAATTAAGCTCAATGCTGCCACATCATTTGCATAGTCATGGCAAGGAATTTGAAAGTAGAGCAAGGAATTTTAAATAATCATTGAACTCTCTAATAGGTTTCCAAAGTCATGTCAACCAAGGTACAAGTCTAGACTCTGGAGAATAAAATAGTTGTCTTTACCAAGCTGTATGTGAGAAAATCACATTAGGAAGGATCTAAACCTGCTGGAGTCAATATAAGTATAACACAGGAAACAATAAATTACCTGGCATATTAATTCCGGTTTTGATGCTTTGTATACTAAAGCAGATCCTTTGGATGTGCTTGCAGGGAGAGCCAAATAACACTCTTCAGAATTAGGAGCAAATGCACATAAACCTAATTTAAAATGTAACAACATTATCAGCAAAACAACACAAGAGTGTTATTATTATTTGCCAACTTGAAAGCAAGGGCTGCTAGCAGGAGGTATGGTATGAATATTTGGTATTACAAAGAGCAGGAGGATCCTTACCTTTTGTATTGGGCACTGTTTCAATTTCATCCAATATAGTAGTGCTATTTAGATCATAAACAAAAGTCCTATCCTGCAATACAACAACAAGCCTGCACATAATGTGATTACTACTTTATTCAAAAGAACACAGAAACTAAAGTATGCACAACACCACAATATTTGCGGATCCTGACTGCGACTTGAGCATCAATTAACAAAACATAAGTATGAACCACCGCAGAAACTGATAATACATTGAACTAGTAGCTAACCTTTTCCTACTTAATCGCACAGCCAAAATTGAAGTCTTAAAGTTCAGATCTCTCTTTGATGCTCCTGTTTTGGTATTGAACAAGCACAGACGACGAGGAGACATTGCAGGCTGCAAAACAGGAAAGAGTTTGAACTCACAAGTCACAATCAACAAGTTAACTTGACTAACCTATGCAAGTTCAACAAGTCTAGGGGCAATGAATCAACAGAGTGGGGTACCTTTTCACCAGTTCCTACAATGGCAAGTAGGTTTGTGCCAAATAGCATTTCCACAATGTTGAATCCCCCCATACCTGCAAACAAGCAGAGGTTCATACTCAGCATCTTATCTTGTAGTAGTAGTAGTAGTATTACGGAACAGCTCTCTCCACAGTAGAATGACCACTTATTTTGTTTTGAGAAAAGTAGAATGACAGAACAAAAAAAAATTTGGAACCGTGTTCAGAAACAAATTGTAAGTGTTGTTTCATTTGAATCTGCTAGAGCCTAATGTATTATTGTTTCAACATTCCAAAACGCAATTTATAGCCGATATGCTCTCGTAACAACGTGGTACCGATTTTATTGCTGCATACAACCGTATTGGATATTTCCACAAAATCTAAAAGGAGCCTCTGAAGAAAAATCTCACTCTTTTCATAGCAGAGCCTCCCATTACGAGCGTCGAAGATCTTGAAGCCATCCTTGGTCCCGACAGAAAACATGCTGCAACAATCCAACACCGAGGAAGTGAGGCACCAGGATCAATCAACGCTCATCCCCGCCACCGTAAGAAGCAGACAGGTATTCTCAGCGCACGCACCTGTTGTCCTGATTGAAGGAGACGCAGATGATCTGCGAAGGAGACGAGCTGCTCGCCATCTCCGGCGCGGCGACAATCGGGCCCACTCGCCGGCGTGCCCGCTCCTCTCGGCAACCAAAATTCTGCGGTGCCGCTTGCTTCTTGGCGCCGGCGGCCGTAGCGTGGGTGGGTGCCGTCGAAGCAAAGCTAGGGTTTGGCCTTCGGCGCCGACAAGCGAATCGGGTCCCCTAGTCCGGAAGGACCTCCACGCCACGCAAGTCCGATGCCACCAGGCGTCGGGAGGACGAGGACGACGACTACGAGAGTAGGAAGGCGAGCTTCCCCCTGTCTGATTCTCTGGAATCCGGTTCGTTCGTTGCCCCGGGCAAGACGACGATGGAGGCTTGGACATGACAGGCCCGTGGGTCCCACCCGGCCTGGCGTTTGGGCCAGTGCGGCCCGACACAGTGAGGCCCAAGATTTGAAAAGCACAGCAGCACAGGCCCACGGAATCGGTGGTCTGCCAAAAATCTAGAATCCGGGAAAATGTTCAAATCGAGCGTTTTTATTTACCGTAAAATTAAACTGTGAAATTTCTACATGTTCCTGTCGAAAAAAACTACTAAGTTTCAATCTGGAACTAACATTGGTACAAGGTTTTGTTTGGATGTGGATTGAGTTGTAAATTTATTTCAATTTCCATTTCAATTCACTCAACAAACACAAGATCTAAAAGGGAAATAGTTGGATTCAAGATTGGATTAAAAGGCCCGGCATACTTATCGAGATCAAAGCAGCTAGCTAACAGGAAGCGAGATCAATGTCCAAACGACTCCAATAATGGCCCTCGTCTTGTACAAACTCGAGCCCTCCCTGCGACATGGTTGATTTCGGCGATTGGATTCCTGATCCTGTCTGCTGCTTGACTGTGGAAGATCTGATGAGGGTTTTGGATTGGATCCCTTGCCACCGCGCGGTTTCACAGTCCACACAGGTTTTGGAGTTTGGGAAACTGCGTCGAGAATGCGTGCTGGACGGGCGGGCCTCCACCTGTCGCGGCGCAGGCGGCAGGCGCTTCCGCCGTTGAACGCAGCGAGACGACGCGTGCTTCTGTACGTGACTGTGTCTGCACGAGCCCACCTGCCCCTGGTGGCCTGATCTCACCGGCCTCGGCCAGCCAGTCAGCCTGGAGCCGGGCTCGATCGGCAGACGGCAGCTAGCTGCCCAGGGAAACGCTAATCTTGCCGATTAGGCCGTCCCGACGGTCACTACTCCCTGTCTCTGAGGTCTCTGAGTGGCAATAAAATCACGAGCGCTTAATCCAGCCCAGGACTGCAGGCCGAGGCGGCCCAACACCAGCAGAGACCGACCTGGCTGGCGGCTCCTCCTCCTCGAGCCACGCGCAAGACGGCATTCTAGCCCACAGCCCCAGACCCCAGTACCTACTGTATGTACCGTACGTAATGTACTGTATACTCCTACGAATCATGCAGCAATAATCAGGAGCGCATTGCCATCCGTATACCGTACACACACGAAGTATAGTACGTACCTATTCGGCGGTAGAAGTATACAGTACGTCAGTACACATGAAGCGTACAAGAACGAAACTGAATATTCTCGTCTCAAACTCTCAATCTCTCGAGGTAAAAAAGGGGGTAGTGATCAATTTCTCCCCATCTTTCTTTTAATCTCTCAATTAGTAGTACGCACGTACAGTAACGTTGTATCTGCCCATAGTACAGTGAGACCGGTCTAATTAAGGGCACGCACAGATGCAGACGCCAGTAGCTGCGGGTACGCTCAGGCGTGTTTGGTTGGCAGGCACCCTGGCCGCCGCCTGCTTCGGCCGGCTGCCCAGGCCAACAACTGCCATCTGAATGAAGTCATGAACAAACAGGCCTCTTTTGCTTCCGTGTGCCACGTGAGCTCGCTGCATGATTTTGCACCAGCACGCATTGCGCGCGTGGGGACCTTTTGTTGTTGAGGCCATAGTAAGCTTGGCTACAGTTACATGCACACGTACTACATACACTGGGATGCCGGGTCTTTTTGTTCCTACCTCACTCCAAAGAGGTCTGAGATGAGTGCAAAGGTGACAGGTATGCTTATGAGTTGTGACAACATGGTTTAACCGCGTAACCAGGTGCGATATGTTCCTGCCTCGGAACTGGTAGTTACCATCTCTATTCCGATACAATTTTTTTAAAAAATAGACTATTTATATTTATAGTTATAGGAATGAAACTGTCTTAAACTAATTTTGATGAATGGCTTGACACATCTTTGTGGACAACTATTGGGTGAAGAGAAAGTATTATAATTATATGTACTAGTTGGCTATAATTACAACTTATAGTAGATTGTTGAGTGGATTGTTAATGTTGATAGCTTGCATGTTGAGAGAATTCTTCAATGGGGTTTATCTTTATATGAGATATAGATACAACTCTAGTTAATCATGTCCTAGGTCAAAGTTATACAAATAAAAATTAACTAATTTTACATATATGACTAACAACTTTTATGGCGCCATAGCCAAACAGGTATATTATCGTTGAAACATGAGTCTCAAGTATATGACTGATCCTCAAACCTATCTGGTTGTATCATGTCGGTTCTGGCTCGGCCTTAAACTTGTCAAAGTATGTCATAGTAGTCCTCATGCTCCCAAATTGTATTGTTATAGTTCTTAATCCCGATTTGGATCTTAGTACCCATTCAAACGGGTCTAGACACACACCGATCCAATATGATGTGACGGTGTTGATAGAGACCCAATATACATGCATGTTATCTCCACACGTCGTGACCCCATGCTTGTTGCTGACCATTCATGAAGAGGGATCAGAGGGGGGTGCAAGCGTTGTTGGGGCGTGGACATGATATGAGTCGTGTGGTGGGGCGTGGGGCATGACTATACAGTTTAGTATTAAAATAAATTAACTAACAAATTCAATTTTCCTGTTTAGCATCATAAATATTATTGTTTTTTATAAATTCAATTAAACTCTAAGGCTCTACATGTAACACATAATTTTTTTTTTTGGTTCACATGTTTTTCCTATGAAATTGAAAAAATAATTATGTACCTGCCTTTGCGACGTGTGTTTTCATTAAGTAGACGCAGAGGTTTATGGTTAGTTACGACAATCCAAGGTAATCTATAGATTACTAGGAACAAAGGAACTAACAACACACAACACACAGATTAATATAGTCCAAGTAAAATTGAAATTATTCAAGTTAAATTTCTGCATTCCAAAAAAGATCATTATATAATTCTAGTGTGGTTTTGCATTAGAATTGTATAGAACGGACGGAGTATAGTATGTTCGAACCTAGCACAAAGAGTAAGGTTCCATAAAAAAACCACAAAGAGTAAGCAGGAAGAAAACAAGATTACATATGCTACTATGCACAATGCACGCGAGCCGTAAGCACAACCATCTGTGGCAGCAGTCAGTGATTCAGATGGTTAGTTTGTATTGTACAGCTAAAGTCAAGTAGAATTCAGATGGTAAGCACAACGGTAGCGTGTTTGCTGTAGCTTTTGTTGCTGTGCTACTGGTATCTGCTACATGCTAAAGCTACAACTGAGGAAATCATGGCTCTTTTGCAGCAGCATGTGCAGAAGGGGTAAAGAAGAGAACGGCCCGATGTGCCTCAACCGGAAGGAAACACGGACGCTAGAGAGACGGATCGGATCAAGAGAGTCACTCACGACTCACTCCTGGAGGTCCAGGGTTGGTGGATGACAGGAATGCAAATGCAAAGTGAACATCGATCAGGAGCCGTGACTGTCACAGAACCGACCAATTTATACAAGATTAAGTACAGATGTCTCCGCTAATACGTTGACACTCGTATACTTTGTCTTATATAAACCCGGTAGTCCAACGAAATAACGAAGGATTTCAAACCAACTTGCAACGAACCAAGATCGTAGTAATTCAAAGATAACCACATCACTTGTACAACATTTTACCAATAATCTACATAGATTAAATATATCGGAGTACACTTTAGTTATTACAAACCAGAATGTAAGGTAGCGGTTAAAATAAAACCATAGTTTAAGGTTTACATTGCCAGTTTATAGTCAAATCCCACAAAAGCATTTGAGATGAGATATAAGGGATGACCTTGCCCATGGTCTACTCCTCCCGTAGTGGGATACAGATCCATCTTGTTGCCACAGCAAAACAGGCTTATGATCTGCAACAAGTGGGAATAAAACCCTGAGTACTCAATTGTACTCAACAAGACTTACCCGTCTTAAAACAGAAATAAAAACTCCAAAGATTATGCAAGGCTATTATAGGTGGAGTTGGCTTACTCATTTTGCATAAAAAGCTTTAAGTGATGGAAGTAGCCAAATTATTATTAGCATCAAGTTAATCTTCATTAACCTGTTATCTAGGTTTGCACCTGTGCTAAACAAGCAACTGAGTAGAGAAATACATAACCATATCAGGTTCATCAATAGCTATCTGGTGAAGTTCCATTAACCATCCAAACAACTTATTGTTTTCAAGTATGGAGATACTCCCGTCAAGCTTCTCACTATCCAGGAGACGATGGCGATTCGAATCGATTACAACCCAGCTGGGGAAATATTCCTAACACTCTCCCGGTAAGCCCTGCTAAGGGTAACCGTAGAACACCATTCGTACAACTCGGGAATCACGGATCCGAACAGCGCCTCACTTAGGGTCGCCACCATGCCATGAGTCGGGGAATTATAACACCCGCCTCGGACTTACGGACATGACTTCCCACACGGACATACCACGCCGGATATGCCAATGGATCGGGAATTATAACACCCGTCGGCGGGTGAGACTTGATACTCTTCGCGATCCGACCTAAGTTGAGCTACTAGGCTTCGCGGCGGATAACCTCGGATCCGGCCCGGCTAAGTGCTAGGCACTTTGTTCAACATGATTAGAAAAGGCTCCATTCCTTGTAGGTGATTAATCGGTATGGCGGTTCGCTTGATTACAAAGCTCCCTCGCCTGTGACGTCCACGTTCCGCCTTACCGTCGATTTACATCCATATGGTTATTTGCACGATAGCACATATAGCCAACCGTGAACCATCATCCTAATTCTCGCAAGTGATCATAATCACTCGACTTCTACCGTTTAAGCATGGCTAAGCAAATGCTACGGTATCATATCATTAGGATTTCGGGATGATAAGCGAACAAGGAATGATATAAATGCAGCAATAGTTCCAATTCAATTCCTAGAACTTAATGCAACAATCATAAAGCATTTAATAATTATAAAAGTTAGGAAGTTAAAATGCTCCGGGGCTTGCCTGGATAACTTAATATCACGTTAAGTTAAGACTCCATCTTTAGTCATTGATCAACCATCATCTTCAGGATTGTCACCATAACACCGTCTTTCGGTACGGCTTCGACATCCTTTCGTCGATCCATCGCGCTCACGAAATAACTATACGCAATTAATGATGCATGTTTTAGTTCAAGGAGCTCATGTCATGATTCATTATGATGCATTAAAAGATTACAAACTTGAGCACAGAAGTGTTATTTAACTAACACCACATAAGCCTATCATGCTAGCTAGGGTAACAAGTACATCAAGCATGTCACACAATATACTTTCATTCAAGATGCTGCAAGTAACTTCAATCACAAACTAATTCATATGTTTAGCCAAAACAAAAGCAAAATAAAACGATCAACTAAGTACATGCAGTTTTCTGGACAGCAGCACTGCTATCACTTGTTTCGACCATATCTGGAGTTACAGAAATCCAATTGACTTGATAGGAGACATTCTAGAAAGCTTATGAAATTGTATACATTCAATATTCATACACAAAAGCATTAATAGCATTCCCTAAAAATTTCACATCATTTGGAGCACTACAGCATCAGATATGAAAAAGACAAGCACAACTAGCCTTGAAAACCTAACTGCATAAATCTATTTTTACAGAACAAAATATAAACTGAGACAGGTCATATTATAGTTCTACTGCATAGAGAACTTCATAAGGATTCCAAAAAGTCCTCATTTGCTATTTTACGATTTTTCCTTGAATTACTATGAATTTCCAAAGTTTCAGCAAAAACACTGCAAATAGGTCCTTTTAGCACTATTCATATGAGTCTATGGTTTCGCAGTTTGGCCCCTCTCTTTTGTCTACTTCCAGGATGAGGTCCCTGTCGCGACTTACAACGGAGGAGGAAGGGGAAGCGGCGATTTCGGCCGGTGAGGTCGTCGCCGGCGGTGGGGAAGATGCGGGGAAACATCAGGGCGTCGGCGCGCACTCGCCGGTGCCCTCGGCTCGTCCCAAGGCGGTCCGCGGCGGTCCGGCCACGTGAGCCGTTGCTCACTGGCCATGGTGGAGCTGCTGCTGTCGCTGTGGTGGTGGTGATGGAGAGGAGCCTGGGGCGCCGGCGAGGAAATTAGGAGGAAGGGGCGCCGGCTGTTGCTGCTATGCCCCTGCTCGGCGGCCTTGCTCTGCTTTGCCCAGAGAAAACAAAAACAGAGAACGAGAGACAGACAGAGAGGCAGCGAGGGAAAATGAGAGGGAGGAAGGGAGAGCCAGAGGGGGAAAGGAGAAGAGCAAATTCTCCACTTCAATCATTTGAAATATGACACATGGAATGAAGAGGTGGCAAGCTAGAAGGTGCAGGAAGGATCAAGAGATGACATGGACACGCTAGAAGAGGTGAGAAGGTCGGCGACGTCGACGGTGAGCAGAAGGTTTTTCGCGGGTTACTGTAGCAGCACCAGATTTTCAAATTTATCAAATTACTCTCAAATTCATATAAGAACTTTAAAAACTTCCAAAATAAAAGTTGTTCAAAATAAAGAGAGCTACAGTTTTGCTTTTGGACCCATATTGAAATTCTCAATACTTTTGAATTTAGGTTTTTAAAATTTAAATTTGAATTTGAATTCAAACTCCAATCAATTGCAATGCCATTAACCAAACAAATGATACTTATGCTTAATGATGCAATGCAATTTGGACAGTAACACTTGAGGTGTTACAGTGACCATGTACACCCTACAGTGGAGTATATAGTATATAGGCCGGTCCAAACGACGCCAAGTGCGCTAGTAGGGAGAAGAGAACGGAGCATGCTGCACCTGCACCAGTGCTGGCGCAGTAGCCACTGTGCCACCGCTGCACTCGCACAGCGCTTGCAGTAGCAGCCAGCAGCACAGCGCTTGCAGTAGCAGCCAGCACCAACGGCCAGGCCGGCCATGCAGCCGTGGACCGGTCGCCCGCCACCGCCCACCGGAAACCGCGAACGGCGAACTGGATCGATCGCCCGCGCGGGTGTCCGGCCAAAACCCGGAGTGAACCTGTCAGGCGACCGGCCGGCCGGAGCACGTACGTAAGCAGATGCAGCGCCATAACTGAGGAAAGTGACTCGTCGGGCTCGGCCACGGCCGGCCAGGCCCCCCAGCCTAGCTAGGGTAGGCGGAGTGAGTACATTTTGCGCCCTACCCACCCCTGCAGTGCAGATGAGTACACTGTACAGTACGTAGTACGTACTCACTAGGCGTACCGGCCGGCCGTCCCATCACTTCCCGCCGAGCGGCTGCCGTTGTGGCGCACGCAACACGATCGCAGAGAGTGAGTGCATGGCCAACTTGCTGCTGCCCACTGTGCGCCCGCCGCCGTTCCGTGTCGGATGGCAAGTACTCCGTAGCCAGCGCGGCCCCGGATGGCTGATGGGCACGGCGACGGGGCCCGGGGCCGGGGAGAGGTTTTTACCAGCTTGGGCGCCCCATCGCCACCTCCATATGTCCATTCCATCCATACATTCATATTGCAAATTGGCAGCACCAGAGAGGGGGGGGGGGGGGGGGGCTCAGTGGTCACAACGACATGGATGGACCGATCGGTGGCTGCTTGCCATTACCACTTCTTTTTTTTTTCGATCAAGGGGATTCCCCATTTCCATTAACTGAATAACGGAATTGCCATTACCACTTCTACTGTTCGGATCCATCCGGGTCGCTCCATCCCGAGCTATAGCACATTAACAGGTAGCCAGGGCTCTTGAGAAGGACCAGGACCACGCACGAGACTTGCTGCATCGGTGTTTCAGGAGGAGAACGGCAACGAGTTATTGCTCTCCTTGTTTGTTGGATCTTCCTCGTTTCACCTATAGGGCATGCTGCATGCATGCACATGCGTGGAGTCCGAAGAGAATAGATCCATGCATGGAGTCCGACGAGAATAGATCGAGCCTAGCAAAGCCCAGAGGTACGCGTAACACACACACCCTCCTTCGTTGCCCACACCCTCCTTCGTTGCCCAGAGGTGCCGTTGGGCTGGCCACCACCCTTCGGTTTCGGTAGGGCAAGCAAGCGGCGGGGACTGGATCGGAGCTAGCGGGCGCCGCGTCCTACCAACTCTACGCGCGAGCCGCCAACGCCAGGGCCGCCGGCGGCTGCTTCTGCCTGCTGGTGGTTGCTTTGCGTCTTTTCCCTGCCTGGGTGGCTGCGTCCGAGTAGAGTAGAGATCCGCCGCACGCGCCGGGCCGGGTTTTACCGGTGCAAAAATTCATGTGACTCACTCGCGTAAGCTCAGAGTTTACCGGTGCAAGCCGCCAGGCGGCAGCCTTGGCCATGGCCAAGCACCGCTGCACGGCCACTGCGCCGGGCGGGGGGTAGCTTGTCTGTCTGTATTAACCTGCGCATATACGTCCGGCCTAATCCGAGATCAAAGATGTTCGCGAGCTGGGCTTGGTAGCGTGGGCAACGGATTTTGAGCCCGGCCGGACCGCACCGGACGGGGACCAATACTACTAGCAGTGCATGTTGGCGTAGTCGCGGTGGTAGACGAGACGTACACGTACGCGCAGCGCACTGTCACTGTGCAGTCTTCATTCCGCTTTGGCTGGCCGTGGCCGCCGTGTGGGTCGTGCAGGGAGGTGATGAGTAGAAAGAGCCGGCGAGCGCGCGGTCCCTCCCCACTCGCAGTAGTCCCAGGCCGGAGGCCCAAGGCCATCCATCCATCTGGTGGTCGCGCCCTGGTGGTGTTGGGATGCGGTCGCCTGGGGCAGGCGGGCACATGGGCGCACCACACCATCCTGCATTCCTGCTCTCCACTGCATGGCTGATGGCCCTGCCGACTCCCAACAACTACTACTACCCTCCGTCTACACGACGGGCTATACGCCGACGATCCGAGTCCCCATCCAATGTCTCCCTGTCTACCGTTTTTCACACTCTACACCATCGTCTAGGAGTACTGTACTAACAACTTTCTTGTTAAAGTTGCTACACCCTCCGTCCTTCTTTACGTACTCGGTCATGTAGTTTTATTCTAAGTTAAATATTTTCACCATCATTGAGAAATCCATGTAGTTTTACATTTACAATATCAAAAGTCGTAAAGTTATTCTGGCATATGGAATCTAAAAACATAAATCTTACCACATTTTAAAAATGATGGTCAATGCAAAAAGGAAAAGCCTAAAGACACAGAACCAGTGTGGCATGTAAAAATCGGAGAGAATGCATGGTTGCTAGGGATACTACCATCACTCACTGTATTCAATTCCATAATAGCAGTGAAAACATAAGAAATGCTGTTAACCTGCACTGGTAGTCCGCTAGTACAGCGGTAATATTAAGTAGTAATAGGGTACCCCAAACATTTTTACAGTTACCGTCGCCACAGCGGCGAGGTACTCCAAGTATTGCTGCCTACTGGCGGGCCGGTCGGTCAGCTGTCTGGCTTGCTGCCCCCTGCTGCTACTGCACCAGCAGGCTGGTGACTGCACGCGCTGCGCTGGGGGGCTGACACCGCGGCCCCACACCCGCGTACGTACTACTAGAGCGCGACTGCAGGGTGAGTGGACGGCTGCCTGCTGCGGACGCGGATATCACGTAAAATCCGGGGGAGTGCGTCTTTCGATGCGGCGGCCGGTTCTGCCCCTCGCGACCTGCCCTCGCCGCGGCGTGCGCGCGGGGGCAGCACCGTCATTCGCGCGCGAACGTTGCGTTGCCGCAGATCTAGGCGCCCTATTTCAGCTCAGGGCAGTTCGTGTGGATAGATTGGACACTTCAAAAAAAGAGCTGCTAGCTGCTGAGTGCTGCTGAGAAAGAGAAGGAAAAGAGGGTTGGTGGGTGGGAGAAGAGAACAAAAACTCAAGTAGAGAGAGAAAGCAAAGGTTTCTGTTCTCTGTGGGGAAGAGAGAGAGAGAGGAAGGGAAGCCATTGTTGCAGTTGCAGAGGAAGCAAGCAAGGAACGAAGGAAGGAAGGAGCGAGAGGGAGGAAAAGTTGGTGAGTGAAACTTACCACCAACTGTTCCAGCTGCTCCCACTTCGTCGCTGCATCGTCGTCCTCGCCTCGCCTCATCCCCCCCACCTCCTCCTTCATGCTGCACCGCTTCGCATGCGTACGATCTCTTCTCGGTCTAAAGCGAGGTCTTGAACTCCTACACATGCATGCCGGCCGTCCTTGCATTGCATTGCATCACAGCATCAGGCAGGCCCTAAAAGCTCGGTACTCCTGCATGTTAACGTTGCAGCATTGCGGCATGGATTTGTTTTGTTTATTGCGCTTGCGCCGCGCACAAGCGTGTCGTTTTCTCTGATCATCCTCCTCCGTCTGCCTGCCTGCCTGCCTTCTATCTGTGCATGTGCTCTCTGCACTGTTCAAAAGCTCGCCTGCCTGCTCGCTTTTGCTTTATCACAGTACTCGGCGCTGCTGCTCGCTGGAGATGCTTACGCTTACGCCTGCCTTTTTTCCTTGCTGCAGGACGGAGGAGGATGATGGTGGAGGAGAGAGTGGAGGAGAGAGCGGGCGAGCCGTCGGAGGTGGAGGCGCAGGGCTGCTGCGCAGCGAGGCCAGGGCCAGCCAAAAGGAGATTCTGCGCCGTGGGGCCGCCGCCCTCCAGCTGAGGAGGAAAGACATCGGCGAGGGCCGGTGGTGGACTGGTGGTGGTGGAGGATCTCCTCTCACGTCAAGTGTGGAAAGGATAAAGGGAGGAGGAGGAGAGGAGGAAGGCGCACAAAGCAAAAGGCTTCATCAGAAAGGAGAAAGCTTCGGCCTTCGGAGGGAGAGCAAGGCATCCAGAGTGAGCGTGCTGCACCAGTGGGCGCGCGATAAATAGCGCCTTGAAGCTGAGGGAAAGCATCCTTTGCTCTTGCCACCACCGTGCGTTCTCCGCCGTTGCCCTAGGCGTGGCGATGGCATTGCAAGAGCAGGAGGATGAGGACGGCGACGAGGGCGAGGGCGAGGGCGGGGAAGACGACGACGACGAGGAGGAACGGATGATGGGGTCCGGTGTGGGGGAGTTGATCTCCGCTTGTCCCGAGGCGTGCTGTCCGCTTGTGGCGGTGTAGGAGTAAGATATTGGCGCAATAGGCTCAATCACCTTTTTTTTTTTCTTTGCCCTTTTCCTTCCTCGTTCGATGCTGCTATGCTCGATTTTTTGTTTCCTCTTTTGTTCCTGCTGTCTAATTCAGTAATTCATCATTACATATACTCACTCTCCCGTGAAATTCGTTCCGTGTGTTGCTCTTCTGTTCTTGGTGCTTTGCTGCCCGGTTTAGAAATGAAGGCAAAACGACGACGCACAAAAAGAGAGTGTGTGAGATTGTGTGCACTTTGGTGGTACTGGCCCTGCCGCTGTGCTCCCTCATCTGTGAGCTCTGGAGTGGAGCACGCGCACCAGCGGCAGCAGCGAAATGCGTTTGGTTGGTCGCCATGATGGGCGGCCGGGCCGTTCCAGGCCCCCTGTCGATCGGATCGCCCATGGCCAGAAGCAACGCTCCAAGCACAAGGAGACGAAGCCGAAGTGCGGCGGATGCAGGAAACGGAGAAGCGGCCGCTCGCGCTTTCGCCCGCGTGCGCTCAGCCGTTTCCGTGCTGCGCTCGCCGCCGGTGGGGCGCTTGCTTGCTCGGCTTCCCAATCCCAACGGCCGCGGCCCGACCTGCGTGCGTGGCGTGACGGCGGACGCAGAATCCGCCGGCCTCCACCACGTCTCGGCCCTCGCAGTGGCGCAGGCAGCAGGGCTGCCCCACCACTGATCCGCGGGGCCGGGGTCCGGCGCGGGGCGACGCGCGGGGCCCGACGGCGATCTCTCGGGGATGAACGAATGATGGGCGGCATGGAGCGCCGTCCGAGTAAAGGCCCACTGGTCGCGTGTCAGATTTTATGAATGGAAAATGGATCCTCTTAAGTTAGCGTGGGCCCCTGGCTCCCACCCCTGATCACGGTGATTATGATTTATGAATGCGGCCTTGTACTCGAAACAAGCTCCCCTGACAGACAGACCGTGACACCCTGCAGTCCTGCTGCTGCATGGCGCCATGGCATGCCCCGGTCGTTCAGGCTCGCATGTGCCCAGATCAAATGCTCGTATTCAATAGCAAACAGTAGCAGCAGCCCCTCCTGCTAGTACTTTGTAATGTAACGGTTCCTCGCTCTCCAGCGCCGCGCTGCTGCTGCTCGAGTCGTCCGCAGCCACGGGCCTGCCGGCGCGGCCGCGGCGGTGTACGCCGGACTCGTGGTGCTCGGCCTCGAAGCCGACGCCGAGAGGAGGCAGTCGGCGCGCCCAGGTGCCGCCGAGCTTGCTCCTGTGCACGCGTGGAGGCGGCGGCGTGGGACGCCAACACCGACGACGCGCTGGGCTTCCCACGTCAGGCCAGCCGTCGCGAGCGTCGACGGTCTCTTCGGCCACGGCGCGCGCCACGCTGTTTGCGATGCGCACCAGGCCCATCGCTCGGGTGCTCCCCGTCGGTCATCGCTTCATCCTGATGGCGATGCGCACCCGTGCCATCGCTCGGGACACGTCCATCCCCGCTGCGGTTGACGGAGAAGGTAACATCTCCGAACCGTCGGCCATGGCGGATTCTCCGATGCCTCAACCTGCTCCTGAGCCGCCCCCGACAGCTTCTCTTGTCCCCACCGCGCCCCTTGACCCCCAAGATCCTCCTCCAACCACTACAGCCATGGCGGATCCTCCGTCGCCTCACCCTGCTCCAGAACCGCCCCCAACAGCACCTCCTGTCTCTACCGCGGCACAACAAGCTGTTCAGGAGGACGTGGTCGACGATTCAGCTCAAGGTCACCCTGTTGTTCCTCAACCAGGGGAGCTGGGAGCTGCTGCTCATCCTGTAGGATCTGCTTCAACCGCTTCTGCACAGGCTACGACGCCCATGATGAATCTGCTAGCCTGGAACTGCCAGGGGTCGGGAGGATCCCTGCACAGTTCAAAGATGCAGCACCTCCAGCGCCTACTAACTTCCACAAAAGCCGAGGTGTGTTTCTTATCTGAAACTAGAAACAGTTCAATTTCTCGTACTTCTATTGTCAATCGGTTTAATATTTCAGATGCTTTTGTAGTTCAATCGCAGGGTCAGTCCGGCGGCCTTTGGCTGCTTTGGACCCATGCTATTGATATAGCTATAGTAGAGCATGACCACCACTATATATTAGCTGTGTGTAAAAGTACTTCTAGTTCTGAACATTTTGGCTTGGTTTGTATCTATGGTGATCCGCATCACCGCACTACCTCTACTATTTGGTCCAGGGTGCTCCATTTTGTTGTTAATCATAGCACCCTACCTATCTTAGCTATGGGAGACATGAATGAGCTTATGCATGCTAGTGAAAAATCTGGTCCTGGTAGGCCTAATATTACTCGTATTAATATGTTTTGTGACTATGTGAAGCAGTGTGGTTTCATTGATTTGGGATACAGTGGTCCGGCCTATACATGGACGAACAAGCGATTCAACACTAGTCCTACCTTCCAACGACTTGATCGCTCCTTGGCAAACATTGAATGGTGTACAAAACATCCGAGTACTGCAGTGTATCACCTTCCTATGTTGCGTGGAGATCATGCTCCCATTCTTACTATGATGAATTCCAATCGTCCAAAAACTAACAAAATTTTTCGATTTGAAAATTGGTGGACTATGGAACAGGATTTCACAGATGTGGCAAAGCAAAGCTGGGACAAGTCTAGCAGCCGGCCCTTCCACCAAAAAACAAAGTACCTGTCCTATGATCTCAAAAAATGGAGAAAGGCAAAGCCAAATCTCTCCTCCCAACTTAGCTCTATTGAAAACCTCATCACGCAGCAGCAATCAAAGCCCCCTCATCTGCAAGACTTTGCCCTCCAAAAGCACCTTGCCACCCAACATAGTGACCTCCTTGACAAAAATGAAGAGTTCCACATTCAGAGAGCTAAAAAGAATTGGGCAAAGCTAGGAGATAGGAACACAGCCTACTTCCACCAAGCTATTACCAAAAGAAATAGGAAAAATACCATTGCCTACCTTTACAATCCTGATGGCACCGAAGCTACTACTCCAGATCAAATTGCTACTACTCTCCTCAATTATTTTCATAATATTTATGGACTTACTGCTAATACTGATTCTTTGAATAGCTCTTTGACTTTGCAGGGGAATGTGCAACCACATTTTCGATCCCCTCAAGATGCTTTTAACATCACTGCAGATCAAAGTACCTCTTCTCAGGAGGCACACAATCCCAACAGCAATATAGACCAGGGCAACACAGTACAGCCAGATCACCATCTCTTCACCAATTCCACCCCTACTATGCATGAGCTGCACACTATAATCAAAGCAATGCGCAGTAATGCATCCCCTGGTCCTGATGGGCTAAATGCAGGATTCTATAAATCTGCTTGGGGATGGGTATCCAAAGATGTTCACAAACTGGTAAGTGATTTTTATGCAACTGCAACTTTGGATGAAGAGATTACTCGTACCTATCTTACTTTAATTCCAAAAAAATTGCAGCCTGTTCTGCCCCAGGACTTTAGACCTATCAGCCTCTGTAATGTGATTTATAGACTCATAGCAAAAACTCTTGCTGATAGACTCAAGCCTTTTTTGCCAAATTTCATTGATCATGGCCAGTCTGCTTTTATTAAGAATAGACATATCTCTTCTAACATTATTATTACTCAAGAAATCATTCATTCTTTTGGTCTTAAAACTTGGAAAGACAGGGCGTTTCTTCTCAAGATAGATCTAGCTAAAGCTTTTGACAGATTAAATTGGGACTTCCTCACGCAAGCTCTACAACGACTACAACTGCCATCCCATTTCATCCGGCTTCTCAAGGTTTGCTATACTTCTCCTCCTATGGCAGTTCTAGTTAATGGTGACCCCACAAGTTTTTTTTACCCTAAACAAGGCATTAGACAGAGATGCCCTCTCCCCCCCTTTCTTTTTGCAATTGCCATTAATGAGCTTTCTATAGCCTTAAATCAAGCTATGCAAGATGCAAACCTTCAGGGAGTTACTTTAGGTTACAATTGCCCTCCTATCCATTCTCTGTTATTTGCTGATGATCTCATTCTATGTGGAGCTGCAAATTTTCAGGATGCCTCTACTATAAACAACATCCTCAATGATTTCTGTCAGAGGTCAGGTCAGACTCCTAATCTCAACAAATCATCTATTCTTTTTAGCAAAAATGTTGATATCTCTGTGAGAGCTCATATTAAGAGCATTTTTCCTGTACCTGATCTGCTTCCTAATACAATTCTTCTGGGCCACCCTCTCATCTTTTCTCATAAGGACAAGAATAGAGCTTATAATTTCATTTATAACAAGTTCCTTGCTAAGTTAACAACTGTCAAAGCTAATAAGATTAATCATGCTGGTCGACTTGCTTACATTCAATCTGTTTTATCCTCTATTCCTGTTTATTATATGTCTACCATCATTTTCTCTAAGACTTTTATTGAAAAAATTATCTCTGTTATGAGAAGATTCTGGTGGGCAGGTGTGCAACAGGATGACCCTTCCAACCCTATGGCTTACAGATCCTGGGATGATATCTGTCAGTCCAAAGAGAATGGTGGTCTAGGGATCAGGGATCTCCATACTGTTAACAAAAGTTTAGTTATCCATACTGCTTATAACATTGCAATTGCAAAAAACCCTTTTCTCTCTGCTGTGTTAAAATCAAAATATTATCCTCATGACTCCTTTTGGACTGCTCCTAATAATTCTACAAAATCAGTTTTTTGGTCCTCTCTTTTGCAGGTTAAACAAGAGCTTACAAATAATGTAACTTATCAAATCCATGCAGGCAACTCTTCAATTTGGTCCACTCCTTGGTGCCCTCTGTGGAACTCCATATATGCACATCTTCTTGATCCAGTTACTACTAACCCATTGCCCTCAATTGTTTCAGATTTATGGATTCCCCATACTCAGGACTGGAACATTGATCTTCTAAGCTCCACTTTTG
Source organism: Themeda triandra (assembly GCA_018135685.1). Classification (NCBI taxonomy): domain Eukaryota; kingdom Viridiplantae; phylum Streptophyta; class Magnoliopsida; order Poales; family Poaceae; genus Themeda; species Themeda triandra. The sequence continues at coordinate 1,507,755 of JAENPR010000067.1, read as the reverse complement.
ATGATCAAGCTGTCCAACAAATCACTGCAACTCCCACAGTCCCAGAAGATAAGCTCGATGTTCTTAGGTGGATGCCAGCCAACAATGGTTTATGCTCAACAAAGAGTATTTATAGACACCTTGCTACACAGAACCACATTGATCTTCCTTCTCAAGGATCAAGAAGTATCCTTCCTCAAGTTAAACAAATTCTCCACAAGGTTTGGAAATCTAAAACTCTCCCTCCCATCATCAAAACTTTCAGTTGGAGATTGATTAGACGAGCTTTAGCTACTGCACAAAGAGCTTCTACCTATTCCACTCATATTGACCCTTTCTATGCCTCTTGTGGTCAAAATGAAACCGATGCTCATATTTTCTTCCACTGCAATCTGCCTAGAGCTGTCTGGTTCTCTTTCAATCCTTCCTTGAGAACTGATTCTCTTCCCAATGAGGATGATGGCATCCAACTCATTTTGCAAACTATTATCAATGCTTCTACCACTGAGACTCAATTTCACAAAATATTCATCATCTTGTGGTTCCTCTGGAAAGCCCGGAATGACAGGCACTTCAATGCCAAGTCATGGACTCCTATCCAGGTGCATAGTGCAGCAGCAGCTATGATGACCACCATTGCTACGGGTGATCTCCAAGGTATGGCTATTTCCTCTACAGGTCATCGTCAGCACCACCTGATTCCAAACCTACAACGACCTCAACACCCACCAGCGACAGGAGCTCATCAATCGGCACCGAATCTTCCACCAGCGATAGGAGATCAGGTTGATCCACAACACCTTCCTGCTTCAGGTAATGTTGATCCTTTGCAGCAACATCCAAGGATGAACAGGTTTTCCATTGAGAATCCAACAATTCTTCAAGGACCAATCTGCTACACTGATGCTTCCCTGCTCCCTGACAATGGACAACACAATCCAAGACAAGCAGGAATAGGTATGGTCATCTCTAATTTTCAGGAATCGATGAACTGGTCCATACACATTCAGGCGCAACTCCAATCTTGCACTTCGGTTCTTCTAGCTGAGGCGGCAGCCTTGGCAGTAGCAGCGATGATCACAAGCAAGCTCGGTATCACAGGATGCAACTTTCTCTCAGATTGTGAACAACTAGTAATCTTCATCAACTCAACGGATCAAGCAAATCCTCCTGATTGGCGAATCAAGCCCTTCACTCAAATCTTCTGCAATATTGCCAGGGACAACTCATTTAGATTGTATAAGATCAACAGAAACTTGAATCAGTTGGCTGATGGATTAGCTCATCAAGCCCTGTCATCCTCTTCTGCAGGATCTTCATTTAGATGTTCTGATCATCATGATCATCATGGCTCTGGCCATTGTCCTGTACCACAAGCTCTACTTTCTGTAGACTTGCCCCTTGTAACTGTGATTGCAGCAGTTTGCTGCTGAGAATGAATGGAAATGTTAGTTGTCAAAAAAAAAAATCTACCATATACCTTAATCCTAGGGATCGCTCCCCTCTCACAGAACACTGTACATTAACAGTACCGGGTTTATCGCTACAGTATGTACCCACTAAGCAACAGTAAACATCCAATAAGAAACAGTACCAGACCTGTTATGAACAGTAAAAATCCATTATGGAACAGTCTCAATCCCGCTCTGAATAGTAAACCCATTATGGAACAGTATCCATCCCGTTTTGAAACAGTACCCAACCCATTAGTAACAGTATATACCCGCAAAAAACAGTACCTCGCCCGATAATGAACAGTACCGGTTTCCCTTAAAAAAAAACAAAAGCCACATCCCCGCGCATCGCGCGGGGTCTCCCACTAGTTTAGACTATCCGCACTCGTGGTACTCTAAATTCCATCCCCAAAAGGAATATTCTGTCCTAGTCATCAAGATTCCATACTCCATACCAATTTCTCCCGCAGCCGTCATCCCCAATATCCCATACTCCATCAGTAGTGGGACCCACGAATTAGTTTTTTATTCTTTCTTTTTTCCCCACCGACAGCCTCCCTCCCCATTCTTTCTTCTCTCTCCTATCCTTTCCCCCACCGACGGCGGCGAGGCGCGCGGGCCAAGACCGGAGCATCTCCTCCACCTCCCCGCGGCCATGGACGGAGGATGGAGACGGGGGGCGAGCGGGCGGAGCTTCCTCGGCGGCCGGACCTGAGCACGAGGACGTCAGCGCCCCTCCCCCCACTTCCACAAGGCCGAGCAGCCGGCCGGCGAGGGTGGACGGGCGGCGGCGCCTCTCTCACCGCCCAGCTCCTCCCCAAGATGCGGCGGCGGGCGGAGCTCCTCACCGCGCGCCTCCTCGTCGGCACATCTCGCCCCCCCGGCCGGGGGAGAGCGCGCTGCTCCTCCTCCGCCGCCGCGGCGGGACGTTGCTCCACCTCCGCCATGGGCCGGCGAGCTCCTCCCTCGGCGTGCGGAGGTGGAGGCGGAGAGCCTGCCTTGGCGCGGAGCAGGCGGACGACGGGCGGCGGCTCGGACGCGTCCATCTCCCGGCCAATCCCTCTCCTCCTATTCCTTCGCGCGTCGGCGGCGGGCGGCGGAGGCCGGCGGCTCGTCCGAGGTCGAGCGCGCGGGACCCCCACCCGGTCGCGGGCGAGCTCCTCCGAGCGCGGGCGGGCTCCGTGGAGGTCTGGAGAGGCCGCGTCCGATGCCTGCTGCGGATCTCGGCGGGCGGCGGCGCTCAGCGGGTGGCCATGGCGCGGCGGCCCTGCCTTCACTGCTCCGCCTTCTTCATCTCTCTCTTCGTGGTAGTTGGCACATGGGCCCGCAGCAGGCTTCCCAGTATCATCCGTACCAACGCGACAGAGCCAGGATGAGCTCCCGTCCGGGACTTTACCGGGAGGCTCCCAGGACCCCGCTGCGGGAGATTTTACGCTACACGGGTCGTTCCGGATCCCATTGCGTACCCCGCTGCGGATAGTCTTATACGGGGCACCCTGTTTGTATGTATGTACAGGAGAATACGGTATGTGACGCCGTATGCACTGGTACTTCTCTGCCTACGTGTACCGTATGTGTCCGTGCGGACCGAGGTGCACGGGGCAGTCACGCAATGACGCCGCCGTGTTGGTGTTTTGCTGTCTGGAAGGTTGGGGACTCGGGGTGGCTTGGGGAATTGGAGACGGTACGTTCAGAGCTGAAAATGGCTGCCATGCTCGCCGCATTGGGCTCCGGCGTACTAGTAGGCCTCTGCAGTGTTCATATGCTTAGGTCCGCACGCCTACTGTACATAGATTAACCGATAAATCGCCGAGTCCCGATGGCAAGAGCCGGACAAAATGTAGTAGGACTACTAGAACAAGCAAAGCCCTAGTAGTCCCTTGGCATAGTGTCAATGTCGCGGACAGCCTACCGTTGCCCTTGCCCACCAGGCCACCACCATTATTTTGCCACTGGTATGAGATGGTGATGTAGGCTCATATGCCGTCTGTGGTCGCGTGCATCAAGCTTAACATATCTACTATGCATGCATAATTCCACGATCCACGATGCTGGTCCATTAGCTATCACGCTGCTGTTGCCCTTGGCCCGGTCTAGGTAACGGCCGGGTGCTCAAGGACAAGAACCCTCAGTCCCTGGCCATTGGACACTAGCGGCAAGTAGCCCGGCTTTGGGTTTGTTAGTTTTGTGTGATAATGGAAGAGGAACAAGACGTGGTACGGCGTGTTTAAAGTTAAAAGCGATGATCCATCTGCTTCTAGCAAGCGCCTCACGCGCTCCGGCTGCCTGCCTGGTCCGTCCGACAGAGGAAAGGTACAAGGCGCTACATGGCGCCCGTGCGAGCCGTGCCGCGGAGAAACGGCCGTTTTCCGGCTGGCGGTACTAGTCATGCAGCAGCGTAGGAATAGGATACGTGCGTGCGTGCCGGGGGGACAAGCAGAAACAGGACAAGTGAATGTGTGCGTGCGTGTTTTTGTGTGTTTTCTGTAGCCGAGGAATGTAGAGATCGGCTACTGCAGCCTCACGGGTCGAATGACTGGAGTTTCCAGTGCTTTTGTTTCAGTGCAAATTGACCATCACATTTCTAGTGAAGTTTTACGTGTCGAATGACGCTTGAACTTATGTGCCCGTGGAGGGCTAAATAGAGTTCATGACGAAAGGGTGGAGGCAAAGCGTGTTTGCTTGAGCTTATCTGCTCAGCTTATCAACTATCGTATAATATTTTTCTATCAGAACAAAAACAAGTATCAACTATCTTATCAGTCGCATAACCATCAACTGAACAACCATATACAACATTTAGTGTTCCTACACTCTTTTAGCCGTGGACATTATAGTTACCATGTCTATATGATAGCTCTATCAACCTTAACAATCTGCTAGATCCATTACATTACATACTCCTAAGTAGCAAGTGGCATCATGGCTCCCTTTTACTAATATATAAAGCCAAATCGTGGCCCTCCACGCAGTTGGCATGTAACTAATGCAGCCCTGCTAGACAAGCCTACCCAGCCTAACCATTGCAAGTTTGAAGAAATTTTACTACCATAGCACTTTCGTTTGTATTTGGCTATTAGTGTCAAATTATGGACAAACTAGGTTCGAAAGGATTCATTTTGTGATTTACAATAAAATTGTACAATTAGTTATTTTATCTATATTTAATGGGTGGACGCTAAATAAGTTTGGCAAGTTTTGAACCACATTCGCTTAAACTTATTTACTCAGCTTATCATCCATATCACAATATTTTGCTCTCACAAGAAAACTGCAGCAATCGGCTTACAAGCAGTTCCTACGATCTTTATTTTAGCCGTGGACATTATAGGTATCATGTACTATATAATAGCCCTATCAATCTTAACAATCTGCTGGATCCCTTTTATACTAATAATAAAACCAAATCGTGGCCCTCCACGCGGTTGGGCACTGTAACTTGCTAGACAAAGCCTGCACGGCCATAGATAATCTACGCCATCATTTCTCGATTGACCGCCGGATTGACGCATGCACTATTTACCCTGACCGCCTGCTTGCTCACGAGTCCGACCCATACCGTACTTGACGAAACAACACGTTCCGTCTGCACCGCACGGCGCACGCTCCGTTGCTACGCGGCGACTGCGATGCTCCAGGGGACGCGCTTCCGTTGGGAACTCTGAAGCCCGGCCAGGCCCCAGGGCTGTCAAAAGTTATGGTAAAACAAGCGTCTCCGTCACACTCCAAGCAAAGTTGTTCCAGGATCTGGTGAGTGATGACACATCGCTCCACATCGTGTACTGTATGAAAGAGAAAACACATCAAAATCCGTCGAAAACTCGAAACACACCAGTGTTTTTTGTGGCCTCTGCTTAAGCAAGCAGGACGGAGCTGGTGACACGCCACTGATCACTGGTCAAACGGCTAGACGTGATGAGAGTGCCCGGGCGCTGGGCGTGGGAAGAAAGGCTACGATCCCGTGGCCAGGATGGTGTCCACGCCCCGCCGCCGCCCAGTTGCGCCAACCAACCGCGGCTGCGCGGCGAGCAGAGCGTCGTGCGCCTGCCTGTCAAGCAAGGAGGCCAACGCTTTCACGCTAGAAATGGGCGAAACGGAACCCACGGTTGCTTCCGCCCTCGGCTAACCTATCCGAAACCTAACCCAGCCCTGCTTGTTAGGGACGCGTGCCGGGACCGGCGGACGTCACGACACGAGGAGAAAAACGGAGGCAGCGCCGCCGAGGCCGAGCGTGATGGACGGACGGCGACCTCGACCTGTAGGCCCGGCGGACCTGGACGTAGCCGTAGGCGATGGCAGCAAAGGTGGCCACCGGTGACCCGCCCGGTGCCGGTGGTGGTGGTGATGATTGGCGAGTTCGTTTTCTGTCACCTCGGGCCAATCATGGCCGAATTCCAAACCCATCACCGGCAGTGCGATTAGCGCAGACGTCATGATTGCGGCAATCCACTGTTAAAGCGGGATCGCTTTGGGTTTTAAAAAAACTTTGTAGGGGAGAGCAATGATGACTCGATGAGAGTCTGGGCCGGGGTTTAATGATGGCCTGGCGTGATGGGCCGGGGGCTGTGGGCCGGGAGTAGCATGATTTTGTTCGACGGATAGATCGTGCGCCAGATTTATGCGACTTCCACTTAAAACTGGAAATCCAGTCGAGAACTCCAGATTGTGCGTGAACTCGCCACTTGGTCACCCTGCACGAGAGTGACACGAGACCATACTACAAGTGGAAGTCGTGTCGCTCTAGTAGCAGGTGGCAGCTACTGTACGCCAGAGCCGTGTGCCGTGTGCGACTGTGCGTTGCACGCGACTCGTGTAGTAAATAAAGGTTTTTATCCAGAGAGGAGGCCGCAGAGATCGAGCGCTCTCGGCCAACCAAACCGTCAAGTGGGACCAAACATGACGATGTCTCCTACCGGAACAGCGCCACTGGCATCTCTCCTCCTCCGCGTCTCCGCCGCCGCCGTTGCCGCGGCTCCACGTCCCTACAGACCCGCGGTACGGTGGGCGGGAGGTGGGAGCAGCAGCAGGAGGTGCCGGGCGCGGGCGGCGGTGGTGGAGGAAACCGGGGTGCTGCTGCCCAAGGAGGGGGAGGGGGAGGGGGAGGGGGAGGAGGCCGCGGAGGCGCCGGCGGCGGCGGAGCGCTACGACTGGAGGGAGGAGTGGTACCCGCTGTACCTGTCCAACGAGGTGCCCGACGACGCGGGGCTCCCGCTCACCGTCTTCGACCGCCAGCTCGTGCTCTGGCGCGACGGCGACGGCGTGCTCCGCTGCCACGAGGACCGGTGCCCTCACAGGTGAGCCATGGAGCGAGCTCATCAGCTCAATTCTTGGCAAACAAATCAATCCGATTCTGCGACCGACGAATGTAACGGTTGGTTTGGTCTCATATTGTTATCGATCGATCAGGTTAGCGAAGCTGTCGGAAGGGCAAATCGTGGACGGCAAGCTGGAGTGCCTGTACCATGGGTGGCAGTTCGACGGCGAGGGCAAGTGCGTCAAGATACCACAGGTATCTCTCTCACCTTTACGAATCCATGGATCGATCCTGAAACAAACGAACTCATCAACGTACGTACATACTCCATGGATCATGGATTGATGCGATGGGTCTGTGTGCGTGCAGCTGCCCGAGGGCGCCAAGATCCCACGGAGCGCGTGCGCGCGCAGCTACGAGGTGCGCGACACGCAGGGCGTGGTGTGGGTGTGGATGTCGGACGCCAACCCTCCCGACGAGGGGAAGCTGCCGTGGTTCGAGCCGTACGCGCGGGCGGGGTTCACGGACCTGTCGACGGTGCACGAGCTCCCCTACGACCACTCCATCCTGCTGGAGAACCTCATGGACCCGGCGCACGTGCCCATCTCCCACGACCGCACCGACTGGACGGCCAAGCGCGAGAACGCGGAGGCGCTCCTCTTCGAGGTCATCGAGCGCACCGCCCGAGGCTTCGCGGGCTACTGGGGCCGCACCAGCAAGCCGCACCTCCGCAACCTGCTCCGCTTCGAGGCGCCCTGCGTGCTCTCCAACACGCTCGAGTTCACCGACAAGGACGGCAAGGAGCAGTGCTTCTCCGCGCTGTTCCTCTGCCGCCCCGCCGGGCAGGGCAAGTCCATGCTCATCGTGCGCTTCGGCAACACCTTCAGCTCGCCGCTCGTCAAGGTGCTCCCGACCTGGTACTTCCACCAGAACGCGTGCAAGGTGTTCGAGCAGGACATGGGGTTCCTGTCGTCGCAGAACGAGGTGCTGCTCCGGGAGAAGGTGCCCACCAAGGAGCTCTACCTCAACCTCCGCTCCTCCGACACCTGGGTCGCCGAGTACAGGAAGTGGATGGACAGGGCGGGACACGGCATGCCCTACTACTTCGGCCACAGCACGCTGTCGCCGCCGCCCGTGCCCGCCGTCGTCGAGCAGGCGCCCGCGGGGGCCGTCGCGGGGATCTCGGCCTCGTTCCCGGCAAAGGGCGGCGTCGGCACGGTGCACGCGCCCAACCCGACCAACAGGTACTTCCGCCATGTCGTGCACTGCAAAGGGTGCAGGGAGACTGTCAAGAAGTACACCTCGTTGAAGAACGCGTTCGCGGCTCTTGCGGCAGTGGTCCGTGGCGGCTGCCGTCCTGGCGGCGACCAGGCAGTGGAAGGCCGTCTTGTTGGCTACGTCGGCCGTGCTAGCCGCGGCGTCCTATGCATGTGACGCGGTGGTCTCTTTGATCACCACTAACTTCATCAGGACACACAGGAGACTGTAATTAAGGTGCCTTACAATGGCCACTGTATATTTAGAGTATGTATATAGAAAAAAAATGGCGGGAAGCGTTCTGGTTGCTTATGTTCATTTGTATCGCCGTAGATGCTGCTGTTTTATATTTGTAGTAACGTTTTGCATGCCTGAAGCAACTAAGCTTTTTACCGGTTAGTTTTTTTTTACTCCTGCAACACAAACTCACAAGAAGAGATAATGTACAACCGCACATAGTACAAGATTTAAGTCCACAGTTGCAGCCAGTAAGGCAGTCAATTTCTGAACAACCAATCGATATGAAATAGGCTCACATAATGCATTCTTAAAATTCAAATCCAGGACAGGCAACCCAACTCCAATATATACATAATACAAGCAGCACACAATCATGATAGTGGCACAGTGCCTCAAGTCACATGTTATTAAGTAGACAAACTTGATAACAGTGGACAAACACGACTTCTTGCCATCCATGCACAGAGCATGTGTTAAGACAATATACTTGGTAGGATAGATTAGCTACCACAGTAGAAACGACTGATGCTCCAGGCTTGCCATAGTTGATCTAGAATTCCCTGTCGGGAAAGAGGATGGGTGCAACAAGCGACCATATGAACAGACCTGCCGTCGCCCACTGGGTTGCAATCCTGACCCAGACAGATGGCCACCCAACATCAACAAGCTTTCCACTCTCACCAACGGAAGTTGACCAGCCAGTCAAGAGCATTGCGGAGTACATGCTGGCCAGGGAGAAGATGAGGTGAAAGAAAGAGTAGGAGTATGTCACCGGCCTCGGCACATCCTTCTTATCTTCTTGTTCGTCTGCCTTGCTGAAGGGGAGCAATGGCTTGTCGGTCCCTGAAGGTTAAAGAAAAAGGTACCACAATTAGCAATGCAAACTCAATATTTGCAAAACTAGCTCATTAGCCAGAGAAGGCAATCTAACCACGAGGTGAGTCTGGTGGCGAGAGCACAGTTGCAGAGGAACCAGCGCGGACAGCTGAATAGACCACAGAGAGGATCGTGGTAAGGAGTCCCAATGTAAGGCTACCAGTTGACATGGCTTTCGAGTGGTTGTGAAGCCCATTGCATTCATAATCCCTCGGCTCACTGGAGAGTCCACTGTAGCACAGGTACATACAGTACAGACCAATAACTGATGCAGGCAGCAAGCTTCCATTGATCTGAAAATCAGAAAATTCGCATTACTTAGAACAAAAAAAAAGATAGTTACATTTAATGGAAATGTATAGAAGTTTTTGGAAAGCATGGTCATACGATGACCAAGATGAAATTTAAAACAATCAAACCAACTCAAGATTCAAGAACCATCTAGAGTTGCAAATAATACTGCCCAAACCCCAAACATACATTAAACTTATCAAGCAATAGTTTCTGGTTGAATGAAGTATAATATAAAAAAATAGGCAAAATCAGTAAAAGGAAGAAAAAGGGGGTAGAGGGTGGTACCTTTGGATGCAGGGCAACAATAGCAAACGCAAAAACAAGAATCAATGTGAAGACAATGAAAAACAGGTTGAGTCCGCAGTCTTGTCCAGATGGAGTGAACCAATGAAATAGAAGACCTGAGAATGAGAACGTGGCAATGTAACAGACAACTGAGACGACCAACAGAGCCATGTACCTGCAGCAACAAAAGAGTATAAATATTAAATAACAGAAAAATACACCAATGGAAGGCCAAGCAAACATGGGAACAGCTGTTAGCAAGCTACCAACCAGAACTGCTCATCCTTGGCGACCCAGTTCTCATTCCATCCGTGCACAAAATCTAACAGCAGAACAACCTGGACGAGAAGGAACAGGCCAGATCCAAACTTGGATATAGATTCTGCAAAAGTAGAATTATAGTAAGAGTTCTGAACACAATTAACACAGTTGACAGAATAACGAACAAACTGCAAACCGGACATTACATTCTGTTCTCAAATCTTAAGGAAATGTTCCATTCCCACCAAAAAATGGTGAGAGTCACGAGCACTAGCAATTGGGTTTAGCTATTGTAAATCCAGTAATGTCTCTAGATAGTGTACATGACCTGGAACCAAATCTTTTGTTTTGCACATCACTATATTAGCTAATCTATAATCTCGTTTTTTAACTCGACTATCTCCATCTTCTGAAATAAATTCAGCTCCAAAAACTTCAATATTGATTGGATTAAAACCTCATGTTTCCTGATAGAGCATCAGCTAGAATTAGACAAAGATCCACATATACATGCACTAGAATTTGGGTTAATCCAGTCTAAATCCAGTAGGTTTATAGATAAATCCGAAATCAAACATTTTGTTTTGCATAAAACTATACTGATCTAGTGGTCTACCATTCCACAGGTCTGACTCAGTGATCTAAGTCCTTCTGATTCTCCAAAAATATCTCAATCAAAGAGATTGCGTGCCTCAAAAAGATTAGCGCTATTAACCCAATCAGTTGTCATCATGATATAATGCTCATAAGTCACAACTCACAACTTATCAAACAATGCATTCTAACAAACTATTGCCATTAGACATTGTAACATGGATTAAATAGCCTGACAATACAAACAGTTAAACAGCTACTGTGCTTGGATGGGTGCTCATGATAATTCTGACTCAATTCTAGAATTGTGCCTACAAGTCTAGAGTTGTGTAATTCTTACAAATAAAAACAGCTGACTACCAATTGGGTTTATCCATAGTACAATTCCAGTAAGTCTACAAGTCCAGAATTGCATACATTCTAACTCAGGAATGTCCTTATTTTTTTTAAAAAACGAAATGTCTTCATTAGCCTCCTGAGGCGCCAGTGCGTAGTGGGTTCTAAAACGGGTCGATAATGTAAAGAGCGGTAGAGGTCGACCTAAACTGACTTGGGGCGAGTCGGTTAAGAGAGACCTTAAGGAGTGGAATATCTCCAAGGATTTAGCTATGGATAGGAGCGCTTGGAGACTAGCTATCAACGTGCCTGAACCATGACTTTTGTGTTGCCCACGTGTCTCTTCTGGGTTTCATCTCTAGCCTACCCCAACTTGCTTGGGATAAAAAGGCTTTGTTGTTGTTGTTGTTGTTGTTGTTGTTGTTGTTGAAATGTCTTCATTAAATAAAGGGATTGTTTGTATCAAAAAGATAAGCGCCATCATCAGTCAATTGTCATCATCAAGGCTAAGCGTTCAGACAAACGATTTTCATTTGTGATCGCATCATCATGAATCAAGCGGTCTGACAAATACTAAAATGAAAGGGCGTTAGCTCACCATAGAAGCTGACGACACCGTTGGGCACGAAGAACATGAGGAAGACGATGATGGTCCAGCAGAAGATCTTGGCCATCCAGCCGCCGTGGTGGATCTTGTCACGGGGGTCCTTCTGGTCCTTTATCCCGGCCATGATGACGGCGAGGATGGTGAAGAAGAGGAAGTTGCCGAGGCTGACCCTGAGCACGGCGTCGGTCTCGAACCACTCGCGGTCGGGGGTCTTGTGGAAGTGGTTAATCCCTGCGGAAACAGAGAGCAATCTCCATGAATATTTGGATAAACTGAATCAACAAATCGAACCGAGCGAAACAGGGGTGGGTGGGGAATTGGGGATCAGGGTCAGGGCCACGCACATGGGATTGACTGGAGGAGGGGCGCGGCGACCTCGCGGAGCGCCCAGGACGCGAAGAGGGAGAGCGCGAAGAGGCCGCAGTAGGCGATGCGGGCGGAGCGGCGGCCGATGCTGCCGACCGCCGTCCGGCACGCCTCGCACGCGCACGCCGCGCAGCACGACGCCAGGCACGACGCCGCCCACATGGTGGCTGGTGGATGGTGCCCCGGCTCCGACGATCAGATCGAATCGACTCGGGAAGGGGATCGAACTCGAAGGTCGCCGCCGCGGATTTGGGGATTTCGCCCTTTCTAGTAGGTCGGGTGGGAGAATTTGGGGAACGCGTGTTGGGGAGGGGACGGAGAAGGAGAAGACGGGGATTCGGGGAAAGCCGGAAACGAGGTGGATTACACAGCGGATTTGTTTTTGCACGAGACGGACGGACGGGCGGGGCGGGGCGGCCGACGTGCCGGTGGAATTGGTTGGGTTGGACCGGATAAGGAGACCGAGTCGGCTTGCAATATTCTAGGCAGCATCGACCAGGAAAACCAAATACGACCGCTGTTTACTCGTTTGTGAGTTGCAAACAGAGAACCTGTTGCGTTGAACTTTTGAGTCAACGATCCCACGGGCCACGAGTCAAAATAGTTGCAGTCAAAATAATTGCAGGCATGTTTCAATCAAACACAAATTTCACACGGATTCTGAGCAATTCTAATACAAGAGATTCAATTTCGTGCAGTATTTTTTTATGTAAAAAAGAGTATCAGCGTTCAAATCATAAATGCTAGCTGCATCCAGCAGAATAGCCCAAGTATACTCATCCATCTGATATCACGGAACGCAAATGAAATGTCTACTTGTACGAACAGATCGTCGGTTCAGAAATATTACTGAGACGAAAACTCATTCTAAATAACACATCCTTAATTATTATTAGTATCACTAGTTCTACCCCCTAAAAGGCTAAAAACCTGATAAACATACAAGTGTAGCATGCTAAGAGCTGGCAGGAGGACAATTGTAAGCTGCATACATCACGCCAGATTCTTATCAGAACATAAACAGAGGAGCGTTGGCACAAGAAATTGGTACATCAGAATTTCAACCATTTCTTCTCTTTCTCCTTACTAGTAACGGCATTCGTCGCTGAAGCGTGAGTAGCTTCAGCATCAGCGAGTGCCTTTCGAGTCTCTTCCAGTTTCCTTGAAGCTGCTTCAAAGACTGCCTTGTCTTTGCGGTTGCGGTTCTTCATCTCTTCCAGTTTCTCAACTCGCATCCTCAGCTCCTTTACTTCCTCATGGTATGCGACCAAGGATCTTCTGTCCTCCTTCTTAGCAGGTCCATTGGTCTCAACTGATGACCCCTTTCTAACTTTTGCTGTCGAACCTTGAGGGACATCTTGGCTTACTAGATGGCTGTTAATAAAATTGAAGACAGATCTCTCAGCTTCTTCAGCTTTAGCAGCCCTGGCCTGTTCTGCAAACTTCTTCTCACGCTTCCTTTTCCCACCCCTACTGCGCTTTTTCCCACTGCCAATGCCTCCGTCAGCCTCACTTGCAGCAAGTGCATGATCAAGCGATTGCTTTGGGGGTAGTACCTTAACTGGAATTGGATCAAGCATGCCTTGGCCAGACACACCAAGCCCCATCCCCTCTCGATAACCCATTTTTGCCATCATTTTGGAGGCAACACCCCTGGTGTGGTGCTCCCATTTTGCAAAGATCATGGTATCCGTCTGAATGCCACTGAAATTTGTGAAATCTAAAAGGCCAAGACCCTGATGAACACTTCCATCCTCTTGACCGGCATCGTCACTGAATTCAGATTCTTCACCACTTGAGCTTCCTTCATCTTCGTTGCTCATGTCAGCATATTCTGAGACTGAAAGAGAATCACTTGGTAGCCTTGCAGAACTCCCATCATCTTGAAAAACAACTTTGCCAAGCTTCAGATTATCATCCCATGACTCGAGCTCTGCTCTCCTCCAAAGGCCAGAGTTATACCCAGAAGATGCCAGTATGCTGGAGCCTACCAAGGACTGCTCCCACCTAGTTGGAGTGAATCGTTTCAAGGCTTTAGTAGGGATTACAACACCTGAGGATAAGTTCTGAGTTAGTCAGGTACGCCACTATGTCTGAAGGGTCATAAGCAATATGCGTATCAACATGATGCACATATGGGGAAAAAGAAGCAAGACAAATATGTGGCTAATGGTAACTAATTAAAAAAGATGGAACAGGAATCAATCAAAAACCTACTTATCTTGTGAAGTTTACACCACAATATGTTATCATTATTGCTTTATGTAACAGGCAAAGGAACAAGAGCGTAACATAGCACATTTTAGTGGCCTTAGATCTGCCAATAGCCAAATAACCATTAACATACCATGAGACATGCGGCAGTTACTACCAAATCGACATCGCTGCTGTAGGAAGAACTTGCACATCTGCACTACGGGCAGATTTGTATTAGTTAGTTTGTTCATAATAATGCCCCGTACACTCCAATCTTTATATTCATGTTAACAAGCAGAAAATTATGGCAGATTGAAAGGTAGCTGCAGTTGCAGGGTACCCACCTGAGACTCAAGAGATCTTTTCCTGCTCCTATTCATTAAGTTTTGGCTAGGAATAGGATGTAACCAGGGCAGAGAGTATCTTGTGACTAAACTTTACCCACCTCTGACTTTCTCTTAGAGTTCTTTTCATGCTCCTATTCATTAAGGTTAGGCCAGGAATAGGATGGAACCAGGGCAGAGGGTACCTTATGACTAGATTTTGACAAAGTTCAGTTTAGTCTAACTTCTAACTAGTCTGAAGCAGCAATAGTGATTTCACAACAAAATATCATCCATGTATATATACAATAGAAGACTGAAATGAATCTAACTAATTGCATCATGGTGTAAGTGGGTGTGTCTGTGCTGTAAGGGCTCTTCCCCTTTCTTTTTGTTAATAAATGATACACAGCTCTGCTGCACAAAAAAATTGCATCACAGCAGGAGGAGCCTTTGTTGAATTGAAATTTGTGACAATGTAAATCTTAGATGTTCCCCATGTAATAGTCCAGCGCCATTCAACAAAAGTAAAAACGCCGGTCCGGCCCAATTGTTAAGTATACGCAAATCATGAGCATATTTCAAGAAGGGGAGACAAAAGGCCACAACAAAAAATAAAAACAACAGAATGTTTTCCTCAGGCTGCAGTACCACAAGCATATAGCTACCAGTGTAAACCATATTCCTTTTTAGATGCCAATGCAAACAATACAGCAGGGATTTAGGAGGTCAAGCTTGGTTATTAACAGGAACATGATGGCTAGCACAACTAAAGACAATCCTGATTTAATAATGATGCTCAGATTAGATAACTCACCGACATGTTTTCAGATGTGGGTGTCAGAAATGAGATCCTTGCATCGCTTGAACCTTCAAAGCCTATAATGCATCCATTATACCAGCGGCCATTGTTGTGCCGGAATCTACACTTTGATCCAACTGAAAAATCCTGTGACTCCAGTGGTTCTGGCTCAACATCATCTGGATCTAATGGTTCGATGGCTACTTCAGGTGGTTGGGATATTGATGCCTCATCTGGAAAGATCTCATCTACTTGCTTCAGTAGTCTAGAGCGCTTCAGATGGAGCAGACCCTCCTCTGCATCCTTAATCGCAGCAAGAAGCTCCTCATGAACCTTTAAACAACAACAACATAACAAACAACAATAAGAAGAAAGACTATTGTTAAAAACAAAAAATAAAGTAGTAAGGCCTTCTCTGGGGCACAGCTCGAGCTCCAAGCTTCACCCCAGATCTGGAGTTTGTATGCTAAAATCAAGAACCTAGATACTCTATTTTTTCAAATCTGGTGGTACTCATCACCAGCCCCACAGATTTGTAGAGCTGGATATGCCCAAATTCGCCAAAAAAGGGCATAAAACTGAATGTGAAAACATGAGAAAAGAAATGCAGAGTTTTATCAAACATTATTACGCAGGAACATCCACAACTCAGGAACCGAAAGTGCAAAAGGAAGACATTTTTCCTACACAAATTGATGCCATGCAGCAAATGAGTTAGTATGTGAGATATCACTCTTTCTCTTGAAATTTACAGAACTCAGCACTGATATTGTTCATAACATGTGTTATAATCTCAACGAACTCCAAGGGTTAAAAATATACAATGAATAAATAGCCAAGATTATCCTAATTTCTCAAATTTGCTGTGAGACCAACCCAGCCTTGATATGATTCAACAGACAAGTAAAAAGAAATCAGATTTGATGCCTTATTTAAACCAGGATAACAGGAACAAACCAGCACACAGATTAATAAATCCATAACATCCTGTCCAATGCCCAATCCCATTTCCATCACCTATAAGATGAGCACAAAAGCTAAGTAGCTAACCATCCAAGGACCACTACAGGCGTAGAGAACAACCTGGTAGGTCAGCCTCACCCTTCTGCTAACGCTATGAAATCACAGGACCCTAGAATCCCCGCACTCTCGGAGTCGATTCAGTTGCAAGGGAGTTAGCAATCAGGGGCAGCGGTAGGAGAGGCGGGTTGATGAGGAGGTGATACCGCGACGCACCTCGAGGAGGTCGGCGTTGGAGGGGTCGGCGGCGAGGGCCTCGTCGACGGCGGCGAGGGAGGACCGCTGCTCCTGCAGCTGCTGCTCCAGCTGCCGCTCAATCGCCGCCGCCTCGTCCTCGCCCTCGCCCGCCATGGGGCACCAACTGGATCAGGGCGGCGAGGCGATGGACGGAGGGTCGAGAGGCTTCTTCCTCCTACCAGACTCTCACCGCGCCGCGGCACCGGCACTGTTTCTTCCTCCTCGACCGTGAGAGGTGAAGAGCGTTTGCTCGGCTGCTGTGATGATGGGCCGAACCCACGGAAAGCCCGATATTATTACTTGATGGGCCTGATGTGGTGGGCCTCAGTCAGCAGGCAGTTTTACGTTTTTTTATTCACGACTCGTTTTTCAGCCGTCACCTTCTTCCACGCGCACCAACCCGATTGCCAACCACGCTCCGCTTGCTCGCTCCACTCCGACACGATCGGCCGCCGCGCGCGTTGATGGCCGCCGCACCGGAGGAGCGCCTGGACGTCCTCAACGCCGCCGGGGAGAAGACCGGCGTCTCCAAGCCCAGGCACGCCCCCCGTCCCGAGCCGAGCTCGCCCGCCTCGGCTGGATTCCTTCGATCTGATCGTGACATCGTGTGATTCCGCCGCTCGCTCGCTCGCTTGCTTCGCTTTCCTCAGGTCGGAGGTGCACAGGGACGGCGACTACCACCGGGCGGTGCACGTGTGGATCTACAGCGAGAGCACCGGGGAGCTGCTGCTGCAGCGCCGCGCTGACTGCAAGGACTCGTGGCCTGGGCTGTGGGACATCTCCAGCGCCGGTCACATCTCCGCCGGCGACTCCTCGCTCTTCTCGGCACAGTGAGCTCTCTGGCCTCACGGTAGTACTGTTCGCTTGAGCTGGTACCATCCGAAGACCACACTCGATGACTGGAGTAGCCTGTGCACACTAAGCAGCTAGCTATGCACCTATGCCTAAAACATTTTAGCAGCAACTGGAAACTGCACTCAAAGCCCCCTTTTATACCTTCCGGAGGCTTAAATCCTACAAGTAACTGTTGCAAATATCCTGAATGCATGATAGTGTTCTGCTCTTGTTCATCCCTCACATAGAATTTGACAAGTGCTTATGCTTTATGCTGTTTTCTTTTCGTCAATATCATTTATACTGATTATTCCACAAGGTTTTCTTCTGTGGTGGCCACTTACTGTATAGAACTATAGAACGACTCTGTCTAGTTAATCTTTTTGTTTGGATGATGACTTATCATTCATACTACCATTTTAACATGAATCATCAGGAGGGAGCTTGAGGAAGAACTAGGCATCAACCTTCCACTCGATGCTTTTGAGCTCATATTTGTATTTCTTGAGGAATGGTTAGTATGTTTATATTGCAGTCCATTATATTTTGCAATCAGTGACACCATTGTTTTCAGGATTTGTCATATCACATTCACATAACAACTTCAATCTAACTTTAGCTACATGTTTCATTGAAACATTGGTGGCCACTTGGCCTAGTACAGTTTATATAAGCATTATTATTGTTTAGGATACTTGTCAAGACTTAAGAGCTATTTGCCTATTTCATCGCTTTTTTCGTTTGAATCTCCAACCATTACAATCTACATCTTGGATATGATAATTGATAAATATGGTATCATCTGAACCTTTGAGTCTTTGTTGCAGCGTTACCAACAATGGGACATTCATAAACAATGAGTACAGTGATGTTTACCTTGTGACTACTTTAACTCCAATTCCACTTGAGGCCTTCACTCTCCAAGTAAGAATGCTGTAATACTTTACACAGTGGCCATTGGATTTATAATTGTATGCTCATCTTAGTCAAGATCACTGTGCATGACAAGATAGTAATTACTGTTCCATCACCATTTACTCGTAAGGAAAATTATTCTAGCAAAGAAACAACAATACATAGACAAAAAGGAGCTTTGCATATTGCCAGTATTCTACTGTTTATTATGCGCTGTTTCTGTTCGAATAAATTTTTTTGTCAATGATGTAAGTATTATAAACTTTTAAATTGCAGGAAAGTGAAGTGTCTGCAGTTAGGTATATGCGTTGTGATGAGTACAAGAGCTTCCTTGCAAATGAAAGTAGAGAATATGTTCCTTATGATGTGAACGGGCAATATGGTAAACTATTTAACATTATTGAAGAAAGGTAAGCAACATATTCCTTGTCTATTTACACTTTTGTCAGTATGTGGGCCAAAACAGTCGGATATTTCAAATGGAACATTATGCGAGTGGCACAAAACTATTATCAACTATGACATGAATCCCTTGTTGAGGACAATCAAATCAAATTCAAGATCCCTCCCTGTGTAGGTTTCCAGAAGCCTGAGTGATGGATTGATACTCTTGGGATTTCTGGGATGCCAACAATAGGCCCTTAAAATTTTGTGGCGTATATATTTTTTTTTTTCATCAAGTGGAGCATTTTTAAGTTGAAAATCAGAAAAAGTGATTTCTTGAACTCTTAGGACAACTTTATCTTTAACTTCAAGAGCACTTTTGAGGATTTGATGCCTGTAATGTGGTCATGTGGCATGCACTTCGAAATTTCTTAGTGTCCTGCTACGAAGAAGTATGATGGGGCTGATCTGTTAGGTCACTCGCACTCATGCATTGTATTATCTTTTATTAAGCAGCAGCTACTCCCTGCTAACTGTCAGTACATTTCTGGATTGGAAGGAATTCTCTTTCCTCTTTTATCAGTTGCCAATTTGAGCTAGTTCAATGGATCCTGATCGTTTGGCCATAACTTTAAAATACATTTTTACCAAACTTATCCTGCTTCAACCTTTCATGCCATCTTTGTAGGTACAAAGACAATACAGAGTCCCGCAGTTTAACTTTACAAAAGCAAATGAACCGTTATGCTCCCATCCATTTGGAACCAGATGTAAGTTTTTTATTCAATCATCATGTAGATTGGCATGCAGTTAGCAAGCATTTAACTATTTGTGTTTCTGAATGATTATTTGTCCTTAAAACCAAAGGTGTGCATATGGCACAAGGAAATCAGTTAAAAGTGCTTCAGATAATGACATAATGAATTAACAATTGCAGATACATTGCCTAAGGTCAGTAAACAATAAATTCGTTATAATGTAGGGACCTCCCCTACCGTTTCATTAGATAGAAGAATACATAAAGCCACTGATATGTAGTGTACAGAAAAATTTCTTGATTTACACAAAGATGACAGATAGGTTATTATGCAAGAAGTTCATAATATTCAGTTTAAGACTTCGATAGCAGAAAGGGCATGGAGAATTTAGATATCTCACTTTTTGCCTTAATATATTGCACCTTGCTTTTTTTGTAGTATGCTTGACTTCTTTATATGTTGTTTTTTTTTGTAGCTGACTAGTCTCTCCGAAGGAGACAAGGAAGCCTTGGGATATATTCTTAAAGCAGCAATAGTTATTGATGACATTTTCTATGAACAGGTTACTTCTTTCGTCTAACACTTTTAAGATTTAGTTTCTTCTATTGCTTTTTGGTTGGATGCACCCCATGCCAATTACTCGTAAGAGATATATTCATTGGATAGCCATTTTTTGTATTGTATATAGTTTTGTTCTGCAACCTCTTACTACTTTGGTTCTCAATTAGGTATGGAATAGTAACAAAATGCTTAGAGACTGGCTGAAAGGACATTCTGAATCCTCATCATTCGATAAATTGAAGTGGGCATATTATTCTATTAATAAGAGTCCCTGGTAATACATTTCTCTTGATTAATGAAGATTTTCTTGATTGATTGGAATATCTTAACACAGTATTCAATGATAATTTCTTCATATATGGCAATCACTTTTTATCGAACTATTTGTGTCTATCCTTGGAATTAGATGTCATCTTGCTTAAGACTCGTGACTTTCGTTCATTGTGTTATGGTGTAGTGCTTTCATATTGATATATATGGTATAGAGTGAGATACTTTTTGTTTTCTAATTGGCATGTCTACTGTTTCGTCTGACAAAACGAAGCATGATTGTCTGGTGGAATGCATGCTTTCTGCATTTTATTTTCAACTGTAGTCCCCTGTGCATAAAAAATCTTTTCATTCCATGCTGTTCTAATCTTAGCCATTATAAACCAGTGGTGTTACTTTGATAAATGTTCTCACTCCGTTTCTTTTTACAGGGCCTATCAGAATTTGAAAGGGTCAAAGTTCATAGACTTTGCCCAACATTTAATCAAATTATATGCACATTAAAGTTGTAATTGTATTCACAGATCTTTGAATGTGACATTTTTATTTTTATTTTTTAAAAATATTTTGCAAAATTTGTAGGGTTTTACGCTGCTTGAGTGCATAGACTATTTTATTTTGTATAAAATCAACATGATCCATCGCAACTTTAAAACTATCGGATTGTTCAATATGCACAACAGTGTCATTAAAAGGTCATACACTTTCATTAGTACTATCTTGTAATGTCATATGAGATCAGATTTAATGAATGTTTTTCCTAGTTATCTTGTTTATTTGATACCAATTGTTGTGTCATTAAGTTTTACATGTAACTTATATATATTGTTTAACATCTTATAGATGAGCGTTTTGATATTTTCTATAACAGGTCCTGCCTCGATGAAAATAAGGCTTTCCTATCGACTTCGGATTCTGCTGTGAAACTACTCACAGATGCCACCAAACCAGTTTCAGGATGGAAGGGGATCGAGTATCGAGTAGCATTTCCTCTAGATAAGCCTCCTGGTGCTAACTTCTATCCTCCTGATATGGACAAAGCGGTACATAAAGCTGTGCCCCCCCCCCCCCCCTCCCCTCCCCCTCCCCTCTCTCTCACATACAGAGAGAACTTCCTGTTCGCACCACATATCACAGATGTCTTTGTGTTGTCTGCTTATAAGAGGTATATGCATTTTGTGTATACTTGATTCGGTGTGCTAGCTGAAGTGAATTCGTTTTTGCATACCTTTTCTATTGCTATAGGAGTTTGAACTTTGGAAGAGTAAACTGACTGATATAGAACAAAAAGATGCCACTGGGTTTTTCACTGTCGTAAAACGGCATGACTCTCTATCCTCTTCATCATTAACACAATCAGATGGATCAGACCAGACCAAGACTAAAGATGATCTTTTTATTGTTCCATACTCCAAGGAATATAGATCATCCCTTGAGAAAGCAGCTGAGCTTCTTGAGAAAGCATCAGCATGCTCTGATTCTCCAAGGTAAGCTGTTATGGTGTTTTGCTTCTGAATTTCTAGTTCGTTTTGTGAAGATTCATTTGTTTTATCTTGCTGTAGCCTCAAGAATTTACTAAGAACCAAGGCGAATGCTTTTCTTTCAAATGATTACTATGAATCCGATATAGCTTGGATGGAGTTGGTTAGTATTGTATTTCCTTTTAGTCCATTTCTCTGTTCATATAACTTCTCAGCTCTGTTCATATGATATAAGAACACACCACTGACCTAAACCTGACTTGATCTGACCTGACACAACCATTTTTCCTGGCCTAAACCTGACTCGATCTGACCCGACATTTGAACAACTCTAGCACACAGTCAAACTATATAGATATTCTTTTTCAGTGAGAATACAGCAGGGGAAACCCCCACTATAAGAGTTTTTAAAAAAATTATAAGATATCGATCATTAGTATCTCCTTGCATTTAAAGAGTGAATATCTGTAAATAAGTAGATTTGCCTTGAAAAGCACTTAATAATGGTATAGTTTCTCTATATTATATAAACACACTACAATAGTGTGAAAAATTGCCCATGTCAATATCCACATTCCTTAGCAGTAGCATCTGGTTTCTCTTAAGTTCTTTTCATATATTAACATTATGTTGCCATTCTTGTCTTTTATGCAGGACTCCAACTTAGATCTCACAATTGGTCCATATGAAACATATGAAGATGGCCTTTTTAGTTATAAGGTAATTTTCACGGTATCTTTGCCCCCATATGTTTGTGGCATCTCAATTTATTTATCAAGTCTGAGTGTCTGACACTTAAGTCACTTTTGCCACACACAGTTTTGAATTTTATCCTCTTTGGAGCATCCTTTGAGTTCATTTCACTGATGCAGTGAACTCAGCTTTCAGCCATCGCTTATTTGCAACCTTTTTCCCTGCTAGGTTTATCATTTTAACAACTTACGATTGGTCTCTCTCTTGATATATCGCAAGTCTGAAAAATATTGTTGGGTCATGAGATATTAATTTGTGTTTATCTTCTATGGGTTAATTCTGAAATTTAATATCTGTTCAATACCAGCTTTTCCCTGCTAGGCAAATATGAGCTTCAGAACTTTATCAATTCTATATAATGGTCAGGTTATGTACATTTTTAAGGATCCGAATTAGGTTTGTTCTGCAATATACACGTGGAGTTCAATACAATTTTTAATTGGTTGTCACTTGTATTTTATACGATTCCAATAGGCAACTTTTGAAGCATTTGTGGGGATACGTGATCACACCGCAACTTCTCAAGTTAAACTTTTTGGTGATCAACTCCAGGTAATCTCATTAAATTTCTCTAAGAAAATATTAAGCTTTTGTTTACATCAAATTTGATCTGAGTTCAGGATTTGGAGAAAAACCTTCCAATGGACAGTATTTTCAAATCAGACAGTATATCTGCTGCTCCAATTCGTGTGATCAATCTTCTCTACAATTCTGGGGTATGGCACAATTCCGACACTGACAGCTAAAAACTGTTTATTTGTAGACAAAGAAAATTGACCTTTTTCTTTTCCTCCTATTTGGATTATGATAAGATTCAAGAAAAGCGATGAAGCACCAGAATTTCATGAAATGGATTCATATTGTTTTCTTGGCCATTTTATTTGTTGTTTCCATGAGTGCACTTGAATTTCATAGCTTGCATGTTCACCTTAATACTTTCTCAGTGGCACGGTTGTCATCTATGGCATTGGGACTATTCTTTGGATCACATCCCCTTTATTGTTGCTTAACTGTTACTGTCATGTTGAAATTATTACTTCTTCCTCTTTTCATCTTCTTTAATATAATGAAGCGCAGTTCTCCTGCTTTTTCGAGAAAAAGAAATTATTACTTGAAAATTATGCCCAGAGTTTATCATCACCTCCTTGAAATGCACAGGAAGCCTGTAATTTTTCGGTTTACTATTTACCCTCCAGTTCCTTATCAATAAAATTTGAGCTTCTACTGATAGTTGGTAGGTTGAGGAGATTCAAGGAATTGTACTTGTGGTGCAGAATTATTTTTTTTCAGTGTAGATGGTGCCCTGTCCTTGTCCACAGCTTCATGAATCATGACGATTTAACAGGATTGTTGATGCAGGATGTGAAAGGTCCACAAACCATTGCTTTCAATTTGCCCAATGATGAACGGATTGTTAATGAACGAGGAACTTCCATGGTTATGCTGAAAAATATTTCAGAAGCCAAGTATGCCTTTTTTTGTTATTATTTATTAAGTTCAATTGACAATTAGGTAGCTTGCATTCATAACAGAAAGAAAAATAAGGGATTTATGCTAATTTTGTCAATTCTGGCTCTGTTGTTTTCAGGTTCAAGCATATCTTAAAGCCTATAGCTGATGCCTGCATCAGAGGGGAACAGAAGGAATATGTTGATTTTGAGCCATATTATACACATATAGTCTGTCATGAATGCTGCCACGGAATTGGACCTCATTCTATCACCCTCCCAAGTGGTAAAAAATCAACAGTTAGAATGGTACACACTTGAACAGGAACTCAAAAATCATCAATTTTAATTCAGCGCCAGCAGTACTTTTCCGTTTCCCTTCAAAACCGTTCCATTTTCCAATCTATGTTTAACTGTATGCACATAATTTTAAGATTTTGACTTGTAACGTATATTAAAAAATGAGTAACTTGTAGAGATGGAAATTTTGGTAAAAACAAAATATCTAAAAATGACTAAAAAGTTGCAGGGTTTTTTGGAGCGACACATTGATTCTTAGATGGTTTCAACCAGAAAAGTCACTGTAATGCAACTCGATATAAAGATTCTACATATGTGACTCTATTACATTTTTGTAGTCTACATTTTTTTCTTGGTATCTCTGTTGCCACTGAGTTGAGCTGCTTCATCCTTTTTTTTTTTTGCGACGCTTCATCATGTTCTTTCATGAATGCATAGGAACTTCAAGAATTCCATTCAGCGTTGGAGGAGGCAAAAGCTGATATAGTTGGTCTCTGGGCACTGAATTTCCTTATTAAGAAGGTAGTAATTTCATCAATTCTTGGGTTACGTGATCATGCAATCAAGTCATTTTTCTATAATAAACATAGGAGCCTATGACCTGTCAGTTGTTTGCCTGTATTTTCTAATGCAAAATTGCAAATCATTTGCTTCTGTTCTGTTAGGGATTGCTTCCTAAGAGCCTGTCACAATCTATGTATGTCTCTTTCCTGGCTGGCTGCTTCCGGTCAATCCGCTTTGGACTGGAAGAAGCTCATGGGTAAGGCTGTATCTTCCCTACTAGCAATTGTAACTTGAATACGATAAAAACAAAGTATCATTTTCACTGGCCTGGACACCTGATGACAAATGACTGAATTTATTTCTGAATTTAGAAAAGGACAAGCTCTGCAGTTTAACTGGTTGTATGAAAAAGGAGCTCTTGTCTTGCACTCTGACGGAAAATTCTCGGTTGACTTTACAAAGGTAATTTTCTATACATTCAACTATCTTGTTATTTTCTCTTACCGCTGCTCACTAGAGTTTGTATTGTGGAAGGTTGAGGATGCTGTAGAAAGCCTGAGTAGGGAGATACTGACAATACAGGCAAAGGGCGATAAGCCTTCTGCCCAGTCTCTTCTCCAGTCCCGTGCAACCTTGACACAACCATTGAGAGTGGCATTGGAGAAGATAGAGCACATGCAGGTAGGTGCCCCTGAAACTTCTGTTATGTTTTTTGTGTGCCCTGACCATGGTGCACTGAGTTCAGCTGTGCAGCTATTTTCCTATATTCATTTTCATTCAGGTGAGCAGTTTTTAGACCCTTATTTATGTTTGTTTTCAGGTACCTGTTGACATAGCCCCTGTATTCGGCACGGCAAACAAGCTACTTGCAAACATTTAACTAGGGATTGCTCAAGAATAAGGCATCGCTAGGGATTATATTCAAGAAAATAAGGCAGTGCTCCATGTCAAGCAAAGCTTATAAAAACACGGCGATAACCGATAAGCGAGTGACTTTTCATGGGAAGGAAAAATTGCTTAGCCCTCCTCTTAGAAGTGGTGTTTGATGAGTGAATGGGAATGCCCCTCCATTGTTTGCTCGGGAACTGATCATCTGGAACTCATGACGTGGCCTTGTTTTTTAATCTCAAGTGTGCTCTTCTGTTAAGACTTTGGACATCAATATACTACATTAATGTATATTAGTGGTGACAAACTAAGAGCAACCACAATGTTGGGAAAACCAGTCCATAGAGAATAAAATAATCACTATCAGCCAACCCATACATTGTAGAAGTGGTCCATATGCAGTCCATAGCCACCAGCCATCCCTAGCACTATGGACAACCTTTAAGACAATAAAATACAATATTTACACTGTTTATCTGACACCAAGCAATAAAGAAAAAGAGTCATTGCTTCTAGCCGTTGGCTGATGCTTGCCTGCCTTGCTTGCCTGCGTTGCTGCCCTTCACTGCCTACAAAACTGAAGCTTCGTGCTTCATTCTCCACACCTTCCTTCTCCACACTTTCTGAGATTTTGAACTTCTACTACACAAGAATGGAACCCCCACACAGAAGCTTTAGAAGCCTCCTCAATCAAGGCTTGAATCAAGAATCTCCAACCCAATACCCAGAGGGGAGTGGTCAGATTTCACCAACTACTCCCCAATCCCAGATTCCCTTTGGAACATCTAATTTTCTGCAAAACTTCAATCCTTTTCGTCCTCCAGGAATCCACCCTCCATATGGCCATTCTCCTCAAGCATTCCAAGGTGTTTCACAGCAAGAGAGTTGGCTACAAGCTCCTCCACCTAGCTTTCAAGCATTCCATGGTGCACCTGCAGGGAAGCTGCAGATCCTAGTTGATGCAGCATTCCATGGTCGCCGGACGCCCACGAGGTTGCAACGCCACCGATCTGACTTTGTAGGCTTCATCAGGGCAGGGAAGCTGCAGATCCTAGTTGATGCAGCATTTGAGAAGCTAGAGACGGAAGGGCATGGCCTGATTTGGTGGAAGGAGGGAGATCGAGGACGGAGATGGCGGAGGCGGCGGCGGACGGAGTTCTCCAGGAACTCGCGCGAAGGAGACGGAGGTTGAGGAGGACTGATATTTTTATTCAATCGTGGGACCCACTCCTATGGTCTGGTTGAGCCGGATACATTGTGTCATTTGGAATAGTTAGTGCCACCTGCTGTGGGGCCCATTCTTATGGACTGGTTGGTCCCTATACATTGAGGTTGCTCTAAGATGTAATATCTTAATGAATGAAAAATAAGACATTTTTTTGAGAGGAGGTAGTATATTATATCGATCCCCAGTGGCCCAATCTTTATGCACATTCTCGCTCTTATCAAATCCAGCTTATTACTTAGGCCGATGACATCCTCAATCATGCTTGATTTTCTAATGAAGAACTTCGCAGCTCCATAGTTGCCAATTTGGAACAGAGGAAGTACATTTGGTAATAGTAAAAACAGAAAAACTTCCAGCACACAACATCGCAACCCAAGAAGCAGCTTCTTCACGGACCAAATCCCCATGAAAGCTGCTCTCTCTAATCTAAATGATCGTTGAGAAGAGGATCTGGTTGACATCTTTCTTCTTGTCCAGCTCGATCTCCCCTGCGAGCATATCAATTATCCACCATGAATCTCCAATTCACATATCAATTACCCGATCGCAAAAGGGTGGGGATTGCCTACTTGTGATGGGATTGACTTGAGTAGCCCAGTCTTGGATCACCTCGTTGAGGCTGTTGTGGACGGCCTCGTCGGCGTCGGACATGGGAGGCAGCCCGGACGCGGCGAGCAGCTGCTGCGTTGTGCCACGCTGCGCATTCAAGTTCACGCGGATCTCGTCGATCAACTCCTGCGGGTAGACGGAAAGGTCACAAATCGGACATGGCAATGCATAGGAAATATCGAGAATTTCAGAAATGTCGAGCCAAATTCAACCGAATTCATCCTTTTAAACTCAGCATCGGTAGCAGATCGGTCGCGGATTGGGGAAAACATAGGGGGAAGGGGCTACCTGCTTCTGGACGAGGAGTTCGCGGCTCAACTCCTTGAGCAGGGCCGCCTCTTCCTTCAGCCGCTTCACCCGCGCCACCAGCTTCGCCGGATTCGCCTGCAACCGCCGGATCCCGTCAGCGAGGAAAGGAGAGCGGCTACGGAGGAGAGGAAGGGAGGGTGACGAAATACTGACATGGTCAGGGTAGGCTGCGCTGAACTCGAGGTCGAGGCGGCGCTGCACGTTGGCGAGGGTGTTTTTAGCTTCGGTGAGCGTCGAGAAGACGTCGTTGACCGCCGGATGGAGCTCCGGCCGCCGCCTGCTCCGATCCGCCGCCATCCTGTGCAGATTCTGTGGCGAAGTGGATGCGATCTTTGGGATTAGTTTCTCTCTCTCTGTGTGCGCCGGCTGGCCCTGTGTGGGGCGGCGGCCGGCGAGGAGTGGCCGCCCGCGAGGCGGACCGGCGAGCAGGCGACGACGGTGGAGAGCGGGGGTGAGAGAGAGAGCGCGCGAGGAAGAAGAGGTAGCGCCGCCGTATATTTCCGACTGTCGGCCGTGTCGGCCCTCCGACGGCCGATAGTTGGGGAGAAAATGGCTTTTCTCTGTAACAAGATTTCTAACGTTGGTTTCTTTAAAATAGAACTCTAATCGTTGTTTATAAGTTAGTATAATGATATTTTAGGTTTTTTTAAGATGCTAAATTTGCAACAAAAAAAAATCCCCGCTGATTTTGAAATTTTGGAGCGGAGGGAGCGTCTTCAGTTTCAGTCCCAGCACACGATGCATGGACCCACCTCTCAGCGAGACAGCTGCCCCCAACTGGTCCAGGCTCCGCTGGCTAGCAGCGTGTCCCCACGTAAATTCTCCAGTTTTCTCACAAATGCAGGCACGTATCATTTATCATTTTATGAATTTATCCACGAACGAGCCTCAAGTCCAGTTGAAATTTTCATAGATAATCAGGTGACAACCACCAGAACGATAGAAATCATCATTTAAATGAACCAGCAGTAAATCAGCACTAGCTGGTATCAAAAGCGAAATTCAATTGGAACCTTTCTTTAGTTCGATCTCGATGCTATACAGCTCGGATTAACCAAGTGTGGAAATACAACACCACTTCCTTTATGTTTTATACATGGTTCAAAAAGTCTATAATTTTATAACAAAGAAAATAACTATGAATGAAGACGTTAAGTCGACAAGGGGAACAAAAATCACGGGCAAGATGAGGAAATGACGAAACGTTAACGACGCATCTCTCTTGCTGTTACTTTGAGGTGCTCTTATTCCTCAAGATTCTTCGCAGCAAAAAAGCAGCATGAAACATGGCACCATGGTGGACGATACTGGAAAATCTTCAAAACTCCATGGTCATGGAATGCCACTGGAAAGTCTATCCCAAAAAAGGCAGCATCTATTGAGAAGAAGAGATGCTCATCTGTTCGAGTAAAAATTTCAGACTGTGTTGGCTAATCTGGTAAGGTTGTATTTTCCTTAGCTTGCAACCTCATCGACCTCGGCCTCTCCATCGCTGTAGTCAGCCCAGGATTTGGGCTGCTCGGCTGCAGCCGGCTCTTCGGTAGCATCTTTTGCCTCTGCCCCTTCTTCTGTAACTTCAGGAGCTTTGGTTTGATCAGGCTCCACTTCACCATCTTTACTTTCTGTGTGGTTCGTGTCATCCATGTTCTGCTTTACACCCCCACCCTCAACATTGATTCCACTAGATGCATCATTTCCTTCAGGACTAATCTGGCTACATTCAGAAACTTGTGGGGATGGAGTTACTGGTGACTCCACAGTACTATCTGGAGATGATAGAAGGTCCTGTGGTGAAGATGGAATACCACCTGGTGATGCTAAAGGACCATTTGGAGATTCTGGATGGCCATTAGGACTCCGAGATTGACCTGGAACAAACTCTGGGGCATTAGGGTTCATAACCTTGGGGGCAGACGTGTTTGCTTCTGTAGGGGCTTCACTACTTGTCAACACAGGCTTCTTACGAAGTCCTCGGTGCCCTGATCTATTGTAGCCTCCAGCCAGACGTGGACCATAAGGTACCCTTGCAGTTGCAGATTGGTGAGGGTGCTTACGGAGAGGGATGGACAGCATAGGGGGGACATTGGCTGGTGATGGCAATAGCCCTCCATGTTCTCTGAAACCTGGGACAGCCATTGAACCAAAAGCTGGTACGCTGGATGGATTGAATGGAGCCGCCGCAGCAGAAAGTTTACTTGTCTCTTTAGCACCGTCTCTTGGTGTCTCATTCTTTTCACTCTCAGATAGTGAAAATTTCTCATTTTCACCTCCACTAGACAGCTGTTCTGGTGTATCCTCTCCTGAATCTCTTCCATCGTCATTGGACGAAGAATCATTTGCCTCAATTACAGTTGGTGCTTCGTCATTTGGGGTGTCAACCTCCTCAGTTTGTGTTGCAGATGATACCGGGGCAGGAAGATCTGTGTTCTTCTGTGCTACAGATGTCTCTGCTGGATCTGAGGTCTTTTTATGTCCTGTTTCTGGTTGATTTGAAGCAATCAAAACATCAGGTTTACCTCCATCAGGTGATTTAGTTACTTGCGAAGTATCAGCCTTTGGTGACACTTCTATTGCCCCATCTTTCTCTCCAGAAGGGTGACCATTGATTTCTTTTGGGGACTTAGCACTTTCAGGACTTGTATCTTTTTCTTCTGTGTGTACATCACTCAATGCTTTGACAAGAGTCCCTGGTGCAGCTATTGCTACCTCCTTGTATGAAA
This sequence comes from Themeda triandra, assembly GCA_018135685.1. NCBI lineage: Eukaryota > Viridiplantae > Streptophyta > Magnoliopsida > Poales > Poaceae > Themeda > Themeda triandra. The sequence goes on along the minus strand of JAENPR010000067.1, from coordinate 1,477,412 downwards.
GTGACTTCCTTACTGTTTGACTGACACTTGGTGCTGTGGATGGTATTACCTTGACAGCAGCTGTGGCAATGGCAGGGCTTGCTGGCTTGGAGTTGGGATTGGAAGAATTCTCACCACTGTTCGATGAGACAGCAGGGCTACCTGCTTTGGAATTGAAGCTTGAACTCTTTGCTAATTTCTTTGCAAGAGGACTAGAACCAATAGGAACTGCAGCCTCACTAGGTGAAACTCGCGGGGAAGAGAAGTTGGATGTACCTCTTCCTTTGTATCTTCCATTCTCACTGTGTAGTGAATTAGTATTAATTTTTGCCAGATTTGGCCTCCTCATGCCTGCACCAGTTCTGCGGCTGCCAGTGGATCGTCCCTTTGGAACAGCCGCTTGCCACCCCTCATCAGATGTGTACTCTTCAGTAAAATCATCTTGAGGTATGCGGATTGCAGTGTCACTTGATATTTCATCTTTCACTTTCACATGCACAACAAAGGTTCTTCCATTCTCTTTTACTCCAGAGTTTTCATTCTCGGTTAACAAATTATCACTTTTAGGTGGAGGGCTCCTCCGATCTTCATCATCAACAAGTTCAGATTGATTTTGCCCAGTGCGACCTTTGATCTATGATTCATGACGTGCATGTATGAGAATGATCATCGGTGGAATATAAATGTGATATAGTCTCAACGGATAGACCCTACCTTAGCACGGGCTTGTTTCCTTTGCATTTCCTTAGCCTTGAGCTCATCATCCGGATTGATATAATCCAAAAGATCTGATACACTGAGAAAGAAAAACGAAGATCAACACTTAAGCAGTAAATGATCTACTTAAAAACATCATTCCATAACTAATTTTTTTCGCACTACTTCTGACAGTATTAGGGTAAAGGAAACAATCACCAGTTTAGAACAAGCTATCACCTATAAAATCCATACTGACACTTAGAGGATTAACTATTCACTAGCAAATCAAATAAAAACTTATTCCTGTCTTTTTAGTTTCTTCAATGAAAATATTTCAGATTTCACAAACACAATCAATTACAACATCTACCTCAGATGTCCTCTGCTTGCTATTGAAGCATCAGGCTTTGGAGTACCATTACGTGCTGCTTCCTGCTGCTCTAGTGCCTTGGATTCAAAGTATTCTAGCCAAGCAGAAGCATCCTGTAGAAAATATGGTTATTAGATTTCCTTGGTGCAACAAGAAAGGTAAATCATTTAACTGAAAATTTGTGGCTAAGTGGAATTGCACATAATCAAGCCAGCTTTTCTGCTTACCTGGGTCCGAAGATCCTCTGATCCAAGCTTTGCTTGAAGTATCCGTAAAGTAGTCTTTTCATGTTGAACACTCAATGAGTATGCTTCCATTAAAGACAAAGCAATAGCAATAGCATGATAACTTGCCGCGGTCTGTCATTAAAACATTGAGACATAAGATGACTTTTCAATTTTAGCCTTTTTAAAAAAAATCATGGACAGGTACTCTAAATGTTAGAAGTGTACAGATCAAAACTGATGTGAACACTGAGCAGGCAGTCGTCAGCAGCTGTATGTGCATTAGAGCACAAAACAATAGTACCAGAAACACTGGAGGAGGTTGGGTTGCCTACCTGTATGTGATCAGCGCCAAGCAACCGCTGGTTACATTTTAGAGCTTCGTGTAGGTAACGAAGTGCAACATGGACATTGCCCAACCCTTCTTCCATCATCGCAACATTGATATAAGTTGCAGCGGTGTTAGGATGAGAAGGGCCACATGTAAGATGCAAAAGATATAGGGCGCGATTGACATACCTGAAATATAACAATCATAACATAAATAAAGTAGTTGAGACATAAAAAATGGTAAATGAAACAGGCTCCACAGGTAAGTGGCAAGACATAAAACTAGAGTGTTGTCCATAGTTTACCATGTTAGTTTAAGTAGTTTACTCTGTGAACTTACTTTAATGCCAGTTCTGTATGTTGCAGGCGATAGTAGAAAACAGCAAGATCTCCATAGCTTTTCATTGTATCTGGGTGGTCAAGTCCAAGTTCCCTCTCATTAATATCTAAAGCCTTCTGTTGATAGATGGTTGCCTGGTTGAAAAAGCAGCAACATTTATAAAGTTAAGCCATCACAGCATAGGATAGAACAATGCTTTTGTGCACAAATAATTAAACAGCTGACAAGTACATATGTACTACAAGTAACTCAGAGAAGTAACATCATAGCATTGACTAAGCTAAAGCAGCTTACAAGCTCAAGCAAAATATGATTCCAATTGAAACACACTAACACATCTAGGATAGATGCAGTTTTCATGACCACCTAATTGTATCTGCAGACATAGCGTATGCAGGTAAAATTGACAAATATTGTGGAATAGTGAATGCTACTAGTGAGAGCTAATGGTGAAGTCCTAAGAAGAACATACCTGGTTGAAGTCGCCAGTATGATAAAGCACTACTGCAAGAAGGCTGTATGCTCCTGCCGTCATTCTATGATAAGGACCACAAACAGCAACAAGTTTTGCAAGAGCCTGCACAATCATGTGAAGATTAGAATGAAGGAAACCGAATGAAGCACCAATTCAAGAATTCATCACATATGAATGTAACAGTAAGACAACGAATTATACCTTTGTGCCATAGTTAACAGCATCCTCAAGTTTCCCTTTATCCAGGAAAGTCTTGGATGACTCCAGCAGGGTGCGGCCATCAGCTGATGAGCATGCAACATGCTGCAAATAGGCCAAAAAAAGATCGATGTCCATGAATTCTCTTAAAAATTTCTTATTCAACTATTTCTTTTAGAAATGAAAAGGTTACCTTGTAGATAGGAACAACACTGACAATATCCGACTTTTTGAATGGATGTGGCATATCCATGTCATAATCTTTTGTTACTAACTCAAGTCCTACCTAAATTGGAGAAGTTGTGATCTGAATCATGTTTCCAGATTGAAGAAATACAACAAAAATATTAAACCCCAATGAAATGTAAAATTATAGCACTATATTACCTTATGGCAGAGACCACGGAGAATGGCATATTTTCTTAGATCAAGACAATATTCATCTTTCCACTTCCAACCAAATCTCTTTATCAAAAAGACCTCCAGCCACCTTTTCCTAAGATTATGATCCTCACCACAATCGCCATCACTATTTTCCTCCAGGAATGGTCCCAGCAAAATATTTAAACATGATGCAACCGAATCTGCCATGTCATTTACATCATCAACAGCTGCAATAACAGCCCGAACTATGTGCTTAAATGCTCGAACTACCATCTCATGTATACACAGGGACTGTATATGTGGAAGCTTATCAGAAAGCTCAACCTGAAACATGGCAATTACAGTAGCACCTCAGTGTCATTAACAAGAGGTTTTTTACTATCTTAGTTGTTCAAATGAATCGACTGGGTTTTTATGTGACTCAAAAAACAAATCTTGAAGATAATCATAGTGAGTACCACTCGTCCCAGTGACCTCATCTGGAGACCCCTAGTATGCATAAAATCTGTTAATGTTCTTCCATCAACAGGGGAAAGCTCAAGTGAGCCAAAGTCTGCGACCTGATGATACAGAAGGATGACAATAAATTACAGTGTAAATCAAAACAATTCTTTGATTGCTGCAAGATAGATATAATACCAATTTGGGCAGCGCGGTATCATCATAATACTTGTGTGACATCTCAATCAGTTCATCCAGTGACTGCACACAGAAGCATCAAATCGGCATAATGTAACAATAAAGAATGTGAGGACCATGATGGACGTAAACCTTGCTAACCTATGGTACCCTACAAGTCTTGTCCCTGTAGTAACACAAAAATCACCAGATGGGCTAATTCTTTACAATAGGTGAATTTACCAACATGTTAAGCTATGCCAGCATGGAATTGTTGAACTAGACTAATACTGAGAGAATTAGCAGTTAAATTAATGAATAAAGAAAATGCAGTGTCGTATGAGCAATCGCAAGGCCACAAGTAGACTAACATGAATTTCATATGGACGTCTAGGTGATGTGGAATTGCTCGGAGTAATGTGTCACATAATTTGCTAATGACCCCTAAAATTTAAGAAAACTTCAAAACCGACATGACAAGAGAAAAACCTTAGCATGAAGTCCCGTTTCTGATTCCTTCAGCCTTTGGAAAGCTGCTTCCGGAAGCAGTCTCTGAAGAGCAACATCCTTATCATCCTTTATGCTGCCAGTGTTGTCTGTATGCCCATTATCTGTATTAGGTGAAGTGTTTTCTTTTACATTTGTACTTTTTCCACCCTTGTCATCTGTCTTCTTTTTTATCTCCTTTAATTGACCAAATTGTTTACCCAGACCCTTTACTGTAGGGACATCCTTAGTCTCGTCACTTTTCTTAGTCTCTGTCTTCTCGGAAGTTGGGTTCTGTAGATGTTGTACCCAACAAGCACCAAGTTCCCATCTGATAGGTCTTGTTACTATCGGATCCTCACTTTCAAGCTTCTGCAGGCTGTCTGTCAATATCTTCTGGACAAAAGTTTGAGTAGTCGCATTGTCTTGAGGATCAGTGGTCTGCAACCGTTGAACTCCAGGTACTTGAGCACATGATTTATGAAGCAGCATCCTTAAGCTGATACAAGGAAAGGTGGTTATTGCATTGGTCTTATAACAGGGCAAGATGAAATGTGTTAAGAGTAGACAGCTGTGTATGCAAAAAGTCAACCATACAGACATAAATTATGTAAAAATGCTTGAGATCAATCAGATGTACAGAAACATCATGGTTAAGAATTGTGAAATAATAAAGCATAATAATGTATTTGTACGCTTTATCAAAGTCCCAACTACTAACCTATTGACATTAAGAGCATTGCTACCTCCTTCAGGTTGGTCATCAATGTGGATCTCCTGCTGTGCTACAGAAGCAGTTGTCAGTTCAGTGTCTACTGGAACTTGGACAACAGCTGTATACCCACAATGCTTTACAATAACCACACCAAGAGTGGCTGTATCCTGTAAATGGATATCATAATTTCAATACTTCATAAAATTCTAATGAAAGTATTAATATAGAAGTTCCATGGAGGGAGTCTTACATGTACTATTGCACTCTCATCAGCAGTGATGCCTTTCAACAAGTTTCTCTGAGCAAGCTCATCAGAAGACATCCCTGGAGCCTGACTTCCATCCAATTTAACATCTAGCTTGGAGCTTGCATCTGTTTTGTCCTTTGTGACCATTATTTTCATATCACCTACTTGCTCGGTGTGCAAAACAGAACCAATGGTGCCATTTGTTGTTTCATGTAAACTTGTATGGTTGGAAATCAGTTGCTGAATAGATGCAACAGCTTTGAGGACTGCAACATCTACAAATAAACTGTGGAGTAGGAAAGCCTTTCTGTCTCTGACTTGCCTCTCCTCAGCTGTTTTGCAAGGCATTGCGGCAAGGATAGCAAATTCTTTCACCCATGGTCTATGGTCGTGCTTTCCATCTCTTCCTTGACCACCACCACTGCCACCCCAGGTTTCATCTTCAGTTGGGAGAGGTGGGAACACTGATGGTGAATCGGCAACAACAGGGGGAACTACCCATGTGTTTGATCGGAATCCATAAGGAAGATTTCCAAACTGGTTTGAAGAGTCAATAAAAATAAAAAGTGAACTTCAGTTTAAGTTCATCACAGTGTCAATACGTGCAAACATTTTTGCATATAAATACAATAACTACACATAAATTCAGCACTTAAAAGTAAAGCTGACCTTGTTGTGCTCGACAAATGCCTTCATCAGAGCCTTGTAGGCCTGCAGATTGCAAATGTGTTTTCTTGTCAATAAAAGATCGTCCATAGACAACAAGGGCGTACAATATTTAATGCTTACTCCATCAAATGCACGGCTTGTCTGCTGCAACAGCCCAACGAGGGAGCGGCTGATGAGTGCACGCTTCCCTGCAGGATAGAATCCTTCTTGGGATGCCACAATGGTCACTGGTTTCCCATTACAAACTCTCACCTGCATATGAACCCAAATTCTAAGTGATCTAGCAAAACAAATGCCGGTAGAATCAGCAACTTGTTTAAGTATGGCCAATATGTATCAGGCCTCACACCAAAAATATGCCCAACACATTGAATTTAGTTAATTACTTAATATAAACACTAGGTTTCAGAGAAGCATAGTAAAGTGGGCATCTGTACCGATGACATCAAACCATATCAAAAAAATAATTCACTGATAAACTTAGTAGCAAACCCACATCGATCTGGAAGAAGTCGTCTTCTCTCTTGTCAGCAACGAATGGGCGAGACGACCTCCTAATGTCTGCAACCAATCACATTCTATTATCCTGTATGCAACTCATCAAACCTACTCAATTCTGAATCGAACGTGCTCCGAAACAAGCAAAAACTGCATCAAATCAAAACAGTGGAGACTAGAGCGAGCACTCACAATGCAGCGGCGGTGTGAGGTGCGAGAACGTGAAGAAGTCGTAAAACTGCTCCAGCTTCGGCGGCGGGTACATGGGCTCCTCGCCGCCGCCAGGAGCCGTCTTACCGGGCGACCCGGCCTTGGCGGCCTCGGCTGCGGCCGCATCGGGCGACGCGGGCTTCGGCTCGGGCTTCTTCGCCCCGAACGCGGTGGTGCAGGCGACGATGTCGAGCAGCCGCCGCACGTGCGCGACGGCGAGCTCCTCCGTGTAGTCCTCTGCGCGCGACGGCGAGGTCAGTGACTGATCGCATTTTGCAGCCGGGTCCTCGAGGAGTTGGGTATTTTGCGGGCGCATACCTTCGACGATGCTGAGGTGGCAGGGCTTGAGCGAGGCGACCTCCACCGTGTCCTTCAGCTGGGCCCCACGGACCTGCATTGCGTTGCCATGGGCCGTCAGTGGCGCGGATTCCGAGGCGAGTTTTGAGGCTCTGGGGGATGGGCCCGGCGGCTTTTTTATTACCTCGTGGGACAGGGAGTAGCTGGTGAGGTGGCATGTGTCCACGTGGACGGCCAGGAGCTTCCGGATGTCGAGGATCCTGTCCGTTGATATGCCCTGCAGACAGGGGCAACCCGGGCAAATGCATTCGTTGGTCAGTAGAAATGCAGAGAATGGACCAAGCAAAGAACACTTCGACCTTGAGCTTTGGTAACCTTTTTTTTCTTTTTGCATTGCATGGTATATATATTTCAAACATGTATAGATAGATTAATTAATTTCAAAAGCATGTGTGTTAGTTTCAGAAAATAAACACAGGTTTCCAAGAGTTTGTTTCTCTCAAATTTGGCTCAAGTTATTATTGTTGCACTGTCACTGAAACCGTGCAATTCTTCAGTCAAGCACTGAGCCAAGCTAACAACACTCTGAAAAATATGTTTCTAGTGCACGTGCTCCTGCTGCTCAAGAATGTTTTATGCACATCACGTGCATAAAACACACAAGCATATGCACATCACGTGTATTAGTTGCAAATTTGCAATCACGGGTGGTTCATAATTAGCCACAGAAGGATTTGTACGTGCACGGCAGCAAAAGTGCAAAACACAAGCATGTGCAGACCGAGGCGGAAATGTTCTGAACACAAACGTAAAAATCATGCAAGAAGAAGGCACTAGCTAGCTGTTCTCACCTTGAGCGTGAGGTGCGTGTAGTCCGGCGTCTCAACGGTGACGTCCAGCACGGTGGGCAACACTGCACCATGCAAGGGAGTTCCTCCATTAGTTCCACTCCCACACAATCAAATTAATTAATTGAATTAAACCAGCATACAACTACATAAAACACACAAAAAAGAAAAAGAAAAAGAAAGCAACGCAATCAGCAAACAGTAAGTTATTTCCAAATTGGACAGTCTCCTCTCCTCCATCAGCAATTCAGAATTGTCAGCACATGGAACAGTTTGTTGCCTCTCTTTCATAAAACCATTTCGATCGAAATTCCGAGAACAATTCCTTCACATGAAAGAACCAGCGGATTGAGCGCTGCACCTTTCTCTTCCTTCTTCTTCTTGTCTCCCTTGGCCTTGGGCTTGGCCTTCCCTGCCTTGGGCGCCATGGCTGCTGCCGCCGCCGCCCCAAGCTAACCAAGCTCTGCACTGCTGTCTGCAGTGCACTGCAACAACCTTATCGCCACCAATCCGGACACGGCTAAGGTGCCCTGGGCATTGCAGACTTGTATAGCTTGGAAAGGAGGAGGAGATAGCGAGGCATGCAGTGGAGAGGCAAAGAGAAGATAAGGTGTTTATGGGGATATATACTAGTCGCGGCTGCTGCTACTAGCTAGGATAGCAGGTAGCCCTCTCTGTACTCGTGCTGTTCCTGGACCTGAAGTGTTCGTGCAGAATGAGAAGAGGACAGCAGCAGCAGACTGAACACTCCAGCGGCGTCTGGTCAGCCTTTTTTTTTTCTTGTTCATAAATTACCTACATATAAAATGTTTTGTTTTAGCTAAAGTATATAAATTTTGTTGTGCACATAGTGTATATGTCTACGTACATAATAAAAATAATATATCTAGTAAATTATGAGATATTTTAGCTTTTCTAAATACATATTTCGTTGTGCACTTAGATATACAAATATTTAAAAATATAGTAAAATCGATTGTATATTGAAAAGCCAAAACTTCTTGTAATTTAGAACTGATAGACTCTGTCTTCCATATTGTAAGTCATTATGGTTCTTTTAGACATAATGCATTTCTATACACCTAGGAAAGTTAAAAGGGCTATTTCGTTCCCTGCCACTGCTTGCCACGCCATACGTTCGGCTACCATAGGAAGTAGTTTGGTGTTTGGTTTGAGCATAGAACGTGGCAGCCACAAGCTATTTCAGTGTTAATTCTTGTCACAGCTGTTGCAGCCATTTTCTTCGCCTTATCTTTCACCACGACGCCACGCGAAGAAACCAAACAACTAGAATTACTTACAATTTGAAATGAAAAAAGTAATATCATATTTACTTAATTTGCAGAGAAATTTGCTTTGTTTATGTATGGCTACAAGCACAAGTGTCTTTTCCGACGAAGGCTCCTTTTAACTCTTTATAGAGACCGTCCGTGAACGACCACTGTTTCTGAATTCTTGAGAAAGCGAGACGCCATTTATCTTGGCGCAGGAGTATCCACCCCCGCACTTTTTCTCTTAAAAATCTCCGGTGACGCGCGCGAAGATGAGCGGGCGAGATTTTCGTTCTTTCAGAGGATTTTCCATTAATCCACAAGACATGCATGAATATTGTGAGCCACACAAGCTGCTCCTGGTCCTGGTTGCAAGTCCCGATTCAGAGGAAACCACTGAATTGCTCCCAAGAGCACAGTGACCTGTAAGCTGCAATCCTGTATGTATGTATGTATGTATGTATGTATGTATGTATGTATGTACCTACCTACCATTGACAAGTTGACATGCTCGAAACATCCTATGCAAGCCCTCTCCTGTGCACGTTATTCCGGTAAAGTTCATCGAGTTTCCGGCAACCAATGGCCAGAGGCAGCCCCCTCATCCCGCCGCGTAGGCGCGTACCCGCTCTCCCAATCGCGCGCGGCCAATGCCCGGCCTCCACACCATTCCCTCGTCGGCTCGTCTCATCCCCATGACCCCATCCGATCCCATCCCGGCCGGGCGACGACGCCGGACCGTCGAGCGAGCCCCACTCCCTTTCTGCCACTGGCCGCTGCCCCCACTCCCCCACTCAACGCCACAAGGCGTATGACAATGCCTAATCCCGCCGAGGCCCTGCGTGCTGCGGCCACACGTTTCTCACCGCGCGCACGGCGCACCGAGGTGTTTTAACTCGCCGGGTTGGTCGGTGTCGGTCCGCCGGTGAGGGCCTACGAGGCTGGGGGCTTGCAGCAACTGCACCACACGCCCTTCCCTTCGCGACGCCGGCCGGCTTGGGGTTGGGACTTGGGGTGCGGCTCTGGAGCCTAGCGCGTTTCTGGCAAGTGGCAAATGGTCCTGGGATGCGCTGGTGCTCGCTCCCGCTCGGCATGTGAACTGGGCAGTGGCGAGCCGGAGACGGAATATGGTAATGGCAGTGCTCGATTAGGATTGTCTTGTTGAGCAATTAGGCATATTCCAGATTACTTTCCAGATTAAACTCAGAATAAATAGTATGACAAGGTGATCAACTAGATTGAACATGGCAAGATTACTAAGCGTATGGCAGACAACGATCATACATACTAAAGAAAGCGGATCACGATATCGCACAACATGAACACGACAACTAGTGAACTCGACTTGTACACTGGGGATAGATTGATCATTGCGAACAACAAGATCGATCAACAAGGTTATACCTTCTCTCTCGTAGAAGACTTGGTGGTGAAGATGCGCAGACGAAAGTCCGCCCAAGGTTGAGGTCGTCGAAGGCGAGCTCGAGATCGTAGTTGTCGAAGAAGTTATCGAGATCGCTGTCTTCGATGAGCGGCGGCGGAAGACTTCGCTGGAGTTGACGACGTATACGCCTGGACGTAGCGCCGCCTGACTTCGATGGACGTCGACCCGTCTTGAAGATTTGGGAGCGATCCGCGCGTAGCGCTTCCCAAAACCTTATTCGCCTTCTCCCGCGGGATCGCAAAGACGAGGGTTCGGAGACTGCTCGCCCGGCCGCTAGTGCACGCAGCAATCGGGCCGAGTAGCTACGGTGGCGCAATGAGAAGAGGCGAAAGCTCTAGTTCAATTGGATGCGTTTTGGCGTGGCCGGTAGGCCGCTTATATATCCCGAACAACCGACCTCGTGTCGCGATCACGAGCAAAATCGCTTTAGGACTCTAACTCGTATCCGTTTAGAACTCTTGCAACTTGACCGCCAAGAAAGCCAAAAACTAAAATCCGCTCATGAATGGGCCTTTGAGATTTCTTTAGGAATTTCGAATTTGTTGTTGGGCCAAGCCCATATAAATTCCAACAATCCCCCACCGCATCTCAAATACCCATTTAGAGATTTGCCTCGTTCTCACCGCGTTTAATATACTAGTATTTCGGCAGAGACTGTGAAGTTGAACTTCTGCCTAGGTCGTCAAGTTACACTCATCCACAACTTGAACAATGGACTACGCCTTGAATTGCAAGTTTTGTGTGAATAAGCTTTACTGAAAGCCACACTTGTACCGGCTACCAGCAGCCTTACCCCGTGGGTGGAGCATATACGTCGTACTCCCGGTCTCTTCATGAGCTTACTAGAGACCACCCAAGTCTCATAGACTGCGACGTTTAACCGGTCAAAACTCATATAGGTATGTTCATTCAAGAATGCTCGTAGGATAGCATCTTCGCTTGTCAAAGCCAATAGAACATATTAAGGCATTAGCCAACCCGCCATACAAGTGCCTCATTGCATTGAGAGTATTGCATCTTCACTTAGAGAGGGTTATTATTATACTCTCCTCGCTTTACCAACAAACTTGTTTTTCCCGGATCCTTAGTCACGGGATCTCCGATCAAAAAGGTTGGGTTACTACTACCGTAAACTCACATGGGTCTCAAACCCATCTCCTTGATGCGATTTCTATCACATTCCGTGATAGCCCTTTTGTAAAGGGATCTCGCCGTTTTTTGTCCGTTTGGACATAAGCCACACTAATTACTCCGGAGTTTCTCGGCTTCCCGACGTTTTCAAACGTCTTTTAACGTGTCTTGTTGACTTCGCATTATCCTTAGCACTATTCACTTTAGTGATCACTGTTTGATTGTCACAGTTCATCGATAGCCGGTATTGGTTTTTCAACCACCTAAGTCGGACAAGAGCTCACGCAGCCACTCGCCTCTCGCAGATTTGTATCTAAAGCAAGTAAGTTCTGCTTCCATGGTTGATTTAGTCAATATAGTCTCGTTTACAAGACCTCCATGACACCGCACCACCTCCAAGAGTAAATACATACCCACTAGTGGCGTAGATTTGATCAATATCGAAAATCCAGTTCGCATCACTATATCCCTCTAGCAATAACCGGGTGCCTGAAATAGTGAATCCCAAAACTCATTGTACCCTTAAGATAACGCAAGACCCTTTCAAGTGCATGCCAATGATCATCACCCGGGTTGGACATGTACCTACTCAACTTGCTCACAAAAAAGAGACGCCTGGTCCGTTTGCGCTAGCTAGATACATGAGTGAACCAATTATCTGAGAGTATCTCAATTGATCTCTAGTAATTCTCTTGTTCTTTCTCAATGTCACACTAGGATCATAAGGTGTTGGAGAAGGCTCGCTATCCATAAAGCCAAAACGGCCCAAGAGCTTCTCAACATAGTGAGATTGCAACAAAGTAATCCCACTCTCTCGCCTTAATTAGCTTGATGTTTAGAATTACTTCAAATTTCTCCTAGATCTTTCATGTCAAAACTTTTAGACAAGAAAGTCTTGACTTCATTGATCACATCAATGTTTGTTCCGAAAATCGAATATCATCAACATATAAGCACAAAATAACAGATTGGCCCCCACCATGTCGATAATACACACACCTATCAAATTTCATTAACAAAGAAAAGCCCGCACTAGTTAAAGTGGTGTCGAACTTCTCATGCCATTGTTTGGGTGCTTGTTTCAAGCCATACAAAGATTTCAATAATTTACACACCTTCGCTCTTCACCTTTTACTACAAATCCATCAGCCGATCCATGTAAATCTCCTCATCCAACTCTCCATTAAGGAAAGCTGTCTTCACATCCATTTGATGAATGATAAGACCATATGAGGCAGCCAAGGAAAGTAGTACTCGAATAGTGGTCATTCTAGCAACAGTGAATAAGTATCAAAGAAATCTTCACCTTCCTTTTGTGTATAACCCTTAGCCACAAGCCGAGCCTTGTACTTATCAATAGTACCATCGGCCTAAGCTTCTTCTTGAACACCCATTTGCAACCAATAGGTTTACACCCAAATGGTAAATCGATAACTCCCATGTTCCATTAGAAAGAATCGAGTCGATCTCACTCCGAACAGCTTCTTTTCCAATCATCTGCATCAGGAGATGCATATGCCTCTGTAATAGAGGTGGGAGTATCGTCCACAAGGTATACAATGAAATCATCACCAAAGGATTTTGCAATCCTTCGTCTCTTGTTCCTCACAGGAACTTCATTGTCATTCTCCTCAAGGATTTTTTCAAGTGGTTGTTCAAGTGACTCAACAGGATGCTTGATAGGTGTAGTAAAATCAGGAGCTAACTCAATAGAAAATTTAGCATTGCTACACATATCTTTCATAGGAAATATATTCTCAAAAATGTAGCATCACGAGATTCAAAGATTGTATCAACATACATATCGAAACTTCGATTTTACTACTAAAAATCTATAGGCAATGCTCCGATGAGCATATCCTAGAAAGACACAATCCACAAGCTCTCTTTGGCCCAAGCTTACGCTTCTTAGAAATTGGAACATTGACTTTCGCCAAACATCCCCACGTGCGCAAGTATGAGTGATGGTTTCCTTCCAACCTATTGCTCATATGGAGTTGTCTCTTTATTTCCGTTTGGAATTCTATTCGGACATGACTTGCAGTCAATAAAGCTTCCCCCACCATGCCTTAGATAAACCAAAGGTGTCTAACATGGCATTCACCAAGTCGGCCAAGTGTGCGGTTTTTTTCCTCTCAGCAACCCCGTTTGATTCGGGCGAATAGGGAGGTGTCCTCTCATGAATAATACCATGTTCCGCACAAAAATCATCAAATGATGTAGGAAAATATTCACCACCACGATCTGACCTTAGACGTTTAATTTTTCTCTCTAGTTGATTCTCAATTTCAGCCTTATAGATTTTAAAGTAGTCAAACGCTTCATCTTTAGTTTTCAACAAGTAAACATAGCAAAATCTAGTTGCATCATCAATCAAAGTCATGAAATACCTCTTTCCACCTTTTGTCAACACACCATTCATCTCACAAAGATCGAATGTATGAGTTCTAGAGGTGCCAAGTGTCTCTCCTCCGCCGCCTTGTGAGGCTTTCGAGGTTGCTTAGATTGCACACAACTATGGCACTTAGAACTTTTGACAATAGTGAAATCTGGAATTAAGTTCAAGCTAGACAATCGTGACATCAAACCAAAGTTCACATGACATAAACGAGAATGCCAAACACTAGAACTATCATTAATTGTGCCACAAATGTGATTCACCGACTTGTTACAAAAACTGCTAAAGATAAACGAAACAAACCTCCACAATTATAGCCTTTACCAATAAATTGTCCATGCTTAGATATTACAACTTTATTGGATTCTAGTACCACCTTAAACCCATCTCTCAAAAGAAGAGAGACACTAACAAGGTTCTTGCGAATAGTAGGAACATGCATAGCTCTTTAGTTGCACAATTTTTCCTGAAGTAAACTTCGATCTACCGTGCCAACACCATGAACAAGCATGTGACCCATTCCCCATCAAAACAGAGGAACCTTGAAGCCCATGATAAGAAGAAAACAAAGATATGTCAAGACACACGTGAATATTAGCACTTGTATCAACCCACCAACTTGGGACCGAAAAACGAAAGTACGGTAGGAACATTACCACACTCCTCATCAAGGTCCGCTAATAGTCACGAGGTTGACATTCTTCTTTTTCCCATGGAAAAGTGACCAAGCTCTCCACAAGTGAAGCAAGGCAACTCTACTTTAGTTTGCTTCTTCTCAAAGGTAGTTACTATCTTGGCATTGGAAGGTTTATTATTCAGATTGTTCTTCCTCTAAGAACAAGCAGTGTGGTCTTCCCGGAATCTTCTCGATTTTCTCTAGAGATATTTCCCTCACATGAGCCAACACTAATCCGAACACTTTAGCCTTTAGCCGTAGAGCATGGCCTTAACTCGCCACCTCTTTAAATGTGCACTAGAACACTTTTCTAGTCTCAAAGACGTCGTAAAAAACAACATACTTAAATCAAGAAAAAGCCTATAATAAGGTTTTTGGATTGTTGAGCAATTAGGCATATTCCAGATTACTTTCCAGATTAAACTCAGAATAAATAGTATGACAAGGTGATCAACTAGATTGAACATGGCAAGATTACTAGCATGGCAGATTAACAGATCATACATACTAGCAAAGCAGATCATGATATCGCACAACATGAACATGACAACTAGTGTAAACTCGACTTGTACACTAGATAGATTGATCATTGCGAACAACAAGATCAGATCAACAAGGTTATACCTTCTCTCTGTAGAAGTACTTGGTGGTGAAGATGCAGACGGAGTGCCGCCCAAGGTTGAGGTCGTCGAAGGCGAGCTCGAGATCGTAGTTGTCGAAGAAGTTATCGAGATCGCTCTTCGATGAGCGGCGAAGACTTCGCTGAGTTGACGACGTATACGCTCGGACGTAGCGCCGCTCGACTTCGATGGACGCCGACCCGTCTTGAAGATTTGGGAGCGATCGCGCGTAGAGCGCTTCCCAAAAATCTTATTCGCCTTCTCCGGTGCGGATCGCAAAGACGAGGGTTCCGAGACCCGCTCGCCGGCCGCTAGTGCACGCAGCAATCGGGCCGAGTAGCTACGGTGGCGCAATGCGAGAAGAGGCGAAAGCTCTAGTTCAATTGGATGCGTTTTGGCGTGGCCGGTAGGCTGCTTATATATCCCGAACAACCGACCTCGTGTCGCGATCACGAGCAAAATCAGTTTAGACTCTAACTCGTATCCGTTTAGAACTCTTTGCAACTGACCGCCAAGAAAGCCAAAAACTAAAACTGCTCATGAATGGGCCTTTGAGATTTCTTTAGGAATTTCAGAATTTGTTGTTGGGCCAAGCCCATATAAATTCCAACATGTCTGAAACTTTGCATGCCCACTTGCCCAGGCTATGCTAATGCCTCTGGCCACCGGGGAGCGAGGGTTATCAAGGTGCACGTGTTTGTACCCCCGTCCCAGAATAATACAATTTAGATTTAGAACACATCAAATTTCCGTGAACTAGAATAAATTTATAGAAAATAATGTCGACATTTATGTCTCAGATAGGTTGGTTCATAAAAAATAATTTCATAATTAATTTAACGACACTTATGTAGTATCATAGATGGTAGCATTTTTCTGTAAATTTAGCTAAATTTATATATCGACTATTTAAAAGTGAGAATTGTATTTTTTTTTAGACGGAGAGAGTATGACAAATTTGCATACTTGAAATCTACCACTCCTAATCTTCATCTTCTTCTGCAAAGAACTCCATTTCTTGCCTGAGGCCGAGCCTTAGCTCGTGCGGTACGTCTTCGCGTGGACGGACGGCCGGACGCGGGTTCGATCCCTGGGATCAACCGTGTTTCCTCACCCAGGAACAGTAGGTTCCTATATTTCCGTTGCCTCACACGGATGTGGCACAACTGTCAGATCTCTAAGCCGTGTTTCATAGCCTAGGTATAAGATGTATGTCTAGCTTGTGCACTAGGGGTGTGAGTGGGTGGGTGCGTGCGTGTGGTGTGCACTAGGGGTGTGAGTGGGTGGGTGCGTGCGTGTGGCGTGTGTTAGTGCATAAGTTCAGATACTACAACTTATACTGTAAGATTGAGGCAATCAAAAAAAAAACTCCATTTCTTGCCTGTGAGCTGTGACTGTGAGCAAAACAAGATCTACCCTGTGGCAGGCCCACGGAGAAAGCGCCCACTGCGGCCTTTGTGGGCCTCATGCCATTCATTGCAGGCCTCAAGTTCTGGGGACGGGACGGCCCGCGGGCGTGTGGCCCTTGTCGTTTCACTGTCAACTGATTCCTCGCTCGCGTGTGCTTCACGCAGCGACTCCTCCTCTCACGGTCACACACAACACCGCTTCAGTTGCAAGTCGCTCCACCTCCAGCAATCCACGGCACCAACCCAGCGCGGCGCCACCGGCTCCCTTCTTCCCCTCCTCTCCACCGCGAGATCCGCCGCGCCGAGTTCAGAGCGATGGCGACGGAGCTGACGGCGGCGCAGCTGCGGGCGTACGACGGCACGGACCCGTCCAAGCCCATCTACGTCTCCGTCCGGGGCAAGGTCTACGACGTCACCTCCGGCCGCGGCTTCTACGGGCCCGGCGGCGCCTACGCCGTCTTCGCGGGCCGCGAGGCCAGCCGCGCCCTCGGAAAGATGTCCAAGGACGAGGCCGACGTCTCCGGGGACCTCTCCGGCCTCACCGACAAGGAGCTCGGCGTGCTCGCCGACTGGGAGACCAAGTTCCAGGCCAAGTACCCCGTCGTCGCCCGCCTCGCCGACGCCTGAATAACTCCGACAGCCCAACCACCCCCAATCAGCCGCGAGCTGACCACCACCAGCTCTCTGCTGCAGCCAAGTGTCAGCGTAAACTCTGTTCTGCCTCTTGCTGTGTTGTTCACTGTTGTGCTTGCTTGTTTGTGGCTACCCAATAATCTGAATGGAGGGATGTATGTGATTGAATTACTCGTAGTCCTTGCATACAGTGCTACCGCATGCCATGATATATGTGCTTTGATTGTTGTGCAATTCTATTATCAATAATCTGATTGAAGGATTGGGGTTGGTTTATAATTATGTTATTGAACTGAGTGGTTTTGTAATTGCATTATCTCATATACGATTGGCTTTTCTAAGCTGTAGCCTGTAGGGCTTGATTTAACTAATCAACAATAATCACTGTAAGCTCATTTCACAGAGTTTGGGTTGGCAATTTTTTTTTATAGACATTCAGATATTCCTAGACAGGCCATCAACATAATCCACAATTCACATCGTACACACCAAACTATCAGCCGTCATCCACAGCATCAGTTGCCGACTTAAGGCACCTTCCCTTATTGTATATACTGTATATCACTACCATGCCGCAGCCCTCCACCATGGCTATTGGCTAAGCATCGTTCTTGTCCTAAATCCTATTGCCCCTAGGAACAGTGATGCTGGGATTAGTCAGTGATGACATGTGCTTGCTTCCTAGTTTCTACATAGTGACCTATGTTATGATCTGAATGGTAGGACCTGCTGTGGCGATTCAATGTATGGAGTATTAGGTTGTTCTAGTGTTTGACTTAACTTTTTTTTTTTTAAAAAAAATGAGGAAGTGTTTGACTTAACTTGTAAGTGTATCTCTGCTTGAAAGCATGCACAGTCAGGGAGCTGACTAAGAACAAGGAGAGAAAATATGAAGGAAAGGAGGGCAAGTCAATAGCCTTGCCGCCACCTTCCCCATCACCAGCAATAGCCTTGCAGATGGTTGAAATGTGGTTGCGTGAGCCGTGAGCAAGATCTTGTTTATTGTTGGTTTTCTGGATCTCAATATCCCATTGAGTTGTTAAAGCTTTTGGTTTTTGAAGCCATCTTGGCCACCGATTCATGAAGACGGCATGGGTATTGGGTAACTATTTTTGTGCCCCATTCAGAATACAGTCAGAATGGATTGTTGACTTTATTGTTGATCTTCCTGCTTGAGATCTCAGGTTATTACTTGCACGTGTGCAAGAGAAAAAAAGATCCTGTACTGTCGAAATACCGGTTGAAGACTTGCAAACGGAGATTACCTATTTACCATCAAGCAAACAAGCAGAACACTACTTCCTATGACGCTGCCAAATCAGGATGAGGCACCTCACTTTTGTGAGGGACGGGGTGTTTCTCTATAAAAGATTTTTTTTACTAAATCGTAAAGAGAATTATATCAAGTTAATACAAAGCCTTAAAAACTACTAAATCTATTCTAAATTAGAAGTGATTTTGATTTTCAGATACATTACTGTTACTATTCATCTAGACATAATGTATATCTAAAATTCTAAATACATAGCAAAATCATGTATCTAAAAATTAATTTAAAATGTCTTATAATTTAGAATGAAGGTAATATTTGTATATTTGATCCCAGCCTACAAAAAGAGACAAACAAAAAAAATAAATAGATAACCGCTTTCGGCGAGAAACATACCATATAGAGGTTGTTTGGACGCTTGCCACAACTAACCACGTCTAAATTGGCAACCCATATATGACTAGGAACAAATATCCTATATGGTAATCTTTCTATATACCGTTGTTATATAGTATGTGGATATAAAGGACTATATGATGGTTTTTTTTTCTGGCATAATGTAGATATCAAATCAGGAAATAATATGCGTATCACATTTTTGTGACGAAGAAAGCTTGACGTGATTTTCGGTGGCGTGTGTCAAGCTTTCGGCCGGACCGCCGGGGCCGGATCTGACTCGGCAACCAGCAAGGGCGACCGGCGGCACCTCGCAGGCCGGCACGCTGAGATGCCAATCCTTTGTAGGATCCACCTCGATTGCATCGATCACATTTCGTGCCACTGACAACGCGGGTCCGCCTAACAGAAGCTTCCTCACTAGCCTCATCGGCGCACCTTGACGGCTGCCCCTGTCACGGGCCCGCCGCTCTATCCACACCATATTCCCCGCGTCGAGTCACGTCGCCGACATACGGGCCCAGCACTCCGTCCCCACGTGCCAGTCACACCAGCGGCGGTCTATATCCGGATCCCCACTTCCCCGGGAGGAGCCAACCAGCCCAGCCCAGCCCGTCTGCCGGCCGAACCAAACACCCGCCGCCGCCTCTCTCGCCTTCGCGCCTCCTCGGCCTCGTCGTCCTGTGATCTCGCCCAGCAGATTAGGCAATCAGCCAGTCACCATCGAGCTTCCAGTTGGAGGAGGGCAGCTAGGATTCCTGGAGGTGTCAATGGTGAGCTCCGGGAAGCGGCGCGCCGAGCCGGCCTCGGCGGCGACAGTCAAGGCGGAGATGGAAGTTTTCGGCTGCGGCGATGGTCCTCCCAACAAGCACGTCAAGACACTACCGCTGCCGCCTTTTAAGGTAGATCGGCTGTCTTTCCCGCTCACGTCGCTTTGGTTCTGTTCGGTTTACCACGGCGGCCCGATTAGATTGAATTCAGGATATAGTGTATGCTTTCGATTCTGCATTTGTTCCGATCAGATGCTCGTGCTAGGCAGACAGTGGCGCGGTGAAGTCTGAACGGCCTCATTGCCACTCTCGTGCTAGAATCTTGGGGAGTTGTGCCACGTTGTTGTGTTCAGTTTGATGCTGCACTGCCATTATTCAGTCCATGATGCATCTGACTCGCTGGCACGAAGTTAAATTTTGTTTCAGCCTTTCATGTGGATATATGGTTTGACCAAACATGATCGTTGCTTACTTTGGTCTTTGTCCTACCTATAGAGGGGAACTTTAGAAAAATATAAATATTCAAAGAGTGTATTCTTGGGGTGACAAATTTGTCCTGGACTGTTTGGTCCTTTTAATCTGTTCAAATCTACAGCACATGATTTAACTTTTCAGGACAGATGCCTGCCGTTGTCATTTATGCATGCTAAGTTGTCATTCATGTGTCCGAGGTGTTTTTCATAAAGAACTCACAAGAATGCTAACTGATTATTTATTCAGTTTAGTTATTATTGGTTTGTTCAATTGCTACAAGGCTCTTTAATTCATTCTCTGATTGTAACATAACCTGTTGTAGGACCTATCCTGTGATGTGCTTGATGAACCTAGCCCATTGGGTCTACGACTAAAAAAAAGTCCATCTCTGTTGGACCTTATTCAGATGAAGCTTTCTCAGGCAAAATCTGCTAGTGAACAGTTTGATATGCACAACAATGTTTCTGATACAGCCATGAAGAAAGAAGTTAGATCTGGGGCGCCTACTGCTGCTGAGCGACTCAAAGCTTCAAATTTTCCTGCAAATGTTTTGAGAATTGGTAGTTGGGAGGTAATATTCCAGTTTCCTCTTTCTCTTCAAACATGTGAATTTCCATTTTGTTATTATACTATATATGTCACACTAGAGGGGTGCCTATTTGAGCAACTATTTAACGGCTTTTATGAACAACCCACTGTATTATCCTAACACTAAATAATATTTTTGAGCAGTACATTTCACACTACGAAGGTGATTTGGTTGCAAAATGCTACTTTGCAAAGCATAAGCTTGTTTGGGAGGTTTTACATGATGGTCTCAAGAATAAGATAGAGATTCAGTGGTCAGATATTGTTGCTTTGAAGGCAATTTGCCCAGAGAATGAACAAGAAGGGATCTTACATCTAGTGGTAGGTTTTTGAGAATGATATATTTTGTTGTAGTCCTTTGCATCTCATCATCGGTTCCTTTATGGACATCCTGTTTTCCTTTTGTGAAGTTGGCTCGCCCACCCCTTTTCTTCAAAGAGACTAATTCTCAACCAAGGAAACATACACTATGGCAGGCTGCACAAGATTTTACTGATGGACAAGCAAGCTTCAACAGGTGAACAACCACTACAAAATGTGTTTTTCATGTTGGAAAGCAGTGTTGTACATAAAAAGAATGTTTTTAGTGGGAGTTGTGACCTATGCTGCTAAACATATTTAACTTTGTGTGCATATTGTTGTAGTTGCTGAGCGAATATATTCTCTTTCTTTTTTGATTTTCATGAATGTTTTTGGTAACTTGCCTTTTATTACATGTCGGCACTAAAAAGGATTATGTGTGCAGGAGACATACCTTGCAATGCCCATCAAGTTTGTTAAACAAGAATTTTGAAAAGCTCATTCAATGTGATCAACGTCTACATGAATTGAGCCAGCAGCCAGATGCCATATTGCAAACTCCACATTTTGAACTAAAGCGATCTATTTTTGAAAAGCCAAACGAATCAAAGGAATGCCGTGATCTTTATGGCTTGAAGTATGAACATGAAGCTACTTCACCCAAGTTCACTGATCTTGTCTCAACATGTGTATTTTCACCACCGTCCAAGAATGTTGGACAACCACTAAACATAGGTAATCAATTCTAGCTACACAATTAAGTTTAGATTGCAAGGCTTTTATATGTGATGTTTTGTTATAATCATGTCTAATGCCAAGGTGTTTATAGGTTTTGACGTTGGAGATTTTGAGGGCAATGTCTCTGAGGAACCAAAGAATTGCAGTCGATTGAAATTGCCTGGATTGAAGGCATCCATATCTGTGGAAGATTTAGTTAACCATCTAGGTAACTGCAGAGCTGATCAAAGGAGTGTAGGTGATCCTACTATTAGTGATGGAAAATCCAAAGAAGTGTTGGAAGATCTTGTTCAATACCTTTTTAGTGATACACAGAGTCTGCCAGCCTCAGATGATAAATATTTGATGGCAAGGGTTGACTCTCTTTACTCTTTGCTTGAGAAAGATACGGTGCCACCTGCCATGCCCAAGCCTGGATGCAGTGATGGTGGCAACATTGGTATAATCCAAGTGGATCCTAATAGCTTTGAGGGGCAGTTCAACTCATCACATGCAACAGGTAAAGGACCACCCACCATTTCTAGGAAGGATTCTTTTGGAGAGCTACCGCTAAACCTTCTCTCAATAGCTTCTATTCCACAATTCTTGTTCAACATACCAGAAGATTATGATAAATATAGCGTGCAATCAACTTCTGGTTCTCACTCCTAGAACTAAAGCGACAGTTGTACAAATTGTGAATATTAGCATTAAGTCAGCAACACCATGAATCCTGTTTTACTTCATGTAAATAATTCAGTGGGTTGGTGCAGCAAAAATGTTTCCTCATTATTTTATTGGCGGAGAAATTCTACATGCAACGTTGAAATCACATTTTGTTTACATTTGATGGCACTTTACTTTTAAAATAGTAATGTTTCCCTTGTCGGATATCATTTTTTTGTTTTTCATCATAATGAGCTTGTTACTTGCATATATGGGAGATATGCTCCTCAAGGATACCAATCTTATTAGGGAGGATGAGGATGTGATAGTGTAGTATATATAACATAGTTGTGACTTGTGCTATGTCACTATATGGAACATTGGAGTAGACATTGCATAGCAAGAAAGAATTTCACATAACATGTACATACACTTCGATTCAAATATAATATGTCCTAGTTTCTCACATACATACAAAGAAGTAGGTACAATAGAAGGCACCTTTTATCTACTAGGTACAATAGGAAACAAACCATACAACGAAATATTTGATAAATGAAATTCTACACAATATATATCTCTTGGATACTCTGAAACCGGTACCAAGAGATGTATGATTTGATATTGATGAAAAATGGATTACGTAATGCTTAATCAAAGGAATCGGGCGGTGGAGCTTCTTCGTCCTCATTGAAACCCTCATTTTCATCAAGCATGTTCATGAGCATGGTCACCTGCTCATGAAGCATAGAATTTTCCTTCTCAATCTCTGTCCGCTTCTTGCGCTCATCAGCAAGTTGCTTTTGTAGAAGCTCGAGCACACGGGAGTCTTCCTCTAGCTGCTCATTCAGTCCATTGATCTCACGGTCCTGCCACACCATTACAACAGTAATAACATTTTTTAGTCTCCAACAAAATTTTCTACAGTCTACCTTAGGCCACGCACATCACAGATGAAAAACATAACCCAACATTTTTGGATTTTTAGCCTGATAATCGATGCATTTACTAGAAAAATAGCATTGCATGCCGCATGATATCATGCAGGTATGTAGAATCAGACCACAGAAAGATTATAAACCTTTCTGTTCATTTCTTGGATTGCAATCCTCCTCATGCTCTCCACGACATCTACATTGACGAGCTTGCGTTTCTTGCCCACCAGCCATCCCTTAGGATATGATGCAGGCTCAAAGTCAGGTGGTGGAAGCAGCATTTCAGCACTGCGCTTGCCGTTGATCGGCTCGAGAGGCTCAAAGAGAGCCTTCCGCTTCTCAGATAAGTTAGCTGTTGGGTCTGGTTGTACATCCTCAGTTGTAGCTGTTGTATCTGTTGCATCGTCGGTCTTCATGGGTTCCTCTTGAGCCTGCTCATTATTTTCTTCGGTAGCATCTTTGTCAGGTTCTTGTTGCAAGATCCGGCCATTGGCTGGAACATACATATTGTTAGTCAGATCAAGAGTCAGTGCACTTCCCCAGTTAAAATCTAATGCACACATGACGGCTGGCTCTACAACATAATCAGTTGAAAGTTCATTCACTTTGACTACCAATACGTCAGTGAGTTGTGAGGATGAGTTTGGCTGTCATGTGAATAGCTTACGGAGAGGTCTAGGGATGCTTTAATTCAGTCCTTAGTGAGATTTTTATAGCCCTTGCTCTCATGTTTTTGTGCGGTTTCTTTAATACTTTACAGCCCTTCAGTGTCTTGCAAGTATGCTATATGTATATGTACCATCCTTCCCATAGAAGCAAAGTAACAAGGGGCCGAAATAACACACTGTATTCAACATAAAGATCTATTCATGAACAATACGGCAAGCTCTCAAAAGAAGACTGAGACATTGTTTTTATGTCTGTCAGAGAGTAATTTCCAAGGCTGATTTATTTTAATCTGTCAGCGTCAGTATCAACCAGATGTAGCATCAGATTGACCTGGTTAGCATTCCAATAGGCCGGCCCACACGAGCGCTGCATAATCTGACCCACATGAGACACGGCCATACTGCCGTCTGGATATATGCTACAAAACACTCATATACGACTAGATTGTAGTTTATCTGTTTGTTCCATACCATACTTGACCATGCGTAGACGGCTACTCGGTTAGAATTGTTCATACTTGTCTGCTGCCATACTTGTTTGAACAGCGGCAAAGAGGGGGAAACAATAGAAAGGCAGAAACAGACAAGAAAACGCAGAGAAATCTCATCCCACGGTAGCAAAATTAGAAATTACTCTTGCTGCAAAGGCTGTATAGGAATATGATTTCTTGCTGCAAGCATATTCCTGAGACTCTTAGCGGTGCAGACAAGCAAAGACTGGGACGTCCTGTAGCTGACAAGGGATTGAAATGAGCAGCTACGCTCACGTGAACCACGAAATGGGCTGTTAGTTATCAACAGCAATTAAGTAGCACGGGTGCGTGATTAACGTGCTGTGTTAATTGTTAACTAGTACTGGACTACCGGTACGTCACGCGAGTGAGCTGGTTATCATTCATCCCCACACGAAATATCTCACCGGCACATTCCCGGGCATCAGTACCAAAACTTGTATGAACAAGCAGCAAAATGTTCTGGTCGAGAGAGAGAAAAAAAACCCACGGTGCTTGTGGAGGGTAACAAAGTAGCTGAGACTAATCGTGTTTTGGTGTGAATCTAATTATATTGCCTTTTATGACTTCCTTATTGGGCATAATCAGAGAAATTTGCAGAGAACTGAGCTGAAATCTTCCAAGAACAGAGAAATAGACAGGGTGGATGAGTCATGAGAAGACGATTCTTGTGGGGGTAAATAAAAAGCACTTGAATTCAGAGAGAATTTGTAGGCGGGAACAGGAATTAATTGAGACAGCAAGCACCTGATCTCCTTGACTTCCAGAAAATCCTGGGGGGATCAGCCGGAACTGGCTCCTCCATGACTCGCTGCTCTCTATCGCTCCCTGCAGCACAAAATAAATTGCACCCATCAGCTTCCAGCTGCTAAATCTCTGCTTCTTTCGCCCCGAGCTCCTCCTCCGTGAGCAACTCAATCAAAACCTCACCTCGGCTTCTCGGCTCCAAGCTAGCTGGGTTGGTTGCCGCGCCGCGCGCGATAGTTTCTCCCCGCTCTTTCGGTCGCTCGCCTCGCTCGTTCGCGGTGCCTTGTTGGTTGCGTTATCTTGTGGCTCTGAGCTGACGGATGGACGTTGTGGGCGAGAGGGGGCGGTCGCCTTGGAATACACTCCCACGTTTCTTGGCCGTGTCGTCGCGGTCGTCGTTGCCTTGAGTTTTCCTTATGAGGGGCGTAACGTAACGATGGCGGAAACGGCGTACTTCTCCCGTCCGTCGGTTGACACCAACAACCATTTCTCCCGTAGCCATGTTCGCGGAGACGCGGATCCTCTGTGGCCAGCTGCACACGCCGGTACTGTTGCCCACATCAGAACCGGTTAGTCAATCAGTGGATTCAGTGCTAACTGCTAAGCTCCATTTTCTCCAATTGTCAGGTTTATTTACAATCTTGGTTTGGCAGCTGACTCATTGAAGAGATTTTCATTTGAAATATCATTGAACAAATTTCAATTTTGATTCCGTATGATAGCAACGCAAAATCCCCAGATTAAATTAAACGCCAAGAAAGAAAGGGACAAGAAGTAGACTACCAAAAATCTCAATGTACAGCTAGAAACTAGAGGCACCGAGGCAGAGAGAGGCCCCCAGCACGCCAACCACTGCGTTCCGGCTTCGTCCGTCCATTTCTGTTGCACTGGCACAGTGCCACCTGCATTTGCATGCAGCGTATGAATGCGAAAGCAGCCAGAGATCATGTGAACACCATGTACTCGGCCCAGGTACACCGCTTTTCCTTTGATGATGATGCATTCACATCAACAGCTGGGCCACTAATCGCAAACCCGACCCCAGCAAGCTAGCGGCACCATGTTCTGTTTCTTATGTACAAGCCATGGCTGTAGCAGCAGGCTAGCGGCACAAGCCCAGCCTACGGTAACCAGTCAACCACAAGTGTGATATCTCTCTCAAACAAAAAACAAAAAAAACAAACCACAAAGTATTGGTCGCTACTCAGAAGTCACAACATATCACCAGCCAACACCCAGGCAACCAGCGCAGATTGCATCAGTTTATTCAAAATGGCACTGTCAATATACTGCAGATTTTAACTATGACGACAACAGGGAAAAAGTATATCAGGCATGTTCCATGATTCAGCTCCCTATTGAACTCCAATGATAGCAGCTACTTACATACACCATCTAAAGGCCCACAGAAATGGGGCATTCAGACTTTTGATCTGCACCGTTAGTCCATTATACCAACGGAAACTTCTATCAATGGAGATGATACCTCACCCTCTATATATGCGATATAAGAGGAAAATTTAACCTATACCATAGCTCAGATCAAGCTAAACTGATGTTTCTGGTTAGTGATCAGTGCACCGCCCCAGGCTCCAGGCAGGCGAGACACTCAGCAGGCTCAGCAATTCCGTAAACAGATTCAATGCACCTGCTGTGGAATACATGGTGGCATGCCAGAACTGCAGCAACTGGAGGAGCATTGGCATCACTGCCAGGATCCCCTTGTGGCCGGAAAGCGATGTCAAGCTTGCAGAGCTGGCACCTTGTTCCCAGCGGCTCAACTGGTGGCAGGTCATCGTTCTCAAACAGAGCTGAAATTGCAATGGGGCAGTTAGGAAGAGGCCGACAGACAGGAAATCAACAACTATAACAGAAAACAAGGTTGAAAACATACTCCAATTGGTAGAACTTTACCTGGCCCTTTTATGTAGAGCTGCTGTTCCTGCCGCTGCTGCTGTGAACTACCCAATTTATATTGCTGAAGCAGCTGTTCTTGCTGCTTGATTACAAGTGCCCTTGTGTAAGCAGCATTTGAGACAGGATTGGAACTGTCCTTCATGTTTCCGATTTCTAACTTTGGTGTGATCAGGGGAGCAGTCGCACCAGGTAACCCACTGGCCTGGTTAGCCATTATGGGTACATTGGAAGGCTTCTTATTGAAATCATTTTGAAGGACCGGCCTTGGCAATGTAGCAGGATGCAATTGCTGTGCAGGTTGCAATTGCTGTACAGGTTGCAATTGCTGTGCAAGCGATGGGACAGCTGCACTATCTCTGGTCTCATTTTTAGGAGAAATCACTTCTGCTGGAGCATTATTAGGAAAGCTTGATTTCCCTGTGGGTGGTAGAGCAGATCCTCCCTTAACACCCAGGATTCTGATAGTAGATTTCCTTATTGAAGGTGCATCTGAAAGGCCTTTGCATATTTGTAGCTTCTTTGTGGGAGATGGCATGGCAGCTCCATCTGACTGATCACCCAGGCTCACAATGTCTTCATCTCTGTACTTTTTGCCTGGAATAAGATAAAGTTATGAAGGGTTAGGATTCAATTCAGAACATGACTAGTAATAAAATTATGTTGATAAAGCATCAAGTAAGCACCACTGGGAACATTTGAATTAGCTTTTGAAGCTGAATGGTTGATTGAGTCTTTGACAGCTCGAGAAGAAGTAACTCTGGAACGCTTAGAAGTAGGGTTGATTGTAAGGCCTGCACATTGCCTCTCTTCATTCAGAGCAACAGGTTGAGTAAGAGGTTTCCAACCAGATGAAGTCACTTTTAGAGGGGTCCGGGCATGAGTGGCAGTAGGCCGCAAGGCAGCTAACTGAGTGCTAAAAGAAGCATCTGAAGTACTTCTTCGTGTGCTTGTGCTAGCGGACCCTCCTGCCTTGAAACCAGGAGAACCCACAATAGGATCAGACTCACGGGTCATAGAACGTGTAACAGGGCGAAACAGCTGATACGCAGGTGCGCTGCAAGATGGGCCAGAGTGCCCAGCATTTCTGCTCACTGAAAATGCAAAGCAAAGTAAAAAAATGTGAGTACAAAGATTAAGCAGAAACCATTGTTTGGGGGTGTAGTGTTAGCTAATATTTACTTCATGAACAGAAGTGCGAGACTATGAGGCATTACTAAAATCATGCAGAATGGTCCTATAGAAAGAGACTACAGTAAATATCAATTCAGTCAGGACACAGGATGACACAGATTGCCAAGACAGAGAAAATAGAACAAAAGAAATAAATGTAAAACTCCATATTGTGACATTTGTTAAATGAATCAACAGTCCAGCAGCTAAGTATCTTTCAGGAGTAAAACACATATAAGGTGCACCTCTATAAACTATACCAAATAACCAATTTAGAATATTTAATGGAATTGTCGAACCTTTAAATATTGGGGATAGGTGGATACATCAAATAAAGAAAATCATTATATGTAAGTTCAATATCAGACCAGATAACTTGATGGGGTCTCCAGTCTCCATATGAGGACAAATATCTAGACTTACATTACATCAGGCCAAGCAATCCTATCCGAAACAAATCAACGGTTTAAAACACCAATGCATTTCTTCACCTGCGCACTTGGATTTAGTAGAAAATGGAAAGCAAGAAGGACCTAATAATACCTAACAATACTAGACAGGACCAACTAATCAAGTGGGGAAACAGTTCAATAATAATAACATATAAAGGATCCTACAACCATTAAACATCCCTGCAGTACAAATTACATCCAACTGCAGAGAGACAAATCAGTATTCATGTATTTTCAAAAGAATGAATTAACCATCTAAATGGAACATTCAATTCTGTCGCTTTGCTCAATCCCAAGGTAGTCCAATTCAAGAAACCCTCGCCCCACCTTTGCAGAACCCTGGTGCAAAACAGAGCCTCTGGTGTTACCCAAAACAAGAACACCAAACCCCCCCTGTCATCAAGAGAGGTGTGCCAAAATTCAGGGGGGTCCTAAAACAGCTCTCAGCTGTGCGTTCCAGGGTCACAGATTCCACGCGTATTCTCACACCCAGATCCAGGGAACACGTGGATTCGATCAAAGGTCTCATCGACGATCCGTACACCATACACGCAACTACGCAGGACAAGCCTGGACCGCATCCCCCACGAAACCCCAACTAGGCCAAACCGCCACCATTTCCTGATCAAGGGCATCGCATTGCGCGGAGAAACGGAATCGCCCGCCCGGAACCCTAGGAATTCGCCGGAAGACGATATCAAGCAGCAACCCCCGCTAAGAACACCCGAAAACCCCCCACGGGACGGGGCCGCACCCTTACCATTCTTGGAGGCGGCGGCGGCGGCGGTGGCGGCCCCCGCCGGGGGATTCGAGACCCCGGAGGCGCGCGGCATTGGAATCGACGAATCGGTGGGGCAATCGCGGAGAGGATCGAGGAGGAAGCCCTAGGATTTTTTTTCTCTCTCCCTCTCTTTTCCCCACTTCGCGAGAGAGAATGGGGAAGAGGAAGCGGAGGCCTCTTTTCGTCCAGCGCAGGGAGGAAGCGGAAGGGGAAGAGAAGCCAGGGGCGGGCAGGAGGTGCCGGGTTTTATAGGCTTCGGCGTGAGGAGAGCGCGCCGGGCCCACAGTTCAGGTGCCAATGGGCCCACGACCGCTTGGGCTGACGTGGGGTCGGTGTGGGGCCCACGTGGAGGTGGAACGGGGACGGGACAGGGTGGTGTGGTGTGGTGAACGGGGACGGGGACGGGAACGGGACAGGGTGGTGTGGTGTGGTGTGTCCATTCGTTCTAGCCCAAATCTCTTTTTCTTGAAGGAATTTTGAACCTAACAAAAGAATCTGTGTGTAGGTGACTTGGCACGTGCAACAATACTGAGAATTATGTTTTCAAAATGATGAGACATTACGCTCAACAAATCTCTAAAAGGCAAAAAGGTGCACAACACATGGATTTTTGAAAGGATCAACAACAACAAAACCTCTATATCCGACGAACATGAATGCATTTAGCTGGATTTACTCGACATCAACGCATGTTGTGTTCATGCTGGTTGCATCCAATGCTTTTTGTTGTGGAAGGTTTTAAAACAAATTTAGACAATGATTAGAGTGTTCTGACATTTTCTAGATTGTTTGATTATTTGCTATTTTTTGTAAAGATAAATCTATTTTGTTGAAGCTTTCGATATATTTTTCACGATCTTTAAATATTGTATTCGGATTCATCATGTTCCTCTATATATATAAGTTTTTTCCCTAAATTATTAAAATTTTAGAGATTTCATGGTTCAAAAACCTTTTATGTGTCTACCATATTTTTTTAAATATATGAAATCCCATGAGAACCAATTCTTGCCGAAACATGAGGTAACTTAGATGATTTTTGAAAGATGAAAAAAAAAAACTAGACTAACTAGACTACGACCATAGTCTTTTTTGTTTTAGACAGAAAAATAATCATAGTCTTTTTTTAGGGGAGACTACGACAATAGTCGAAGATTCCATAAAAAATTGACTTGTTCCGGCCCATCAGCTCCGACATCTCCAAGCAGATCTGAATTAATGGGCCGTTGCCGAGCGCGCGCAAAGCCGAGCCAGCAGTGGCGGGCCTCCACGGCATCTTCACGCGCGGCAAATCGGCGAGGCGGCGACCTGCGGAGGCGGCGGTTGGCGCCGTCCAGAATCATCACCGCTGCATCGGCGAGTTCTCCCCCCCCCCACCAGCGTGGCCGCATCGAGGGCTCAGGTGAGGCGCCGTTGCTTTGGTTGGTTCGCTGGGGGAGGAGCGGAGGGCGGTTCGTGCGGTGCCCTTGCTCCGGGGTTCGAGATTCGAGAGTGACGCTGATTCGAATCCTGCTTGTGGCTTGTCAGTTTTTTTGGATTCAACCGTGTGTATGTGATTGATCTATCGGGGATTGAAAGTTAGGTCGAATATGGTACTGCTTTGGATTTCGCAGTAAGGTTGTTCAGGCCAGTCGTTGAGTAGGTCGATGAAGCAGCAGTTTGCAGAAGTGTTCAGTCCCATTTTCCGACCGAAATGGAACTGACGGTGGAGCCAAGCTAGTACTAGTTGTATAGCATTGCATAGCACAGCAGCAGTTGATCATTCAAGTGCTTAGGTGTCTTTCTATCTTTTGAGGCCCGTATTGCTTACTTAGGCATGTTAGTGAGCATTATCATGTCTCAAATCAAAGTGTACAAACAATGGAGCTTAGAGCTTACCACTCATCAAGTACAAGTGTCCCACAGCTGCCTTTTGCTGGTTATAACTTATTCCTAACGCTAGTAACTTTGATGTCTTTCAGGCTGTCACGGGGTTCAAGAGCATTAGTGCTATACAAAAGTTCGCTTTATGGCAAGTCAAGTAATCACAAATTATGGGCAATGGCAGGGATGTAGACTGGTGGTCTTTTAAAATAAATTCTTGTTTCAGTGTATCTATTTCCAGGTGAGTGCAAGCTATTGCATTATTACTAAACTCATGTCTCATGATCTGGGTTGCAGTGATGAGCGAAGGCTTCTTTAAATGTCAATATACAAGACTTCACTGACAAAGTGGCAAGGTTCTTAGTCCTCATTGTCGCTATTCTTGAAAAGAAAACAAGTACACATCCTCACATGCACTAGTTTGTTGGAATAGTAAAAGTCTCCTGGTCTCTATTATTGCCTATCTAAGGCTGTTCTTGATATCACATAACAATGTTCTAGAGGCTATATGCTAATGATTGCATGGGTACCCAGTAAGGCAGTAACCATAGTCACAACTGCTAAAGTTTTTTTCTTTTAAAGAAGGCGGACATCCTAAAAGTCTACAGTATGGTGTATGGTGCATTAAGTAATTTTCAAATTCTAATCAGCACTGCAGTATCTTTTGTTGAATTGACCTACACTCCATTTTATTTATATAACAGCCAATTTAGCAATTTTAGTTTGATGCGGTAGTGACACCCTCGACAGTCAAGATGCTTTAAGTTACTTACTTTCCCCCTTTGTGAAGGAAAAAGGTTGGGTGGGGGTGGGGGGGGGGGTGATTAAACTAATGACAGATAACTTTGTCCCGTTTGCTGTCCTCATACTATAGTCTCTTATTTTCTGATTTATTGATTGGAAGAAATTCCATTATCAGTTATTTCCTCAATTTTATGGACAATGCCCATCTCGTCTTTTAGACTGATGAGTTAGACAAGTTCATCAGATTCTCTCCTGAAACCTCTTCTCCTTTACTTGCCATTTTCTAATGTTATGGTCCCAGTTACATTTCCATTTTTTGCAGGAGATGGTCCCAGTTACATTACATGATTCTGTTAGACACAATGAAGCCATCCAGATATGCTATTAAATCCTGCTAGTTATTATGGCTTTAAATTGTACCATGTCTGTTCCATTTTCAGCTAGGCAGAGCATGAACTATGAAAGGATCGTGTTACAGACATCTCACATTTGAGAAAATTCTGTTCAGTGGTTCTTCAAGGGTAATTCAGAGCAACACTGTGTTTTTTAAGGTTCAGCTTCTGCTTTCCAGTAGCTATGTTAACAACATGCCAAAACCAGTCTCAGTCTTCTTTCCTGTAACATTGATGACAGTGACTAGTGATACTAGATATCATGCTGGCGAATGCTAGACGTCATTACCATACAGCAGGCCAGCAGCCAGTAAGTGACGTATGAATCATTTGTATCTGCTGCGTTTTAGCTTTATACATGAGATACCCTGCCCCCTTTTCGTGTACACCCAGGAGATCCACTTTGGCAGTCTGCTACTCTGCTTCTTCCACTCCTGAAACCGAGCCGTGCTGGTGCAGGCAACGCGGTTGGAAGGCACTAAACTCGTACAAAGCCGTTGGAATCTGCGAGCAAGGTCATGCACATCTTGTTGGATGAAGTTATTACAGCCTGCAAGATATGGAATCTGTGTAAGCAAGAGCATTCAAGCCTTGTTAGCTGTTAGTTTGCTTCCATGTATAAGATGCGTATAAAGGCTGATGAAGCCACTGATGATTCAGCTAATCTAAACATTGTTGGCAAGGCAACAGGAGTAGATCTCTTAGACGATGACCGTGCACCTGCCCGGTTTACCATACCTAGAGCTGCAGCTGCAGCTGCTGCTCCTGCGGTCCTGCCCTGCTCGGTTGCCATCGTGGCGTGTTGATTGCTGGTGAGTTGCCACTGCTGTGCCTGCATCCGTCCATTACGGGCCACCGGCTCTCGTGGGGTTCATGTAACTTTCCATTGACATTTTTGCAGCTGCTCTTTTTAGCTGGCCTGAACTGTCCACCGTCCCAGAGTCCCCTCCTATCACAATTCACAAATGCTTCGCCACTCTGCCCACTGACAAGGTGCGTACAAGTCCCTCCTGCTTTATCTTCTCCCTTTCACTTTATGTGCCTGCAATAGCAAGCCCCCGTTTGATGAGTAGCGATGCTGCTTCCTTTGCCCAGTTGCGGCAATGGCAAAGCATTCACGGTATGTGCAGCACCAGTGTTAGTGTAGCCTGGTGGTGACACGGCAACAGCTTGCGAAAACATACACTTGCTAGGTTTGCAAGCAAGCAGGTCGCGCTTATGGACGCTAGTGCCGATTTGGTGATAGTCTGATAGACCATAAAGGCTAAGACTTCTGTGCAAACTTAATCGTGTAAGGTCGCTAGGTTCGGTGCGGTGATGATATTATCTGGCTATATCAAAGAGATCGGGTAAGGTCGTTTATTTCTGCTAGAGGAATTCAGAGCATACTTTTGGTCGATGATTTTGTGTCGCCAAAACCCAAACTCTCATAATACAGTACGAGATGGCAAGCTTTAGTCAGCATCATAATACAACCAAAAGTTAAGACCACATTATTAAACTAATAATGCAGTTTAGGCAGTAATAATCTTCAAGCGAAAAAATCGAGCAAGGGGGAGAGCTTGTCGCTGACATTGTCGCTGACATTAGGCTCTCGTTTCTCCCCAACAGCAAAACAGCGTACAATTGCAGTGGTTGTGGGGTGGTCGCAACTTCTGCTGGGACGTCGCGGCATTGCCCTTGCTTCGACGGCGTTCGTGCGATCACTCATCACACGCACTTATTAGTCCATCTCTACATACTAATTCATGTGTCTACAAGCAGCGATTTCCCATTTTTCATTTCTGTTTCGTATGATATAAAAAAAAATGTACACCATGATTTCATTAGCCGCCCATCCGGTGGGCAAAGGAGCATTTCATCAAGAAAAAAGTATAAAAGGGAAAGGAGAAGAGGAGGTGGAAAGTGAAAACCGTACCTCTGTTTGGTTAATTTCCGGCTTTTGTGTTTTTAACCTCTGATTACTTAACTTTTGCATTTAATACTCCTTTGTTTGTTTTGTAGGAAAAAAAAAAAAAAAGAATTCCTCATTTATTACCCCTCCTCTCCTACGCGGAAACAAAAGCTCCTCCCCGTCGCTTTCTCAGGGAACCGCGAGCTCCGTCGTCACAAATTCTCTCCTCGTCTTCCCCACCACCTCCTCGTGCTCCCATCCCTCCGCACCGCTCCATCCAGTCTTCCCGCCAGATCCCTGCCCCCCAAAATCAGATTGGGGAGGGCTCGCAGCGTTCAGGCGCGGCCAGCGGCGGCGGTGTACGGCGGTTCTCCACCGCCGAGGTGGTCAGAGGTCAGGATCGCATCGTTTCTCTTTAAATTTCGGTCCCTGGACGGCGGCATTTGTCGCTGCCTCGCCGAACGGTTTCCAGAGATCGAGAGCTGCTTTTGTTTCGATCGCTTGTCGGGACGGTTGGAATCGGCGAAAGCTCGCGCAGGATGCTTTTGCCGTTTCCCCGGACTGGGCGCTTGTCGTGCCCGGCGTCACAGCTCGAGAACATTAAAACCGTCATTTTTTTCCTCCCACTTCTTCCCCATCGGTCTCAAATTCCAGTCATCTGGGGCGCACCAATTGTTGTTGCTTGCCCTTGGCATCTTCCAACTGCCGATTTCATTTTTCTCCCTGCCTCTGGCTGTATAGAGTTTCTGACATTGGCGTTAGAAAGAACCACGGAGCCAAACGCTCGAATGCGATCTCTGTCTCTGCGCTGTTGTTTTTTTTATATAAAAATATTGGGAGAGCCGGAAAGAGAAATTTGAGCCATTTTTCTTTTGTTTTTGGCGATTTTGCTCGGCGGCGACGGCGAGATGATGAGACGAGGCCCCGCCATCTGCCGCGCTCTGGCTAGCCGTTGGAGTCGCACCAACGGGCACATTTCCTCCTGGCCCAGGAGCGCCTTCACCGGAGCTGATGTATATATAAATATTAAACAAATAAAAATAAAAATGTCATCTTTTACCTCGCCCATCCTTTCCACGGCAAAGAAAAAGTTGGCTCCTCTCCCTCCCAGTTGCATTAGTTTATGCTCCATCCATCCACTACAGGAGCACGGTACTTTTATGGGAGACTTGCCTGTACTAATCATCACGATTAAGCCACTAGTTAGTCGTCCTCGTCCCTAACCGCGGTGGCCGGGGCGACCGGGCAGCGGGCACCCTCCTCCACCACCATTTAATCCGCTTCTTGCTTGTTTCTCTCTCTCTTTCTCTCTTCCCCATCCATCTCTGGCAGCTTGGCTTGGCTTCGCCATTACTTGGCTTGCAGGAGCTGGCCGTGGAGTTCCCGTGAGGTGGAGACCAAGCCATGACTCACTCGCTTGCCCCTACCCGCACCCGAAAGAGACGCTTCGATTCCTATGCATAAATAGGAAAAAGGAGGGGAGGAATTCGAGAAAATCACCCGCCTCTCTTCCTTTCTTCTTCATCGCGCCCTGCCCTTTCTCTTTCTCCTCTTCACCTACCGAATCCCGTTGCCGGGGGGGTCATCGATCTGGTTCGCTTGCTTGCGTGACTCCGCGCCTCTGAATTGTCTTGTTGTGCCAGATGGATTTGTGCGTCTTCTTGACATTGGATTGCTGCTCGTGTTGTTGCTGTGTTGGCAGGTCGGTAGATTGGTGGTGGCTTCGTGGCGCTATCAATGCTGGTGGATTTGAGCCGGGGCGGTGGGTGCGCGGATGGACGCCTGCGGAATCCGGGCGCCCGGGCCAGTGCTGCTCCGGAAATCTGACCTGCCGGCGGACAAGAATTACGCTAACGGCCATGCTGATGCCGCGGTGAAGCGCAAGGTAGCCGCCATGCCAGCAGCGGCGCCTACTACTCCGAGGAGGCACCCGTCGCCGAATGCCGGCGGTCGGGCGTCGTCTCCGACGCCGGCCGGGTCGCAGGCGAAGAGGACCCAGTCCACCGAACGGCGGCCGGCGACTCCGTCGCGGGCGTCTTCCGGCGGCTCGCGACCGACCACCCCGTCCAGGATCTCTGCCCCGGCGTCGCCATCGTCTGCGCCTTCCAGCCCGTCCTCCTCATCCTCCAGCTCGTCGACGCCGGTGCGCGATGCCGTTTCAGAAACGCAAAGCGCTCCGAGGAGGTTGTCGGCTGGCCGGGCTCCTCCTGATGGGTTGTGGCCTTCAATGCGGAGTCTGTCTTCTTCTTTGCAGCCCGAATCAAAGGGGAAAAGGATTTCTAGTAGCTCTTCTACAGATCAGGCCAAGACGAGGGATGCAGCACCGGCTGATAGGAAGAGGAGCCCATTGAGAGGGAGAGCTACCCCTGAGCAATCGGAGAATCCACATGCCAAGGTTATTGATCATCATCGCTGGCCTGCTATGATGGGGGGCAGGGTGTCTGCAAGCGCAATGTCCAAGAGCATGGATCTCACTGATAAGATCAGCAGGTCTACTATTCCATCAGTTCCGTCACGTGGGGTTTCACCCAAGGGAACAACAATGTCCTCCACTGCAAATACCTTGTCAAGAAGTATTGATCTTGCTGATAAAATTGATCGGCTGGTCTCTTCGTCAATGTCATCACAAGGGGAATCGCCAAAAAGGTCACCTTCTTCTAATGGTGCAGATGATGTTCCCAAAAAGGTCGGTGTTCGTAAAGATCTCAAACTTTCATCCTTGGCAATTTCATCAAGAAGGGGGTCACCAATAACAACAGCTGCATCAGATGACACTAGGACCCTATCAGAAAGCATGGATCTTACTGAAAAGGATAACAGTACACTCTCCTCGTCAGTTTCATCACCCAGCATTTCACCAAGTGCATCATTATCAAGTGTGTCTAATGC
Organism: Themeda triandra; assembly: GCA_018135685.1. Classification (NCBI taxonomy): domain Eukaryota; kingdom Viridiplantae; phylum Streptophyta; class Magnoliopsida; order Poales; family Poaceae; genus Themeda; species Themeda triandra. Next base: position 1,440,098 of record JAENPR010000067.1, on the reverse strand, counting down.
TGCATCGCAGACTACTACAAAATCATCTGAGAAATTAATTGGACCTGTTTCCAACCTGTCTTCATCCAGAGGACTTTCACCTAGAAGAACAACTTCTGGTGGCATTGCTGTTTTAACAAGAAGTGTTGATTTTCACCTTGAAAGAGATAGGAGACCAGCTTCATCAAGAGGGGTTTCGCCAAGAAGGCGATTTGCCTCTGACAGTGTTAATGACATTGTGAAAAATATGGATTTTTCTGAAAAGGATAGCAGAGTAGTCAGCCCATCAATTCCATCTCGAGGGGTTTCTCCAAGGAGAAGACTTGCTTCTGATGGTGTTGATACTATATCAAGGAGCTCGGACTTTTCTGGAAAGGATAACAGGCCATCCACCTCATCTTCCACATCACGTGGGATGTCTCCACGAAGAAGGCTTGCTTCTGATGGCATAAGTGCTGTAACCAAAGGCATGGACTTCGGTGATAATGCTAACAGACCATCAACCTCTTCAGCAGTATCTCGTGGGATTTCACCAAGACTTCAATTAGCATCTGATGGTGTTGGCACTGTATCAAAAGGCACAGGTCTTGCTGATGGACTGGAAAGGCCATCAACCTCATATGCAGCACCGCGAGGTATGTCACCACGACACAGGGTTGCATCTGATGCCAGCAATGCCGCTTCAGAAAGGATCAAGTTCACCGAAAAGGATTCCGGAACTGTGTCCTCTTCATTCGCACCTAGAGGAGTCTCAGCATTAAGACGACTTTCCTCTCATGGTGTTGAAACTATATTAAAAAGTATGGATCTCGTCGAGAAAGATACTAGTCCTACTACCTCATCAGCTGCATCACGAGGGCTTTCACCAAGAAGGCGACTTTCCTTAGATGGTGTCAATGTGATTCCAAAGAGCAGTATGGATCTTGTTGAGAAAGATACTAGACCTACTACCTCATCAGCTGCTTCACGAGGGCTTTCACCAAGAAGGCGACTTTCCTCTGATGGTGTCAATGTGATTCCAAAGAGCATGGATCTTGTTGAAAACAATAACAAACCTGTCACCATGTCAGCTGCAGCACGAGGGGTTTCACCAAGAAGACGGCCCGCCTCAGATGGTGTCAATGTGATATCAAAGAGCATTGATCTTGCTGAAAACAGTAACAAACCCTTGGCCATATCAGTTGCAGCACGAGGGGCTTCACCAAGAAGACGGCTCTCCTCTGATGGTATAGAATCTATATCAAAGAGCACAAACATTACTGAAAGAAGTATCAGACCTTCAACACCGTCAATGTCATCAAGAGGGATGTCACCAAGAAGACGGCTGTCCTCTGATGGTATCAATGCTGTATTGAACACAGAATTTGCTGACAAAAACTGTAGACCTTCTTCCTCATCAACTGCTTTACGAGGGGTTTCTCCCAGAAGCAGGCCTGCCTCTAATACCATATCAACAGGCATGACTTCTGCTGAAAAAGACAGCAGACCGTCCACAGCATCAAGTGCGTCATGTCAGACTCTGCAGAGCAGTAGGCTTGAATCTAATGGTGTTAATACCCTATCAAAAGATGTAGAGATCTCATCAACTGTATCTGGTTGCACTTCAGACAGTAGACTTGATGGCACTGGTGCTCTAGTAAAAAGCATAGATGTCACTGAGAAACTTATTGTGTCAACGGAAGATGGTGGTGATGGTGAGGATACTAGTGCAGTCTCATCATCCCTTGCATCTCAAGAGGCATCACCAAGACCTGTTACTGATGACGTTAAGAATGCATCAGAGAATGTTGTTGCAACTCAAAAAGGTATCAGAGCATTATCAGTGAGGGTTCCATCTCGAGGAGCTTCTCCAAGGAGGCGACTTGCATCCGATGGCACTGATACTATATCTAAAAGCATGGATTTTGCTGAGAAAGATAAGAAACCCATGACAGTGTCAGTTCCATCACGTGGAATGTCACCAAGAAGAACAGTGAGATCTGACAGTGCTAATATAATGTCAAAAAGTATGGATTTTGCTGATAAAAGTAACGGACCAGTATCTTCAATGGTTCCTTCAGGAGTGTTTTCTACAAGAAGAGTACTAGGACCGGATGGTGCTAATGCCATGTCAAGAAGTATGGATCTAACTGATAAAATTAGACAGCAAATATCTTCAACTGTGCAATCATCCAGAGCTTCACCAAGGAAAATGTCTCTTGCTTATAACAGAATAAAAGGCCCTGAAGTTTTATCAGGTGATGTTGACAGTCCTGGTTCTGCTTATGGAAATGGAAGTCAAGAGGAGAATGCCAGTTCAAGTCCAGATGCACCTTCAAATAATTCAGAAAAATCTACACCTCCAAAGCAGCTAGCTAGGCGATCATCTTCACCATCACGTATTTTAATACGCCCTTCATCACCATCCAATGCTTCATCGACACCATCATTTGCCTCTAGGAGATTACCAAGCCCATCAAGGACTAGACCCTCAACACCTGTCTCACCATGTAGTTCTGCCAGATCTGATTCAGCCTCTTCAATTCTTAGCTACATTGGTGATGCTACAAGAGGGAAGAAGAGCCCAGCTCACATGGAAGATGCCCATCAGTTGCGCCTCCTGCATAATAGGAACTTACAATGGCGTTTTACCAATTCTTATGTTGATGAAATGCTGTCAATTCAGAAAATAAATGCTGAGGTAAATTCCATATCATTACTTCTTGTTAAATTTCTGATAGTATGGTGCTGAACTCCCCATACATTTTAGATCTATATTTTGCCATGACCTGTTAGGGAGCAAGAGAAAAAATGCTTTATATATACCAAAGCTCTTTTTTATTTTTATTTTTATTTTTATTCTGTTGTATCCTTGTTCATATATGTCACATGTGTGTAGTACCAGCCATTTATCTTATATTATATTGAGGAAGTCGAAGAAAATAGCTGTTTATCTTATATCAAGGAAGTTGAAGAAAATGGAATAAATGTATCGTGCAAACCTAAAATCTTCTTATGCTGGGTTACCTCATTCTAAGATACTTTTGTTCTTTATTTACCTAATTCTAATATGCGATCAATCCATAAATACCATGAATTTATTTCTTACTTTATTTATTCATTTGAAGCAGACTATGTTGTACAGTGTATGGGATGCTAACTCAAGGATGTGTGACTCTATGGTTATGAAAAGGAGCTATGTACAAAGACTAAGGCAAGAGGTCAAATTGGGAATAGTGCTGAAGGAGCAAGTAAGTTATGTTGATTTTTTGCATATATAATGCATTGTTTCATGCCAGCTGGCATAAATAGATCTATTTGATCATCATGATCACGCATGCACTTACTTGGATTTGATGGTTACAATAACATATTCAAGCTGAATGTAGGATATATAGAATAACTTAAGATGCAATTTTATGTTTAAATGATGACTTGAGTACTAACATCCAAACATATGCATGTTCAATAGTCGTTACAGAGGCACAAGAAGATATTCATATTTTTATCCAACCTCTTTGATAAATATAAGGGAACAAAAGTAATTTTTTTACTGTGTTTTTTTAGTTCAGATATTTTCTGTCCCAAAGATGTTCTGATTTGTTTGTGGAGATACCTTCCTTATAAGTGAGCTACCAGCACCTTTTGGAATCCATATGTGCTAATATGTTCAATAAATCTTCTTGAACCAATTTTCTTGAAAAACGCATGTACTAGTCTTTGTGTTATCTTGTTACTGAACATTGATTGCTGCATCATGTAGATGGATTACCTTGATCACTGGGCAGCGCTGGAAACAGAGCATTCTTCTTCTTTATCCAGCGCAACTGAAGCTCTTAGAGCAAGCACATTGCGTCTTCCAGTTTCAGGAGGAGCTAAGGTATCCAAAATTTTCTTTTTAAAAAACATATAAAATAGATCAATGTAGTAGTATTGAAATTAGGGTAAATACTTGGGAACCATGACTCCTGGGGAAATTACAAGTTGTTACATGCTAAATAAGTTCTGAACATCCCATTGAGAAATCCTATTTGCTCTTTTATCAAGATACGAAAGTCATGGTTATTCTGTTATGTTCTCTCTTGCAGGCCGATGTACTTACTGTTAAGAATGCTGTCAGTTCAGCAGTTGACATTATGCAAGCAATGGGGTCATCCGTTTGCCATTTGCTATCAAAGGTTAGTTATGAGGGTCCTTTTATTTCTACAACTGTTGCTGCGTAACAGCTCTACCGTCACACTGGTAGTTTTGATTGTGATTTGTGCTTTGATAGCGTGTAGACTGGTTTATTAATTTTTAATACCTTGAACAACCACAGCAAAGCCTTCTAGTCCTAAGCAAGTTGGGGGTAGGATAGAGTTGAAACCCACTGTGAACCACCAACGAAGAGTGAAAAGAAAGAGAGAAAATTATGAGCGTATATATTTATAACAAATCAATAGTAAGGATATTTTTTGGGGAGCCTGTTCGTGGTAGTGGCACAGGAAAGATGACCTTTGTTATTAGACATTAACGGTTAGGAACAATGACCTTCAGGTCTAACCATTGACTTCTGTTCTGCAGTTACAGGCTTCACACTCTCTGGTTACAGAACTTTCAGCTGTTGCTGCTAAAGAAAGTACCTTACTCAATGAGTACAGAGAACTCTTGGCAACAGCAGCAGCACTACAGGTAAAACCTTGGTTTTTTATTTGCTTTGTCATTTTTATTTCTTTTGTTCTTGTAGACTTATCAAGGGTACAGACAAAAGGCATGACATTTAAATTGAGATAAGTGCTTGCGGAGAAAGATTATGTTATATGGCCACAAATGATTCCATGAGTACATTGCGCTAGAAATGGTATTTTTCTGTTAAAAAAATAATATTGTGGCTGTCTGTTCCTGACAATATTTTCATCTGGTCACTGGGATCCACTAGAATGAACTAATACTAATATTTGTTGAGCAGCTGATTACTTCTGTCTACTATTTCACTACCATGTACAAAAATATCACAAATGATTGTTTTTCTTCCATCTGGCTATAACTTGCATGTTTGCTTTTCTGTATGAACAATTCTGAAGCCACAGCCCTTTTATAAAACGAGTTACTTCTGAGTTCCATGTGGCAAGCTGCAATCATATAGATGTTTTGAGTATACAGAAAAAGAAACAATGTGGTTTGATGTTGGGTTTGAATTAATAGCCATCTTCCTCTGAACAGGTCCAAGAGTCCAGCCTAAGGACACAGCTCATACAACAAACAGAGTGAACAGGTTAAGTTCCTGTATTTCTAACTAGGAAGATAGAGGTAAACACCATTCATTAGTTTCAGTGACTCAGTACCATATGTGTATCTTTGATGTCGTTTTGTTTTTCTTTTTCTCTTCCTTTTTTTACTTATTAGCTAGCCCATATTTATTTATATTTCTACTCCCCCATGTTCTTTTCTGTTTGAACAACTTACATGGAAGAGAAGGGAAGCAACACGAAATCATGGATTTACTCCATGACAAAGCTGCCAATGTGGTCTTTTATTGCATCCTACACCAATGTGCCAAAAACTGAAAGCTTTGTTGTAATTTGTAAATAGTAGCAGTTACGTGTTCTTCAGTGTAATGCCTTTAGATGTTTATCTTTCTTATTATAGAATAGATCGCCATCACCTTAGAATTAGAGACTCCAGTTAACAGATTACTTACTATTACTGCTGGTCCCATATCCAAGCAAGGGGCAGCCCAGAAACTTCTAACCGACACTACAATACAAGTAGATGACAGGTATCCAGTACTGACTTCGTTTCTAACACCTGTACTATATGTCCTGTCAGGAGAATGCCATGTTTTGTTATTCTCCACTTACTATGATAGAAACATATTTCCTTTTCATGCCGTGTTGTTGGCATACAGCAATTTGTTTTCGCCTTTTCGCCATTGCTTTCATTTGCATGTGCTATGATGCTGCACATGCAAGAGTGTGAGCTTTGTGGTCTCTTCCAGTGCATGTGCATGGGTGAATTGTGCGTCGCATGCACAGCCTGATGTCGATATCTGAACTGAATATAATTTGGTCCCTAGAGAATGGGACTGGTTTAGGCTGATGGCTAGCTCCTATTAATTTTCAGTCACCCTTTAGAGTTTAGAGGCGTGGGGCGCATGATGAGATAGCAGCACATCTTCCTGCTTTCTTTTATTTCTGTGAGGACGTTTCAATCTTTTGACTTTCGCTGTATATTTTACTGTATTGATCATACCTTTGGTGCACTCACCGGTCGCTATTCTGTGTGGCTTTTATTGCATGTTGTGCCACGACCGCTTTTCTATAAGTTAGAGGCTCCAGTAACAGATATTTATCACTGTTTTTACCTGAAAAAAATGTATGGTGCATGCACTTGTATTCTCTCCATCCCAAGAAAATTAGAGTAATTGAATCTCGAGTTTAATTAAGTATATACAAAAGATACTAATATGTACGAGGTATAACCATCGTCATTGGATGGATTTTAATATTCCCTATATAGATCTAGTTATATCTTATAAAAACTGATTTAATAAACTCTGCATCTCCAACAACTCCAAGAACCCGTTGCCAGCAGCAGTTTTTTCATTGATTAAACAGTCGAGCCATCTGACTCTGGTTTCACGAAGCTCGAGAGCCTACTTGGGAGCCAAAGGCCATCGCAAGCCCATAACCCATCGCGCGCGAGGTAGTTCGCGCTTTCCACATCGTCCTCGCGCGGCTTTGCTCGCGGCACGCGGCACGCCCTGGTCTGCTGCTTTCGCCTATCGCCGCCGGCAGCGGTCGGTTCGCAAAATCGTAGCCGGCTATCCGGGAGGTCGATGTTCTGGAACCTAAACGGTGGATCCCTTGAGGCTTGAGTCCTTACCGGCGAGCCCAGAGCGCCTTTGCCTCTGCCACGGCGAGCGGTGGCGTCAGCAGGGGCAGGAGCACAGGCGGCGGCCTGAAGACGTCTGCCTACTTGGGCAGCGCACCAGCGCCGCGGCCAGGTCGAGGGCTCACATTAGGAATTGCAAGTGAATTGGGCGCTGGTCGCAGCAGCAACGGCGTGCCGTGCTGTTGTGCACAACTGCACACTTCCACTGCCAAAATGGTTTGCTCGGAGCTCTGAATCGACAGGAGAAAACGTTGCTGGGTGGAGAACATCGGTTCAGGTGGACAGGTGGTAAAAGAAATATCACTTTATTATATAGAAAAATCTTCTAGACCACATTGCTAGGCTTTACAGGCGAAGGTCTAAAACTCGCAATAACATGTGTACGTGTCAAATCTCAAATAGATACATTTCGGCTTTCCCCTCTACAACGATATGAAATGGTGCAAAAACAAAACAAAAAAAACGCCAATTCCATTGTGCTGGACGATCCTAGCAAAATGTCTGTCCTATCAATTACTTTATTATTGGCATCGGATCCAACCTCTTTGAGTCTTTGTCGCAATTCATTTGGGCAAGGGGTTGTGATTTCTAGCTTCCAGGTCCTTCAATGCTAATATGTTGGAGCCTTGGAGTACACCATAAGCCTTATTTGTCAGACGACTTGGCGCCTAACAAATTGCTTGTGCAGATGAAGTTCAACAGATAATAATTGTTCTACAACAGCACCGGCCTTGTATTTACGAGAACTGCAATTCTACAGCAGCTGTACCTGTGATACTGGAAAGTACATATATACTCAGGAAACAAGAAACAAGAAACAAGAAACAAGGGATATGGAGTAAAGATAGCATTTTGTCTTCGAGTGTATGATACCTTGTTTCAATCTGAGCAAGCACCTTGACCTTTACAGTTCAAATCAAACATTTGCTGAGACTTCTGCCTCAGGCTCCATACTTTCCTCAAGCAGTCCTGCCAGAGGTTCATCACTGTCTAATTGGTCTTTCTCTTCTGGCTCATCACTGTCTGGTTGGTCTTTCTCTTCTTTCGCAGTACCCTTTTTGTTCAATTCATCCTGTTCTTTCTGTATAGCTATCTTATTGGGAACAAGAACCAAATATATATTCCTCTCCGCGAAATTTTTACTTTCTTCTGTCGCTAGCTGAAGTGTGACAACAAAACTTAAAACTTGCAACTAGATGATTCTAACAACAGGGGAAATAGGTATGATGGTCAAATATTGCAAACAAAGACATTTGCACTGAAGATGAATTGGTTGCAAAATGAAAACCTAGAACAGATTTAGGACTAAATTACCTCACCAACATCAGTTTGGAATCTTCTAAGGAGCTCGATAGCTTCTTTTTTATACAAGTTTTCACGTCCTTTCAAGTTCACAATTATCTTAACCTGAAAAAGACAGACTCAAAAAATAAGTTATATTACAAAATACACGCAGTCACATGCTTGCACAAACAACATTCTCGTCACCTTGTCACCCGCTTTAAGAAACTTTTTTGCAGCTTTAAGCCTCACGCTATAGTCATGGATGTCAATGTTGTATCTGGCAAGCAAATACATACAAAATTCAACGCCAACTTATTAAGTTATCAGCTAAACACATGTGTCTGTTGTAATTTAGGGGCCTTATGATGCCACAAACAAATCAATAACTTATTACACAATTACCAGAAATAGCTCATGCCAACACCAATCAATCTATATATGAAATTTTGCATTGCCAATATGGCAAATAGCTCAAACCAGCTCTAGCCAAGTCTGCCTCAAATGTTTTTTTAGCTCTTACATGCTAGAAGTTACTTAGCTATGCAAGGTGGAAGTAAAATAAGACCTATCCTTCTGGTCTAATAAAAAGTTCCAAAAAATGCAGGAGTTTAGATGTAAGGGTCAATAATCAACGCAACTGAAACAAAAGTCAAACTGAGATGATTCATACCCCATTTTCAACTCCTTCAAGCCCATGCGTTTCGCTGCGATGAATAAACACAAATAAACATCAAATTCAATGCCTTTGAATCTTCATCAACAAAGGCGGCAGAAAAAGAAAGGTTCAATAAGCATACCAACAGATCTTTTCTGCTGAATCTTTTTCTTCTTCTGTTGTTCATACCTATGTTTTCTGTACAAAACCAACAAAAATGTATTCATATGATCCTAAAATGAAGAAGTCTGAATCAGATAAACCATGTGACTATACAATTTTTTTTCATGAAAGCGTATAAACTATAGACTGGTGTGAACGTACTTGTAATCTTTCTCCTCAAAGAGTCGAAGTACTGGGGGATCTCCATCTAATGATAATATTGCCTGAAATTAGAAAAACATCAGCAATCCTAATTGGTGTATAGGGCCAGATTTTTAGCCACTGCATGACAACTCACGACTGCTGCAGCCATCATTGCATTACCAAAGTATTTGTTTTCCTATTTTAGAAAATGGAAGCCCAGGTGGACTACTCTATTATTCAAATTTGGTGGTGAACATTCATCAGTTACTCTCTATACAGCATTATGCTGAAATGTATGCTTTTGGAGGAAAAGAAACATACCAGTATAAGATCATTATTGTCTGCAATTTGAACTGCCTCGCTTACGGATACTACACCAACCTATATATAGGAAAACAATGATTTATAATGCCCAAATTTTAACAAATATCGAACAAAACACAATAATGAAATTGAAAATGAGCGAAGCAGCATAATTAGAGACGAGTATTACCATTCTTTTCTGTTCATCCAAGAGCCTTACAGTCGATGACCTAACAAAGAGAAGCACCACGCAACGTGAAGCAGCAGTAATATAGGTTTGCAGCGACAGCTCCATTTTATAATTAAAAAGAAAAAAATCTAAGGCACGCGAGAGAGACGTACTCGATGCGCTCAATGTCAAGGGCGGGGTCGGAGTCGGGGTCGGGCCCGCGGTCCCTCCTCCCCCAGCCACCGCCGCCGAGTGCCTCCTCATCCTCATCCTCCTCATCCTCGTTCTCGTATGCGGGCGAGTACCGCGCGACCACCACGAGCCTCGCCGGCGGCGCCCGCGCCCACGGCCTGGCCGGGAACCGCGCCGACGAGGAGGGGCCCGGGGCGTGGAAGGCGGCTCCGTGACGGCAAGGCACGCGGGACACTGCCGGAGCGAGGGCGACGCCGACCATGGCCGGCGGTGGTCGGGCGCTGGCGCGGGCACGGCGGCAGGCCTTATCTGCTTCGTGGGGTTTTGCCGCGGGAAGCGAGTGGAGTGGAGAGGATTGACCCTGGTGTGGGTTTGGCCGTTTGGGCGACGTGACGTAGGAAATGGTGATGTGGGCCTTAGTGTTATGGGCCTAGGTGGTCAATCCATTTTGTTGGGCTGAATCTGGGCCTGATGAAGAGTTCACTTACGTTTTGGGCCAGCAAGGATTTCATCTCCGCTTCGAATTCGATTCAATGATGATGATACATAAATCTTCAGTACCGGATTTTAGATTGAGCTTGGCACAATATAAATCTTCAATAATCAGTACCGGACTTCATTGAGCTGTGCCTTCAGGACACAATAATCCAGTCACGCGGTTCGCCTGGATTTTCCGGATCGAGATTTGTGCAGCGTCGTCCCCATGGGCGTCAATGAACGAAGACTTGCTTCGCCTGATCGCTTGGCGCGTGCTGGCCGGCGACTTGCTGGACTACGTCCACTTCCGCGCGGTGTGCGCCCACTGGCGGTCGAGCACCATCTGCCCGCGCGGCCACGGCGTCACCGACCGGCGCTTCCACCCGCGCCGCTGGATGATGCTGCCGGAGGGCCACGGCCTGTACCCAGCCCACGGCAAGCTCCGCGGCTACATCCGCTTCTTCAACCTCGACACGGGGAGGTTCGTGCGTGCCAAGCTCCCGGTGTTTCAGGACCACTGCGTCCTCGACTCGGTCGATGGCCTCCTGGTCATGCACCGGGATCAGGACACGGTCGTCCGTCTCCTCCATCCTTTCACCGGCGACGTCGTCGACCTCCCGCCGCTTGTGACCCTTATGCCGCATATTGTTACCCAAGACCTGCCTGGGGCTTCACACCCGACGCAACGCTTCCTGTACCTCAGAGGAGTCTGCGCTTCCTTCAGTGTAAGTGCCGCTGGAGTCGTCACTGTCCTGCTTGCGCTTCATCGGATGGGCTCTGTAGCCTTTGCTACCTCTCAGGATCAACAATGGCACATTTCAACTTGGACATTACAGTGCAATAGACCCTTATCTTTCCAAGGCAAACTATATATGGTGCGGTTGAGTTTTATACCTGAAGAGAACTTAGATATATTCCAGATTGATCCTCCACAGGAGGACCAAGTGGAGGGCTCAGGTTCTTCATTGCCAGAACCCAAGTTGATCGCCACAATTCCAAGTGACAAGCTTACCGGACCAACCTTCCTAGTAGAATGCAACTCAGAGATCCTTGTGGGTGGCTACACTGATATGGCGCGTTCACATATGCTGGTTTATAGACTTGTAGATCTTACATTGGGAGAGCTGATTCCGTCAAGAAGCATTGGAGACAAGGCTTTGTTCATCAATGATAGGTGTCTATCTGTTTCCTCTAATGGAGCATTGCCTACTGTTGTCAGCGACACCATTGTCCTGCCCAGCACGGAAGATGGGTCACTTGTTCAGTACCACCTTAATACTAACACTTGGTCACGGCCTATGGACGGTTGCATCCAAAGGGGTCCGGTGTTTGGCCCCTGTAGCATTATCTATCATATTACACCTGTTGCCGGCGTGAATATTCGTGAGGGATTAGTATCTCTTTCTCTATTTTTACTTTCATCTGTGCATTGTTTTTGGTCTTTTGTTACAAGCTAGGATTCGTTTTTTTTAAAAAAGTTACAAGCTAGGTGATTCTTTCCTTTCAGGAACAAAGGGCAACTATACAACCGGAACAAAGCGTGCAAGTGGAGAGCGAGGGGAAAGTGGAAGTGGCGCCTTGGGGTATAGTTTATCTTGCTTAAATTTTTGAAGTTCCTTAAAGTTTTCTCTTTTGATGTGCTGGTGCTGTACACATTTAATCAACTATTCACTCATGCTTAGTCCTGTTAATAGCTACCCACTTTTGGTCTTTGTATGATGCTGGGACTTTGATATTGTTCTTATCTCAACAAACCAGAAGATTTTTTATAACTTTATTACCATTATTTTCTTTAAATTTGAGGTCATTAGTGTAAGAGTCTTAGTTGTTTTATCAGGATATATTTTGTCTCTTTTGTGAGTAATATTTTCAAGTAGTGATAATTTCTCATTTTCTTTACAGATAATGGAACCTTTTTTATTTTATTACTTTGAAAAATGTTTCTATCAAAGGACACCAGCAATGGAACCACATTGCTACGATTGCACCTACAGACTACAGTTTTTCATGTGAAAACCCTTCCTGTGCACACTTGTTGATCGTTATCAGTTGCTCGTTTTATCGACTCCAACTAACTGAATGTGCAATATCATTTTCCGTTTCTAAACGAATAATGTTTCACGTTTAAGGGCTCACTCGTTGCTTTATTTTCTTGTGTGGTATATTTTATCCATGATTACTTTTCTGCAATCGTATTGGAACGTATTAATCACCCCATTGACTTATCGAGCAGTGTACTTTGATTCACCAGGCGTAAATTATTTACTATGAAGGTCATGCTGTTGCTCTTTGTTATTCGGAATGGTATCTTCACATCTTTACCACAATCAAGAGGAGAGGAATCTTACATTCAAGACCGCAGTCAACTGCTGGATTCCACAATATCATGTAGACGAGAAAGAAGAGATGGGCTTATAAATTATGAAGTTGCACACTTGTTCATGTGCAAACGCTGTCAACAAATATGTGTAATAATTTGGTTCATACGATATGTTGGTACTTATGCTAGCTTAATGATGTATTTTCAATTATTTTGGCCATCTTATCATGTGGCGGATGTGCAAAACATATCTATTGTCTATTGTCGGTTTGGAATGTCATGAGATCAAAGATTTGTATGAAATTTTAATACATTTCTTAAGCCTTATTTTTTTAAAGAAATGTTTAAGTTTGGAATTACTTTGGAAAGCATGAATATGTTGTTACCGTGCATTTTGAAGGTGAAACTAACGATAAGGCATTAAGGCTCTTTTCTTGTGAATTAAGGCATTAAGGCTAGTTGCTCGAGTTAGACAATATAAATAAAATCTTGAACAGTTGACAGGCTTGGGCCATGGAATGCACAACATCAAAGAGACGGCGGCACGTTTCGGTGGCTGATGCCCTCGTGGGTTCTGCCTGGGTACACCATATCGCCGGCGCATGCTCCTGGAGGCTGATTGCGGAGTTCGTCGTCCTGTCGGAGTGGCTACAACAGGTCGTGCTTACGCCAGGGACTCCGGACACCTTTACCTGGAGGCTCTCCGCGGATTCGCAGTACTCAGCTTCCTCAGCCTACGGGGCCATGTGTTGGCTGCTCCACGCCTTTACGAGCCAAACAACTTTAGAAAACATCGGCACCGCCACGGGTGAAGTTCTTCCTCTGGCTCACCATGCATGTGCGGTGCTGGACTGGGCATCGACGATGGCGACATGGTCTGCGGGACGACACTTCTTGCATCCTCTGCGACCAGCACCACGAGACGATTGACCACATTCTTTTCGGCTGCGTCTACTCCAGGGAAGTGTGGGATGCCTTCATGTCTATCGCTTGCAGGACCAGGTCCAGGTGTCCGAGAGGCCGTTCATGCAGTGGTGGATCAAGATTTGGAAGGTGCTGCACAAGCCTATCCGACGCGCGTTAGACTCCATCTTCTTCTTGATCGCCTGGAGAATTTGGAAAGAGAGAAACTCCAGAACCTTTGGTGGTGGGCAGCGTTCACCGGCTCAGCTTGCTCAGGATATCCTCGACGAGGCCTCGTTGTGGGTGGCGGCCGGCTATAGGCGTGTCGCGGAGCTTGAGGCACGTCGGTAGTTCCTACTTTATGTTTAGTAGCGGATAAGTTTTAATGTAATCACAAGCTCATGCAGACCGGGGGCGAGTTGGTAATCTATGGATTACGAGGTTGTAACAAACTCTCTTCTTCTTAATGAAATACATGCTAAAAGCGTGCTCTCGAAAAAAAGATTATGTGACCAGCAAACGAAAAGCCCAACCAGACCCACTATCGAAATAAAGCCACCCAAATTTCCGAGTGTTAAGCAAGCCCGTTACAACTGTAGACACAAGAGGAGGCCTACGTACTGCGCCCTGATAAAGTGGTCGGCTCCGCCGGCCTTGAGCTTCAAACTAGGGCCTTGTTTAGTTCCAGGATAAAGCTGAAATTTTTTCAATATTCTCCGTCACATCGAATGTTGTTTCGAGTTTCGTATGCATGGAGTATTAAATATTGGTGAAATAATATATAATTGCATAGATTAGTTATAAATTAAGAGACGAATCTTTTGACTCTAGTTAGATTATGATTGGACAATATTTGTCAAATACAAATGAAATGTTACGGTACTTTTCATGCTAGAAATTTCACGATCTAAACAAGGCCGAACAAGCGCTCGGCACCTGGAAACTGGAACTGGAAAGCAAGGCCGCGACGGGTCTAGGGAAAACTGGAGAGTAGGATTCCTGTGAAGAAACCAAACACATCCCAATGGATCGATGACTGGCTCTGGCTGTTTGGACTCCAATTCATGGCATGGCATCCCGGAGATCTACCGCAAGCAGGATATTTCGTCAATCAGCTAGCCGAGAAGCGAGAAGGTTGGTGCGGTTCGAGATGGCGCCAATCATTGTGTGAAGCTCGACGTCGACGATCCCTCCTATGCTTTTGTCACCTTGACATGCCGTGCCGAAGGAGTAAGTATACTTTTTGTCAGTTGCAGGCTCTGCAGGTTCAGCTTCAGGCTTTGCAGGTTCTTCAGGCTTTTGTTGCAAGGGTGTGGGCTGTGTGGTGTGGCCTCATGGGCCATCTGCATGAGGAGTGTGAAAAGGCCCCTTACTTTTTTTTTTCTTTCGCAGAGGCTGAACGTATACCGACGGAACAACTTTTAACCATGGGAAGAACATTTTTTCTTCACAAGTGGTACAATTTTGTTCACTGGAGGAACAAGATTAGGATCGTCAGGTAGTCTCAATGTGGTTGGCGTTATTTTTAGTACCCTTATTAATAGTGTGCGCCTTTTGTTTTGAGTTAAATGCAAAACATGTCTTTACTCCTTGCATGCGTTCGAAATAGAATGCGTGAAAGCTAAGGATTGCGACTTGACACGACTAGGGAACTTTTTAAGGTGCAAAGCAAACGTCTTTTAAATTCGTCTAGCTACACATCTGAAGGTCTTCATTTTATTCTCTTAATTCTGGTGTTGCTGAACCTTAAGCATGTATGGTACTTATTCCCCGGCCCTAAGCTACTTTCCTCTCTTTCAGTGTCGACGGTTCACTTCATTAGGGCGTCCACAGTAGTCCTAGGTACCAGCTACTCCCTCCGTCCCTAAAAGACATAGTAGCATACGTTTTCCGAAACCAACTTTGACCAATTATATATTAAAAAATATAAGTATCTATGGTATATAATTAATATCATTAGAAAGATCTTTGAATCTAGTTTTGTAACAAATTTATTTAAATATTTAAATGTTACACGTATTTTCTACAAATTATTATTAAATTATTTGTGACACGCTCCCACGACGACGAACATTTTTAGGGACGGAGGGAGTAGCTCGGAGAGATAGCAGTTGAAAGGACTATCTACTGAAGCTTATTTGCATTTTTTACACTTCTATGCCAGGCCACCAGAGACACACAGTCTTGTCTCGTGCTGTGTGCGAGATAGGCGACGAGAGAAGAGCCGGCTCGATGTTCTCTTTCCTCTACATGGGATTTATGATGATGTGTACACTCAAATAACTAGCTGAGTCAGTATCATTGGGGGCGCCCTTAGTCTCGTGTGGAAGATTGAGCAGATAAAGAGAAACACTCTAGCGACGAACAAGTAGCTAGCCGATTTCACTTGCCTCGAGACGTACTCTGCATGCGGAGAGTAAGAGTACTCCTCCGTCTCAAAAACCAGAATGGGCGTTATGGGAAAAATGCGTCACGGAGGAATAAACTTTCTCGGCGCCTGGTTCTCGTCCACTTGTTTGTTGAAAATACGTGTAATATTTGTATCTCCAAATAAATTTGTTAAAAAACTAGACTTAAAGATCTTTCGTAATTTCATATAATTACTTAATAGATAAATATTTATATATTTTAAAATATAATTGTTCGCTTGCCCCTTGATACAGTTTAGAAAATGTTGACTTACCGCAAAAAAAAAGAGTAGAATACGACATTTATTTTATGGCAAAGGGTAGTATCTTGTTTAGTATGTGTCAGTTGGCAATTCCGTCTACACTACTGGGGACGCCCTTAATGTCTTCCTCAGAGGACTTGTCGTTTGGTTCAAAACCAAAGATAACTGGAAGGGATAGCGGGAAATTAGATCCTCAGAGAAACATCTCCCTCGACCCCCTCCATCCACCTTCAATCACTTTAATATTGAGAATAACCAAACACCTGAGTTGGTTTCCTATCACATCCTCCGGCTCGCGGGGGTCCGATATTGACGTATTTTCTTCCACGAGCAGGACACTGGATTTGTTGCACTTTTGCTTTATAATCCTTGACCTCAATCACACATTAAAATGCACATACAAATACTCTCCATTGTAGAAAAGATGCAATTCTACCATGTTTTAGTATCTCAAGTTAGACAATTATATAAGAATACATTAATATTTTGATACCAAATAAATATATTAGATTACTTACTAAATGTATTTTGAGTAATGCACAGTATAAAAGCCGTCTCACACTTTTTTTATTGAGGAAAGGAGTACGTACATTGTCTTGTCCGGCGCCACGGTGACATATACAGTACTGACACAGTGAAACCCGTACGTCCGGCTCCCAATCCCACACGACAACCAACAAGATATCTAGGCTGCTTAAACCGTTACACGTAGCCGCCGTTGACTCGGATGACCTGCCCGTTGATCCACCCGGCGGCATCGGTGCAAAGGAATCCCACCACGGGCGCTACATCCGCCGGCTCGGCGACCCTCCCCATGGGGCACTCGCGCGCGGCGGCGGCGACGCGCGCCTCCGACTTGCCCGCGTAGAACATGGGCGTGGCGACGGGGCCCGGTGCCACAGCGTTGGCCGTGATCCCCGTGCCGGCGAGCTCCTTGGCCAGCACCTTGGTCATGGCCTCCACGGCCGCCTTGGTGGCCACGTACGCGCCGTACCCGGGCCTGAGCGACGCCACGTTGGACGACGAGAAGGTGACGATGCGGCCGGAGCCGCCGCGCGCCAGCCGCCGCGCCGCCTCCCGGCAGCACAGGAACGTGCCGCGCGCGTTCACGCCGAACGCGCGGTCCCACTGCTCGGGCGACGTGTCGGCGATCCGCGGGTACGACGCGTCCTGCACCCCCGCCGCCGCCACCAGCACGTGCAGGTCCGGCCCGAATGCCGCCTCCGCCGCGTCGAACAGCTGCGCCACCTGCGCCGGGTCCGACACGTCCACGGCCACCGCCACAGCGCGCGGCGGCGGCCTGGAGCCGTTGCCGTTGTCGGCGGTGGCGGGGGGCGACGAGGAGTTGAGAGCCGCCACGAGCTGATCCGCTGGGGCCGAGTCGCCGATGTAGCCGACGACGACGCGGGCGCCGAGGGACGCCAGGTGCGTGGCCACCGCGGAGCCGATGCCCCCGGAGCCTCCCGTCACGATGGCCACCCGGCCTGCAAGAGGCTCGTGTGCTGCATTCATCTGTGCCTGTGGGAACATGCTACCGACTCCCGGTTACTGCCTTGGTTGGCTGTGTGTGTGAGTGGTCCGAACTCAGAAGCGTCCATCGAGCCGCTTTTATAAACAAGATGCACCATAGTTGCTTGAATTTGTACAGCGCTCCACCAAGCTAAAGCTAAACACTTCAGCTTCCCTAGGATCAAAATGGAGACTATGGGTTCAAGAAATTTTATCCACTAGTCAAACATCTGGAGTATCACTTAATTGTACTTCTGGATCAATTAGAAGAAGACAACGACGACATTCACGGCAAGGAGATGCCCTATCTTGGCCAATGTTCTACGGCAGATGCTCAATGCTGCTTCGAGGTTTGAGCACCCAATTGTTCGGGGAGCATCTTGTCCAGTTTTAATTTGCATTATGCTGGCGATACTACAACCTTTATTCTCAAAGGCTCAAAGCAAAAGAGGACGAAATTTCTCTTTAATCATGCATTCTGAATTCTGATCTAAAGCTACTAGCTTGCGCTTCGAGTTTAAGAAAACTACATTCCGACGGCGCTCTGGATCATCGTGGCCTCTAGGCACACGAGGCATGTCGAGCCATGTCGTGGCATGACCAAGTATTTGATTTGGCCTAATAAACACGACTTTGCGTCGTGACTATCCAAGCACGACCCTCAAAATATCTTTACTAGTTTTCTTTATCCACTTATGACATACAAACATATATTTATGTAATTAATATTTGATGAAAGTTTCAATAATTTTCATAATCTATTAAAAATTAGATTAGAGTTAGTATAGTAAATACTAGAAAATTGAATATGCTTACGTGTTATTTTTTTGCTGTGCTAGCCTAAGCACAACCAAAAAAATAGACCAGCATCAAGCCAAGATTCTAGGCATGATAAGATCCTCGTGTTTGTGCTGTGCAACACGACCCAAAACATTTTGTGTCGGTCAGCTTTGGATCATGGTGCGTAGCCTCTTCCCTGGCCACAATTTCTGAGTGTCATGTTGCCTCCTTCCACCATACCAGCTGTATCTTGGTCTATCTTTATCAATAATTTCTTTTTTTTTTTGAAACAAATTATCAATAATTTCTGAAGTTGATGACTTTAGAGATGACATCCTAATAATACCCGGATTGGGAAGACACATATGCTGAGATTCCTTCTCTCCACAACGAAACAAAAGTGCTGCTGTAGGGAGCATGCATGGATTGTCTGATCCTCATTGTATTCACTATTCATTAGTCGGTGTGGCTCTCACACACCTTATTATTAGTCAGATACTTTGAAACCGGACACCTCTGTCGCTAGTGTCCTCCTGGGGTCCTCACCCAGTCAGTCAGTCACGCCCTACCAACACACTTGATCGACCCATTCTGCTACACAGTGCTAGTCGTGAGCTTTGATGAACTTGGGCCACCCCTCTCCATTCACCTAAGATGACCCACTACAAAAGAACACTTGATCCTGTGTTTTGAATCTTGTGAAGATGATGGTAACTTTGTTGGTTCAACAAAATTTGGAGTAACTATGTACATCTGCTAAAATGTAATATATACTTTTTCTGTGGTTAGTCCATGGACATAGATTGAGTACTAAACGCTTGCTAAGAGTGTTGTGCTAACTTGTGGTTAGTGTCCACGGGCATATATTGAGTACTAACGCTCGCTAGGAGTGTTGTGCTAACTTGTGGTTAGTCCACGGGCATAGATTGAGTACTAACGCTCGCTAAGAGTGCTGTGCTAACTTGTGGTTAGTCCACGGGCATAGACTGAGTACCACCGCTCGCTAAGAGTGTAGTGCTAACTTGCGTCCTGTGGACTTTCCTCATAATTTTTCTTCTAAAGCATGATTCTTAAAACATCTTTGCTAGTTTTCTTGGCGACTTTCGGAAAATATATTTTATATGTATCATTTTACTAAAGTTTTAATAAATTTTATACTACATCTAAGAATTAGATAAGAGGACGCCGTCTCAAGGACACTCGGTCATACCTTCCATGCGTCCACACCACACAAATCAGCTACCGCCTCCGCCCGTGAGGCAAAAAAGGCAATGGCGATTCCCAGTGCACAAGCACAATGCATAGCGAGTGGTTGGGTCCATGGCATTGGGACAGGACCCCTCCTGGCTACGTCTGCATCGTCAGGAGCGCCACGCCCGACGACGCTGGGACTCGGAGTCTTGGACAGTTAGACTACCCGCACTGGGGAACGGCAAAGCTAACGCTAAAGCTTTTTGCGTTTCAAATTCGCTGTAGCGGTGAACGCAAAACCGAACGCAAGCGTTGCGTTCGGCCTCGCGAACGCCAGGATTGAGGGAGGTACGGAGTTTACGCAAAGGACGCGCGGGCCCCGGAGGAGAGAGAGAGCAAGGCAGGGGAGAGAGAGAGAGAGAGAGCAAGGCAGGCAGGGAGCCATGGCGCCGCGGCTGGAGGAGGCGGCGGCCCTCCCAGCGCCCCCGCGCGGCTCTCCATGGGCAAGATCCGGAGGCGCCATGGCCCGAGCTCGCCGGACGGGGACGCGGGCGGCTCGCCGGACGGGTTCGCGGGCGGCTCGCCGTCGCTCCTCCTCTTCCTCGCCGTCGCCGTCTTCGCGCAGAGGGCCCACCTCCGCCCGATGGCCGCCCGCCAGGCCGGAGAGGGAGGAAGGCCGCGCGCCCTCCTCCTCGGCGCCGCGGGCGCTGCAGGTCGCGCCGGCGAGCCCCACGACCCGGCCGCGCGAGGAGCCGCCGCCGCGCCGGCGAGCCCCGCGACCTTGGAGCTCCCACCTTGGGCCGTGGCGCCTACTCGCTGGCCCACGCCGGAGCGCCGTCCGCCCGCCACAGCCCGAGCTCGTCCCGCGCCGTCGGCCGTGGTGAGGATGAGTACTACTCGCGAGAGAGAGAGAATAGGACGGAGGGAACGAGGGTGACGGTGGGGAGGGTGTGGATAGAGGAGAGAGAATGGGGGAGGGAGGAGAGAGAGAATGGAAAAAAATAAAAAAAACTGACGTATGGATCCCACTTTTTGGTATTGAGTAAACTGTAAAGGATTGATGAGTGCGGGAGAAAGTGGTATAGGGGAGAGAATCTTGATGACCAGGATAGATAGAGGAAGAAAATAGAGTTCCATGAGTGCGGATAGTCTTAGACTCCGATCAATGCCGCCGGTACCGGACACGTGGCTCATTACGCAGAAGGACAAAAATGCTACCGTAGCTTTTTTTATGAAACTTATCTGTTTTCAACAAATGGGAGTTTTGGATCAGTGAGCATGGCTGCCTTCTTGGAAGGTATTTATTCTTCATTTTTCGGTGTGGTTCATCACACGATGCCTAAGAAACTTGCGCGTAGAACATATGGAAGTGTAGGAATTCCGAAGTCTGGTCACAAGGATGAGACTAATTCTCAAACCTAGCATCGGTTGTCATGATGCTTTTGTCCTCACCTGGACCTATAGATGCCAGAATCAAAGAGCAAAAGACAGATTTAGGCTCCGTTTGATGGAGCTTTTGGACAGCTCGGTCTCTTCCATATAATGTAGCTAGATCCATTTTTATCTCTCTTTTGTAAATAAACAAATCAGTACCGGTGAAGTAACTATTATATCACTTTTTTGTTTAGTCCCTACCTCCTTCAAGTCATGGATATCTGCTAGCAATGTGAGACTGAAACATACATATTTTTTGAACTTTATGTACCATCGTTGATGCACTTGACCTGCCGGTTAGCCTTTTCAAGTAGAGTTAAATGCAGTGTAGATCCATTAACTTGCAGTGGTGTCCCAAATAATCAGCCTGGGCGTTCGGTATTACCGAACCGATCGGTTCGGTACTTTGGTTCCTCGGTAAATTCGGTTCCTTGAAGAATAGGTATCGATCGGTTCCTCCAAAAAGTCGGTACCGAGGAAATTCGGTTTCGGTACTTTCGGTTCGGTTCCGGTATTTACCGAAAGTACCGAACAGATCACAAAGACATGTAATTGCACGTTCAAAATTCAATTTTCACATAATTTTGACTTGATTTTATATAGAATTATAGTGTCAAATACATACATATAAAAGTCCACAAGATTATCAGAGTAGATTAACACAAATATATAATATAATACTCTATAATAGTATAATTAATAATATAACAACACTCATATTCAACATATTTCAGTAAATTTGGTAAACCGAGGTAAAGAACCGAATATACCTCGGTAAATTCGGTTCCTGAGAATTAGGAACCGAACATGGTACCGAAATTTTCGGTTTCGGTATTTTCGGTTCGGTTCTCGGTATTTTCGGTTCGGTATTCGGTATTTCATGCCCAGAGTGACCAAATAAGTTCATCAACTACAAAACCATGTATCTGGCCCAGCAAACTTGCAAACCCGTTCACTTCAGGTCCAAAGGGCAAAACCAGCCCGGTTTTACTAACGTGGCGTGGTGGTTTTGTCGATGTGGCCCATAAAATTGCACTTTGGTTCACTCCAGGCCCATAAACTTGCGCTTTGGTTCACTCCAGGTCCCCACCGCCAGCACGTGACCTCGGTGCCTTCTCCGCACTCGTCTCCGTCTACTTCGCGGTCGAGGTCGTGTCAGCATGTCGCGGGGCGGGCTTCAGGGCGCACCAGCGTGGGGCAGGCTCGCAGCGAGGTTGATCTACTCCTGCTGTTGCTACTCACTGCACTCGAGGATGAACGCGGCCACAGGATGGCAGCTGCTGCTCGTCTGCGTGGCCGCCGTGGCAGCTCGCATACATGTCCGCAGTGGCGGCGGTGCCTGCTCGCGTGCCTGCGCGGCGGCGGCTCGTCCGCAGCGGCCGAGGCAACCCCTGCTTGCACGCGCCCCACACGCAGCATTGGCGGCGTGCTTGCACGCACGCCCACATTGGCGTCGACGACGTCCTTGCCCCTGCAAATGGTGAACACCATGACGCGCTCCTCGCCGCAGCACAACGCGACGCCGTCCATGAAGATCAACACCCTGGCCACGTTGCCTCCACCTCCCCGGCGCCGCCCTGCGGGTACCGGTCCAGGTCCTTGACAAGGATGAGCGAGCGTGGGGTGTTGTGCAGGAGCAGCGCGCGGAGGTCATCGCCGGCGGCGACGGCGCGGACAGGTCGACATCATAGATGTCGTAGACAAGAAACCTTGCTGTAGCTACCGCGAACATGGACTTGCCGGCGTCCATGACTGCGGCGTCGAGCGCGACTGAGTGGGTGAAGAGTGCAGACAACGCGGCGCGCCGCGCTCATTGGCGGCAGTGTTGGCGAAGAGCCACAGCTCGCGGCGACTCTGCTCCATCTCGTCTCCCGAGAACGCGCGCGTAGCGTTGCTTGCCGTCCCTAGGATTTTTTTTTATTTTTAATCCTTTTTTAAACGAATAATCAAAATATTCCCCCAGGAAAAGTATTTGTATGAAATAACCCCTCCCAGTCGCGCCAACATTGTAGGTGCGACATAACACGGAGTCGCGCCACATGCAAAGGCGCGACGATGTGCCCGCGTGGCGGTGGCCGTTGACCCTGGGCCCACGCGTCGCGCCACAGGCATTGGCGCGACGGGGGCGTGTACATGCGGTGATCGGCCGGCCCATGTCCTGTTTGCTGGCGGGCCCCACCGTCCCGTCGCGCCAACGAGGCTGGCGCGACTTGTCGACATAAATGCACACACCAGCTCCTCTCTCTCCCTGTTCTCCCTCCCCACCCCATTTCTTCTCTTCCCGAGCTGCTCTTCTTCCTGCTTGTTTCTGACTTCTTTTTTTGCACATTAGATTGCTTGATTTGAACTTGCTTTTGTGTGGGGATTTGGTGCAAATCTTCAAGTGCTTGAGGTATGGTTACCCGATCTACACTTTGGTTGCAAGATTTGTGGTCATTATGTTTACATTGATTAGTTGGTGATTTTAGGTTGATTAGTTGAATTTAGTGATTCAAGCAAAGTTGTAGTTAAGCAATGGTTCCTAATGAACTTGGATACATTTTGTCATGTTTTATTGGTTCCATTTGTTTTGGATGGAATGGTATGTGAAATGCTAGTGTTGTAGTGTCCTAGGGTTTGAGATGGATGAATGGAAAATGTTTTCTAGTGTTGTAGTCTCCTAGGGTTGTAATCTTTTCGGGTGCTTGGTGATAATGGATGCTCAAAACCGATATCTAGGGTTTGGTGAAAATGGATGGACAATGTTGGTGTTCATGTGTCTATTATATGACTTGCACCGAATTTCTATTAAATTTTACGTTGTTGTAGGTTTCATGGACGATCCTTATGTGCACCATCCCCCCAATCACGGTGATCACGATTTGCACCCTTCGGATGAACCGCCACCAAAATGTTATTGCGGTGTGCCGGCATGGGTGAAGCAGTCAAGACACCTTCATTCCTCCGGCCGTGCCTTTTTCTCGTTTTATATCGGCGTGGCCCTGGCACCGGATGCGACTTCTACCGTTGGATCGATGGTTCTGACAAGTGGGATCGTCGTATCATGTTCTTTCCATACGACCCATGGAAGAGTGTTCCCTCATCCGATTGTGTTCCATGGGTTGCTCCACGCAAGTTTCATGAGATGAACAATGTTGAGAAGATGTTGGCTGCATCGGAGCGGGTAAAAAATCCTCCTAGATGCTACTGTGGCGAGGTTGCGCGACTCCAAGAACCTAGCGAACCGAATCGGTTTGTTCCTTTCTTCCGTTGTGATCAAATTGGTCGTGTAAGTATTCGTTTGAGTTATATATTGCGATATCATGTACGTTGATTACATTTTTGCAATTTCATTTGACAAACCTGACAAACCTCCGACCCTGACAAACCTCAAGATCCCGACTTTGATGGGCCTTACGACGATTGGACGGAGCGTGGCCCGCCGAGCCCACCTGTGTGGGAGAGGTTGCCCTACTGGCCCGGATGGCCCGGGGCAGGACAGTAGGCGTGGTGGTATGATTTGTTGTGGTGTTGGTTGTCCGCTTTTGCAAGTAATCTCGATGGCGATGACTTCTATGTTGTTTTAGGAATGGAGCTTTCGAACCCTTAGTTGTTTGTGCTTGTAAGACTAAATTCATGATCGATGTTGTTTGTTGTAAGACTAATCGAGAACAGTTGTTTGTTGTAAGATGTAATGGGGAAGAAGACCTTGGAGATGCTCAATTTTATGTTTTCATGTATGCTTGGTTGTCACTTTGCATTTGTGTTGGAATGGCGAAGCTACCGGCGCGACTGGGCCTCGTCGAAAGCCCCCCTCTGGAAAATTTCGGCCAAATTATTGAGTTTTAGCCAGTCGCATAATTGTGGTTGTAAGACTTTCTTGTGAAGACTTCTTTGTGTGATCGACTCTACGATGAGGATGAGTACCTTAACCATGGTTATAAAATGATTATGAGGCCCTTATCCACGTTTATAAAATATACCTACAAGTCCAGTGGTTTCCTAATTCATTTTTCCAGCCATTTTTAGGCAAAGACACTTGCCCTCGACTTCCCCGTCGCGCCATACCAGCAGGCGCGACGTACGTCGCGCCATAGGCCTTGGTGCGACGCAACGCAGGCTGTACAGTACTTTCAGCTCTGCGTAAACGGAAAACTTGGCGCGACCAAATCGCGCCAGTTCCTTTGGCGCGACGTCGTCGCGCCAGCCGGGTTGGCGCGACCTGGTCGTGCCAAGTTTTCCGTTTACGCAGAGCTGAAAGTACTGTACAGGCTGCGTTGCGTCGCGCCAAGGCCGCTGGCGCGACGAGTGTTTGCCAAAAAATGGCTGAAAAAATGAATTATAGCGCGTCGCGCCATGGTGATAGTAGTCCATAAGAGTCCACATAATTCATACATAACATAGGAGTCCATGACACTGAGATAGTTCATACATAACATTGTAGTCTCCCACATAGGTTACATCAAACACACCACATGAGGCCTTCACTTAGTTGGGTGAGAAGGCTTGACGAGGACGACGCTCACGGCTGGATTTGTGTCCATGACGTTTGGAGTGTAGCCGACGTCGGTACGGTCACGTTGGTTCCTTCGGCGTCGTCTAGTTGGTCCTTGTGTTGGAGAATCCTACACAACACATGTATGTACACAAGTCCAATGAGGCTATAATTTATCTAGGAACTTATGCCGAGTCATGTCTCGTTGAACTTGTATTTTTTGTTACATGGAGAGACTCGCCCGAGTGGGAGTTGGAGCATCATGAAGTCGTGAAGCACCGAGGCTCGAACGGAGGATCGTTAGGGTCTTCCTCACTTGGGGGCTTTCTCCATCGCCTTGGCCACCTCCACGTCTTCCACGAGAGCCGCTTGGTCCACGGCCTTGCCCCCTAGTAGGTCTCCGACGGGAGGAGCTACCTCCGGCCTCAAACACCGGGGCCCCGGTCGAAGTAGGAGGCCTAGCACTTGACCCTCGGGCCGTGTGAAGGTAATCGGCGCTGCACGTCATCCGCTCTCATGCAGCTCACCTTCCGTGCTATGCGTCGACGTATTTCATCACTTTCTCGCAAACATTTGAAGGCACAAGGCAAGCAAGGTAAGTCGATATTACAATTGAAGTTGTGTAAAAAACAAGGGCTCGGCATGCTTGTACTGTGCAAATTCAGCTAGGAGTGATCCTTCACGAGCATTTCCAAGATAATATCCAAATTCATTGGATAGGAGAGCTAGCCGAGTGGCCTATTAATGGGGAGATATCATTCCAATGTTGTAACTTGTATTATGGTGAAAGGGTACACAACGGGGCTAAGGATTGCTTACCACGTAGTTCTCGATTGGAGCTCTTTCCGGTTGGACGCCCTCCTCGTGATGATATCATAGGGGTCTTCTTCATCGTCGTCGGTGTCTTCCCCGATCAGCCGGTATGATAGACAACGGGGTCGACATGGACTCTTGTCGCTCTGTGAAGGTAGATGAGGTACTCCTTGTACTCCCTCCCGTACATCTTGCCCCGTCATCCGGATCCACCGTCTCTTTGTGCATCCATTCATTGACATAGCTTGCGTGTATCACGAGCCGTCTCCACTCCCACCAAACGTTTTCTTCCGGAGGTCTTTTAGCAACGAGGTAGAAAGCAAGTATGAAGAGGTTTGCTTGAAACAAAAATCAGCTACGAATCTTTGCAATTGATGAAGATCCTTACTTGTGCAATCTTTTTGAGGATGTATGGTCCAAGGGCGGCGGGGGGAAAATCCTGTTTTCCTTCCAAACCGCCTACAACATCGACGGGGCTGATGGTGTTCCACCACATAGTAGAAGATGAGGGGTGCATTTGCTCTCCAAATAAGCCGGTCTGCTTGAACTATTTCTGGAAGGCCCAAGTCTTCAACTTCTGCCCTTTCATATGGTAGCCATTCAACCTGGAATAGTAGATGTAACATCTCCGGTTTTAGGCATAATTAATCTTGCATTTCCTGGCATGATCATCTCATGAGCATCCCATTTGCATGATGGATTTTAGGCCATGATAATTGGTGCATGCTTGTTTGTAATTTTAATTAGGATAATTAAGTGCTAGGTTTTAGTTTGATGGGTAACTGATGCTTGGATTGATTGGAGATGTGTTTAAAATATTGCTAGGAACGATTCGTGTGTTGGTCATTTAGCCCAAAAATGACTCGGTTGAGAGTCGACAAAAATGCCTCTAGGTTTCGATTCCAACCGTTTTCAAAAGTGGTAGCTACGTTGCTCAGATCAAGTTGGACCCTTAATAGAGTTTATGGAGAAAATTATTTCGAGAAAACTTTGTTTTTACACCAAGTCATGAAAATGGGGCTGAGGCTTTCAAAAAGGACAAAACAGCAGGGAAAAATATTGGAAATTAATGTTTTTATAATTATAATTTGACCCTAATCCACATTTTCAAAACTAGGCCGAATTAGCAAAAACTTCCAACATGAAAAGTATTCTACCCATCAAATGGAGAAACTTTCATGTTTTGAGTTTTTCCAAATTCGCAATATTTTTGGAATTACAGGAGGTCAAACTTTGCAAGTCGAGACAAAAAAGGTGGGGGCCACCTGTCATCACCCTTCTCCTTCTCCTCGCTGCTTCACGCACAGGAAACGCCGCAGCGCCGCTGCGCGCCGCTGTCGGCCTGCCCTGCTGCGCCTGCCGGCCTCGTCTGCGCGTCTTGCCGCCGCTGCGTCCCGCACGCCAAGTCCGGCCAAGCGCCTCCGCCAAGAGCTACGCGACGGCGGCCAAGGAACTCGAACGCGCACGCCACTGCCTCTCATGCTGCCATCGCCGCGTTCACCGTCGTCGCTGCTGCACATCGCACGCCGAACGCCGCCAAAAGGGAGCAGCCAAGAGCGCCGCGACAACGCATCGGGCACGCGCACGCAAGCGCCAACGCCTCGCCTGCCGTCGCCTTCGCTTCCCCGCTGCGCCTGCGCTGCCGCTGAGACGAGGGCGTCGAGCGCCATTGCCGCCGTTCGGTCCTCCGCTCACGTGACGCCCGGTTCAAATTGGCCAAGCCAAGTGGCTTTAAAACCCGCGCCTCGCTCTCTAATCCACTCGCCTCACTCCAATTTCCTCTCTCCCTCGCTCTCCTCCCGCCGCGCAGAACGCCGCGTCGCCATTGCCGTGCGGCCGCAGCGCCGCTGTGCCAGGTTGCGTCTCCTCAGTGCCTTGGCCTACATCCTCCTCCTCTCCACCCTTGAGATACGCCCTCGCATAGACCGCAGCCACGGACGGGCAAAGATGAGCCCGCATCAGCCGGTTTGCCACCGCCGCCATGACCGCCGCGCCGCGAAGCTCCAACGCGCCGCGCGCCAACCTCGCTGCTGCGGCACTCGTCCTACTTGCTCTGCCACGCAGCGCCGCTCCCTTGCCACGTCCCGCTTGCGCCACCGCCGCAGCTCACCTCGTAGCGTGCCGCCGTGGCGGCGGTCTCCTCGCCACGGAGCGCCGCCATCGGCGGGCCACGGCTCGAGTGACCGCGCCACCACGGGCCGCCTTGGGCCACGCTGAGGCTTTCCTAGGATGCGCGGGGGTCCTCTGGTGCCCCGCCGCCATCTCATCTTCACCGCCGAGCCGCCGGCTGGCCGGAACAGCGAGCCCGGTGTGCTCCCCTGCTCCTCCTCGCGAGAGGGGCTTGGCCCGGGAATTAGATGAAGGTGAGGGGCTAATCCGCAAAGACACCAGGCACAGAGAAGTACAGATCGGCCCTTACGCGATTTCAGCAAAACCCGGGGGCCTTTCCGGAAATGCTCTGTCCTATTCGGATTATGGAAAAAGATTTTCAGATTTAGGTTTAATTCTTGCAAAAATTATATCTTGAGCTAGGAATGTCCAAATCCAGTGATTCGACTTGCGTTATTTTTCTTATGAGGTGTGCTATGCAGTAAAAATATCATATTCCATGTTTGTGATACTTCAATATAGGACTTTAATTAAATGTTGGAAATGCTTGCTATCTCTAGAAATGCATAGTAATTTGTAGAATGCTCAGAAAAATGTGTTTTTGATCTTGATGGTCTTGTTTTGAGGTGCTCTGTCTATAAAAAAGATATCACTTGCATGTCTAGTGTAATTTTATATAGTTGTAGTTCAAGTGCTTATTTTTGCCTTGCGCTTGAATAAATTCATAAATAGGGTCTTTACTTCAAGTTAGGATTTAATTCTTTTTGTGGGCTGTTTATATGTCCTTAGGAAGTCATTGATGTGATTAACACATGAGTTGGCCATACTTCATAATACAAAGTATTTATAGGTCCAATTATTTGTGCCGTTTTGTGAATTATGCATAGGTCAGTAGGTTCATCCAAAAGGTGTGATTTTTGGATGGTAGGCTAGTACTGCCATGCTATGACTACTGTAATTTTTGTAGAATTTTATGAGTATCCAACCATGGTGCTCCTGTTCAACTCTTGGATGTTCAAATTAGGGGTTAAGTCCATTGATGCTAGGCTAATCTAATTATAAGTTGGGTTCCTGGTTAACTTGTCTTAAGATGATAGTTAGTGTGTTAGCTTGATCATCTACTGGTGAAGTTTCATGGCCATTGCATGAATGGTTTAGGAGTTATGGGTGTGACAAGATGGTCACCAGGGCTGTTTTAGTGGCTGTTTTTCCAGAATCAGTCCTGATGTTCTGTGTTTTAGGTGTAGTTAACCTGGGAATCAGTTTGTGATGTCTTCATATGTTTGATGGAGAATTTCATAAGCTTTCCAGAATGTTTTCATTCATATCCATAGGGTCTATGGTTATTTATTTACGATTTATTTACTGATCTGTTAGTTATACGGTTAGGACTAGTATTGATGCTTGAATAAGTGATGTTGTGTGCTAAGCTTATTGTCAGATGTTCAAGGTGATTAGTGGTATGATGGGTGGTTAAGTAGTATACTAGGATTATATTGTTGTAGTAGAAAGCGTAGTAGATGACATGTGCATATGGTACACGTTTTTGGATGATGTTGACTACCTTGTAGAAAGAATAAGCCAGCACGCATTCGCATTATCATACCATGTGTATTCTTAGTATTCATACATGCACCGCATCATACAGGATTGCTAGGAGAACAGAACGTGACGTGGGTCAAGGATCCAAAGGAGGAGTCACCAAGGGGAACCTCAGCACGTGAAGTGATCGAGAATCAGGAACCAGACGTGGAGTGATCAAGTGCTGGGAGCTTCAACATTGATCGTATTAGGAAGGCAAGCCCCGGAGCATTTCTCCTACGGTTTGCAAATTAATTTACTTGCGTCCTTTATTGTTTATGATGCATTAAGTTTATAGGTGTTACTTGGAACCGTTCGCATTATGAGTACCTTGATCCACACGAATACTTTACCCTAATTAAGTTCGGATCTCGCTTATGCTTAGCACTTTGCTTAATTAGATCGGTAGAAGACGGGTGATTGACCCTCATCCGCGAGGTAGGTGGTTACTACCCTTTGGTTGATACTATGGAGGTTGGTTAGAGAACATAACCATGTGGCCTTGTTAAATCACGACTAGTCGGAGTTTGTGGTGTGTTAGACCACGGAAACTCGGCGATGTCACTTAATGGGACTATGGCTTTGTACGTCCTCGGATCATGTTGAACAATGCCTCACAGATAGCTGGAAGGATGCGATCATCCGACCGCGAAGCCTTGAGGATGTTTGGGCCGGAATTTCAACGGAGTTGAGTGTGTTGCCCACAGGCGCGGTATTAAAGCCGGTGGCCGGTCGCGGAGGTACTCAGGTAGCGGGCATGCCCTGGTGCAACCGTATTCGTTGCAATCCGTGTCTCCACCCGAATAGACCAAGGTGATCTAATCGACTCCGACGGGAGACGTGTGGTTTGTGTGAGGAATACCCGCCGGGGTTTGCAATCGATTATAATCGCCATCGTTCCGGACCGGTGAACACTTGACCGAGCGGCCGCACCGCGCAAATCATTGTGAAAAATAGGATGGTTATGGTTCTATGTTGTTGATCTTTGGTATACTCAACTTTGAAGGATAGGATAGTTTTGTTTGCTCATACCCTGGAGTTGGAATAGTACAGGTGCTAATCTAGTGATGTTAGGATCTAACCTAAAAGATGATAAGCTAGAGAGTCCTTTATCACTAAATGATTATTTAATAAGCTCATCTTTTATCGCAAGTTTAAATGAGTCAGCTACCCCACTTATAAAGCCTTGCATACTCCTTGGTGTCACTTTATTTTTGGTTTATGACGGGTAAGTCTAGCTGAGTACCTTCTTGTACTCAGGGTTTTATTCCCACTTGTTGCGAGATCATAAGACCTTTGTCTTTGTGGCAACAAGATGGACTGTATCCCACTACGGGAGGATTAGACCTTGGGCAAGGTCATCTCTTATATCCCATTCCTCCATGCTTTTACCGGATTTGATGATGGACCAGGCACTATTTTTAACTAAGTGTGCGTTTGTAAAACAACACTTTATTTTGCAATCCGTGTTTCCAACTTGGTATTGTAATAACTATTTTCGCAACTCCGATGTAATCAACTACTTGTGAACTTATGTATTACTATGGACGGTATTATGTTGAACTTAATTCGGTCTGGGCTGGATTGTGGAAAGTTTGAAATCCTTCGTGGTTTCACGGACTACCGGGTTGATATAAGCGTCATGTGCTAATTAAGTTGCTTAAGCGACATCATTAGTACATTATGTTTATATTAATTGGTCGGTTCTCATTACAGGCATCGGAGCGGGTTCAACGTATTCGTTGTTCATAAGTATAGTTAAAACAAAATGATTTTTGTTTTATAAACAAGTAATTACGAACTTATAGCCACTTAATCTCATATATAGGCTTTTCAAAAGTGTGTGGTTTTCAAAACTTATATATGTGCCTTGGACCATCATATCCTTTATGCCCAATTAAGGACTTCGGTGGCTTATATCGGTACTAACTTGGGGGATTAATTTGCATCATATTTTCTATTTGTCGTGCTCATACACGATGGATACGTATGAGGGCCATTCACTTGAATGGTTATGTATGGATCATTTTGCCTCTACGCCAAGGTAAGAATGGTTCAACGCTCAGGTAAGTGTGAGTTGTGAGAGCATGATCGGATACACTGCCGATCTAGGGGAGTGCTTAATGGTCTTGGATTATATACATGTTCACACATGTTTATAAGAAGGTACCCCATGTGAGGGTGTCGTCTTCTGATGACTTGTTGGGTAGTATGCACTCGGGAATGGGTGCAAGTAATCGGAGATTTCACCTTGTTCGGAAGGTGCGTGGATTTTTACGTCGCTTGCATTCATTGGGATATTGGGCTGAAATGAATTTTCTGCAGGTACACTAACTACGCAAGATCGTGTAGCCCGACTAGTTTACGCTATATGAGAGCACGTTGGTATGCCACCGTCTAAAATGCTAGAATTTATGGTTTTCCTGATTTGTGAGGACGTACGGAACGTGCATGCATCATGTCACATAATCATTTCATGGCAACTGCATTATTTCTTCCCTTATAAAAGAATGATTCTCTCTTTCGATAAAAGTCCCCAACTCAATCTCCATCTCATGAGAGTTGTGATTCGGTTGAGTAGATGGCAAGAATGAAGCGCATCAAATCCCGATCAACCGGGGAGAAGTTTTGCATCGGCGGTTGCCACCCGTGAGCCACGTGGTGCCAAGAAGTTTCTAAAGGAATATGGAATGCCTTCCTTGCTATGGCGAATTCTGCACTCGATGGGTTATCCCACGGGTAAAGAACCTCGCTATCAGTTGAGTAAGGAGCTGGAGAGTCAGCGTATGAGTTTGCTTCCTGTTGAAGTGGTAATTCCCGCCAAGAGTGAAGGAGCGTCACTTTGGTGTGGACGTCGGCTCATTGCTCGAGGTAGGAATCCTCCGGAAGGTGCAAATGTGGTTGCATACACGGCACTACGGGATTTGCTCAAAAGTTGCTCCGAAGAGGTTGCTCGTGCCACTACAAGTGTGTTTCCTAAGGGTGACCCATACCATGTTGTGTGGCGTCAGCTTAGTGAGACTGCACTTGTTGGTGGTAAAGATGAGGTTGAGAACAGCAATGGTCCTGCTAGTAGCGCAATGTTTGCTATGATGAAGAGTTACTCCTGCTGGAGAATGCATTGGAATCCCTTAATCGCAAGTTCGTCTACGTCACCTCATTTAAGCGAGAGATGAAGAGAATATGAAGAGGAAGTTGAAAGGCTGACCACCTTGCTTGGGCAGATGACAATCTCCAAAGATCGGGCCATTCGGAGAAAATGCTGCTGTCCATGAGACCTTTGTGGCACAAAGTCGGTTTCGAATTGCTTGTCCTACTTGGTCGGTGGCAACAAGCCTTTGGTATAGTTGAGCGAAAACGAAATGAAGCTTGGAATGAGGAATACCGTCGAGGAGCAAGTGCTTGCATTAGAGGTCATCAATGGTGCTTTGCAAGGAGAACTGCTACGGGTCTACAACCAGCTTCACCCCAATTCTCTTGGTGTGGATGAGGAAGGACTTCAGATAGTGCCCAACATTGATAGTGCGAATGCTGGAAATACAGAAAGTGTTGAGAACATGGACCATGACCATGAGGAGTAAGCTTGATGAGAAGTCTCTAGTAGGAAGGTTGTGTTTTCCTTTGAGCGGACCTATTGTAAGGACCTGTACTCTTAAGCAGGTGGTACAATGGTTTGTGGGTTGGTGATTATGAATCACTTAGCGTGTTTCAGTGATGTATTGATCCTATGTAGCCTGCAAGAACAAGTTTATATGTCATGTATTTTGGGCATCAAAATTCAGTCGTTGATCAAATTTGTATTCTATCCTTGTCCATGTAAATTCACTTCTATTCCTCTCGGTCTATAATGATATGTGACATTGGTTTCTTGTTGTCACATGCCTAGACCAATTGTTAAGTGAATATCGTTATTAATCATCACTTGGGAACGACGTGATGATAGTATGTAGCACATGCTATGTCGTTCAAAAATATTCCTTGCTATCCTCAATTTTGAAATTCTCCGTAATTCCTTCACCTTGTCTTGTGCACATAGCTGAGTTGTACAAGATATCGTATATAATTCGACTATCTGGCGAATTATTCCATTGGTCATAGTCATGGCAATATTGTCTCGGTTAATCAGTTACCGTGCCGCTACCAGAACCTAGACCATTTGGGTGGACGCACCTAGATGGATTGCTAGGGGCACGCGGGTATTGTAATTATTAATCGTAACTCGTTATTCCGACAAAGCCAAGACAACATCCTTGTCATAAAACCTTCCATCATGTGGAATTGCATTTCAAATGCAAGACTTGTAATGGAGTCCTGATTAAGGACTGATGGTGCCGCGACGAAACTGAGAGCACCCTGTGGCTGCAGACACATGGATGTGCTGCTCGGCACGCGCAGGTATCACGGTTGTTGATCTCGACCTGTTACAGAGATTGCCTCGAGGTGTCGTTTTGCGTGAACCTACCTTGATTTCCTCTCGATACTCATCATCCAATCTCTTATGACCTTTTCTCTCGAAGAGCAAAATCAGGCAAATCAAAGAAAATGAGATTGCTTACAGTAAGACCAATCGGACCACAAGAGGTGGTAGACAAAGGACAATACCGGTCGTGGTTCGATCAAGAGAATGGTTTCCTATTCCATGGTACTCCTCAGTAGAGACTTAGAACTCCTATACATCTAGTAGGTATTCTAAGACTTTATGGAGTATTCATGCTTTATGGGAGTCAGTGAAGGAAATTCTTCAGACAAAAACTTCTTATAAACGGATTATGGCAGCAATTTTTGGGTCTGCATCTGGTCATGAGCTCAAGCGTCATGGTGTCGGATTCAGCTATGCATTGGGTACACCCCGTACAAGTGCTTGAGTATAACCTTGGATTTACCAAAATACGGTTCGCTTTGAGTATCAAACAAAAGTCATCGAATATGAGAATTTGGTTCGAGAGAGACAACACTACGAAAGAAAGATTGGCACGTTTATCATTGTAAGGAATGTTGTGGGATAACAAAACTCAACGACTCCCCGCTCGAGCGTATGGCTTATAAAAGGGAATTGGTAATCGTAAGTCCTTGACCAAGAATCCGTTCATGTTAATCGGTGTTTGCTCGGTAGAAGATGCGGCTGTTGGTTCCTATGGAGTTAGAGAATCATTGACCTAGGAATTTTGACTTCTACATGAGATGATTTGGATGTCTTTGACCTAAGAACTTTGACTTCTACATGTAAGAGTGTGGACTTCTCCAATCCGGTTGGTTCATATTAGCATACATTAGTATGTGCTCTTATGAAGGAATATGCCGGTGTTGAACTCACCTCAAGGAATCCAACGGATGATACCCAATTCGGCTTGTCTTTTGCTCACACAAGTCCTTGGTGATATTGTAGCAAGTATTGCGGATGCTATTCTTATTGACAAAGAAACTTGATTTGGATTTAGCTTGACAGATGTGCAAACCTCAACTTGACCTGCTTCGTAGTGGAAAAATCTCTAAGGGTTGAAGCACCATTTGATGTATTTGATGATGCGAGTAGCAGATTCTCTCAAATTAAACCCTTTGATGCCTCCAATAGGGTAATTGTTGGTTACGCCTTGCGATAACTTTGCCCTACGGTGTAGAAATCTTGGGGTTTAATGAGAGAGTACATCGTACTATTCCCATCATCTTCATACTTCGATTAGGAAAAAGGATTTGACATCGAGATTAGAAGAATGGGATAAGTAGAAGAATGTCCTCTAATGGTCTTGGAAGTGGAAACATGAATACGTGGACAACTGGAATGGTCACGACAAGTCAACCAAAAGAGAACCGTTGCAATCCTAGGGGACCCACTTGTGCACCGTGCTCGTGTGATCGAGGTGCCGCACTCGCGAGCGCACGCACGGTGTGCCCTCCTCCTTTATCTGTTGCCCTGTCGGCCCTCGCGCCTCGTCCTCGTCTCCGTACCGGGCCCTCTTTTCCCTCTTCTTCTCGGCTTTGATCCCGGACGCACGCACGCGTGCTTTCTCCCACTGGGCGAATCCCTCTCCTCCTTTATCTTCTCCACGCCCGTGCGAGAGTGACTCGTCGTCCATCTTCTTCCTCCTGCCTCCACTCTGGTGCCTTGCTTCATTCTGCTTTTCCCCCGTCGTGGATGCCCTCCTGCGCATCCCTTCTTCTTTCCCATCCCCAAATATGAAACCTTGCTCTGAGAGAAGAAACTTGAGAAAGCCATCACCTTGGATGAGAGAGCAATCAGGAGCAGAGTGGTAAGATTCGGTGTTTGTCCGTGGATCCAGAGTCGCCAGCATAAGAGAGAAGAAAAATATGTATTTCATGGAGGAGCTCCTGATCTGTTTTGGATTGATTTTGCTGGTTGGGTTCACGATGGTTGAGTTCACCCTGGAGGTTTTCTGGACCTTGTGGGCATTCTTGACGTTTTGGAGCGTCGTGTTCATCCTGTGTCTCCATTGTCCCTGTATCAGTCGCTATCTGGATTAGGCTAATGATTCTCGTGTTTTTCTCTTAGCCTTGTTCTCTCAAATCTTGAAGGGCTTTGTATCAGAGTCATGTAATCCTCGATGTAAATCCGGATCTGTGCAATAAAAATCTTCCTTCTCCTCTTGTCCTCTCTTCTTGCTTTAAATCTCGGGCGAGATTTCTTTAAGGGGGTAGGCTGTAACATCTCCGGTTTTAGGCATAATTAATCTTGCATTTCCTGGCATGATCATCTCATGAGCATCCCATTTGCATGATGGATTTTAGGCCATGATAATTGGTGCATGCTTGTTTGTAATTTTAATTAGGATAATTAAGTGCTAGGTTTTAGTTTGATGGGTAACGATGCTTGGATTGATT
Organism: Themeda triandra; assembly: GCA_018135685.1. NCBI lineage: Eukaryota > Viridiplantae > Streptophyta > Magnoliopsida > Poales > Poaceae > Themeda > Themeda triandra. The sequence continues at coordinate 1,403,259 of JAENPR010000067.1, read as the reverse complement.
GGAGATGTGTTTAAAATATTGCTAGGAACGATTCGTGTGTTGGTCATTTAGCCCAAAAATGACTCGGTTGAGAGTCGACAAAAATGCCTCTAGGTTTCGATTCCAACCGTTTTCAAAAGTGGTAGCTACGTTGCTCGAGATCAAGTTGGACCCTTAATAGAGTTTATGGAGAAAATTATTTCGAGAAAACTTTGTTTTTACACCAAGTCATGAAAATGGGGCTGAGGCTTTCAAAAAGGACAAAACAGCAGGGAAAAATATTGGAAATTAATGTTTTTATAATTATAATTTGACCCTAATCCACATTTTCAAAACTAGGCCGAATTAGCAAAAACTTCCAACATGAAAAGTATTCTACCCATCAAATGGAGAAACTTTCATGTTTTGAGTTTTTCCAAATTCGCAATATTTTTTGGAATTACAGGAGGTCAAACTTTGCAAGTCGAGACAAAAAAGGTGGGGGCCACCTGTCATCACCCTTCTCCTTCTCCTCGCTGCTTCACGCACAGGAAACGCCGCAGCGCCGCTGCGCGCCGCTGTCGGCCTGCCCTGCTGCGCCTGCCGGCCTCGTCTGCGCGTCTTGCCGCCGCTGCGTCCCGCACGCCAAGTCCGGCCAAGCGCCTCCGCCAAGAGCTACGCGACGGCGGCCAAGGAACTCGAACGCGCACGCCACTGCCTCTCATGCTGCCATCGCCGCGTTCACCGTCGTCGCTGCTGCACGTCGCACGCCGAACGCCGCCAAAAGGGAGCAGCCAAGAGCGCCGCGACAACGCATCGGGCACGCGCACGCAAGCGCCAACGCCTCGCTGCCGTCGCCTTCGCTTCCCCAGCTGCGCTGCGCTGCCGGCGAGACGAGGGCGTCGAGCGCCATTGCCGCCGTTCGGTCCTCCGCTCACGTGACGCCCGGTTCAAATTGGCCAAGCCAAGTGGCTTTAAAACCCGCGCCTCGCTCTCTAATCCACTCGCCCTCACTCCAATTTCCTCTCTCCTCGCTCTCCTCCCGCCGCGCGAACGCCGCGTCGCCATTGCCGTGCGGCCGCAGCGCCGCGGCTGTGCCGGGTGCGTCTCCTCGGTGCCTTGGCCTACATCCTCCTCCTCTCCACCCTTGAGATACGCCCTCGCATAGACCGCAGCCACGGACGGGCAAAGATGAGCCCGCATCGGCCGGTTTGCCACCGCCGCCATGACCGCCGCGCCGCGCAAGCTCCAACGCGCCGCGCGCCAACCTCGCTGCTGCGGCACTCGTCCTACTTGCTCCGCCACGCAGCGCCGCTCCCCTGCCACGTCCCGCTTGCGCCACCGCCGCAGCTCACCTCGTAGCGTGCCGCCGTGGCCGGCGGTCTCCTCGCCACGGAGCGCCGCCTCGGCGGGCCACGGCTCAGTGACCGCGCCACCACGGCCGCCTTGGGCCACGCCGAGGCTTTCCTAGGATGCGCGGGGGTCCTCGGTGCCCCGCCGCCATCTCATCTTCACCGCCGAGCCGCCGGGCTGGCCGGAACAGCCGAGCCCGGTGTGCTCCCCTGCTCTCCTCGCGAGAGGGCTTGGCCCGGAATTAGATGAAGGTGAGGGCTAATCCGCAAAGACACCAGGCACGAGAAGTACAGATCGGCCCTTACGCGATTTCAGCAAAACCCGGGGGCCTTTCCGGAAATGCTCTGTCCTATTCGGATTATGGAAAAAGATTTTCGATTTAGGTTTAATTCTTGCAAAAATTATATCTTGAGCTAGGAATGTCCAAATCCAGTGATTCGACTTGCGTTATTTTTCTTATGAGGTGTGCTATGCAGTAAAAATATCATATTCCATGTTTGTGATACTTCAATATAGGACTTTAATTAAATGTTGGAAATGCTTGCTATCTCTAGAAATGCATAGTAATTTGTAGAATGCTCGAAAAATGTGTTTTTGATCTTGATGGTCTTGTTTTGAGGTGCTCTGTCTATAAAAAAGATATCACTTGCATGTCTAGTGTAATTTTATATAGTTGTAGTTCAAGTGCTTATTTTTGCCTTGCGCTTGAATAAATTCATAAATAGGGTCTTTACTTCAAGTTAGGATTTAATTCTTTTTGTGGGCTGTTTATATGTCCTTAGGAAGTCATTGATGTGATTAACACATGAGTTGGCCATACTTCATAATACAAAGTATTTATAGGTCCAATTATTTGTGCCGTTTTGTGAATTATGCATAGGTCAGTAGGTTCATCCAAAAGGTGTGATTTTTGGATGGTAGGCTAGTACTGCCATGCTATGACTACTGTAATTTTTGTAGAATTTTATGAGTATCCAACCATGGTGCTCCTGTTCAACTCTTGGATGTTCAAATTAGGGGTTAAGTCCATTGATGCTAGGCTAATCTAATTATAAGTTGGGTTCCTGGTTAACTTGTCTTAAGATGATAGTTAGTGTGTTAGCTTGATCATCTACTGGTGAAGTTTCATGGCCATTGCATGAATGGTTTAGGAGTTATGGGTGTGACAAGATGGTCACCAGGGCTGTTTTAGTGGCTGTTTTTCCAGAATCAGTCCTGATGTTCTGTGTTTTAGGTGTAGTTAACCTGGGAATCAGTTTGTGATGTCTTCATATGTTTGATGGAGAATTTCATAAGCTTTCCAGAATGTTTTCATTCATATCCATAGGGTCTATGGTTATTTATTTACGATTTATTTACTGATCTGTTAGTTATACGGTTAGGACTAGTATTGATGCTTGAATAAGTGATGTTGTGTGCTAAGCTTATTGTCGATGTTCAAGGTGATTAGTGGTATGATGGGTGGTTAAGTAGTATACTAGGATTATATTGTTGTAGTAGAAAGCGTAGTAGATGACATGTGCATATGGTACACGTTTTTGGATGATGTTGACTACCTTGTAGAAAGAATAAGCCGGACGCATTCGCATTATCATACCATGTGTATTCTTAGTATTCATACATGCACCGCATCATACGGGATTGCTAGGAGAACGAACGTGACGTGGGTCAAGGATCCAAAGGAGGAGTCACCAAGGGGAACCTCGGACGTGAAGTGATCGAGAATCAGGAACCAGACGTGGAGTGATCAAGTGCTGGGAGCTTCAACATTGATCGTATTAGGAAGGCAAGCCCCGGAGCATTTCTCCTACGGTTTGCAAATTAATTTACTTGCGTCCTTTATTGTTTATGATGCATTAAGTTTATAGGTGTTACTTGGAACCGTTACTGCATTATGAGTACCTTGATCCACCTGAATACTTTACCCTAATTAAGTTCAGGATCTCGCTTATGCTTAGCACTGCTTAATTAGATCGGTAGAAGACGGGTGATTGACCCTCATCCGCGAGGTAGGTGGTTACTACCCTTTGGTTGATACTATGGAGGTTGGTTAGAGAACATAACCATGTGGCCTTGTTAAATCACGACTAGTCGGAGTTTGTGGTGTGTTAGACCACGGAAACTCCGGCGATGTCACTTAATGGGACTATGGCTTTGTACGTCCTCGGATCATGTTGAACAATGCCTCACGAGATAGGCTGGAAGGATGCGATCATCCGACCGCGAAGCCTTGAGGATGTTTGGGCCGGAATTTCAACGGAGTTGAGTGTGTTGCCCACAGCGCGGTATTAAAGCCGGTGGCCGGTCGCGCCGGAGGTACAGTAGCCGGGCATGCCCCGGTGCAACCGTATTCGTTGCAATCCGTGTCTCCACCCGAATAGACCAAGGTGATCTAATCGACTCCGACGGAGACGTGTGGTTTGTGTGAGGAATACCCGCCACCGGTTTGCAATCGATTATAATCGCCATCGTTCCTGGACGGTGAACACTTGACCGAGCAAATGGCACCTGTCGCAAATCATTGTGAAAAATAGGATGGTTATGGTTCTATGTTGTTGATGCTGGTATACTCAACCTGAAGGATAGGATAGTTTTGTTTGCTCATACCCTGGAGTTGGAATAGTACAGGTGCTAATCTAGTGATGTTAGGATCTAACCTAAAAGATGATAAGCTAGAGAGTCCTTTATCACTAAATGATTATTTAATAAGCTCATCTTTTATCGCAAGTTTAAATGAGTCAGCTACCCCACTTATAAAGCCTTGCATACTCCTTGGTGTCACTTTATTTTTGGTTTATGACGGGTAAGTCTAGGCTGAGTACCTTCTTGTACTCGGGGTTTTATTCCCACTTGTTGCGAGATCATAAGACCTTTCTTGTGGCAACAAGATGGACCCGTATCCCACTACGGGAGGATTAGACCTTGGGCAAGGTCATCTCTTATATCCCATTCCTCCATGCTTTTACCGGATTTGATGATGGACCGGCACTATTTTTAACTAAGTGTGCGTTTGTAAAACAACACTTTATTTTGCTTCCGCAGTTTGTTTCCAACTTGGTATTGTAATAACTATTTTCGCAACTCCGATGTAATCAACTACTTGTGAACTTATGTATTACTATGGACGGTATTATGTTGAACTTAATTCGGTCAAAAATTGTGGAAAGTTTGAAATCCTTCGTGGTTTCACGGACTCACGGGTTGATATAAGCGTCATGTGCTAATTAAGTTGCTTAAGCGACATCATTAGTACATTATGTTTATATTAATTGGTCGGTTCTGTTACAGTAGAGTAGTTATTAAATGCATAGTAATGAGGCGAAAAACAAGCAATTTGGAGATATTTACCGCCCTAGGACTGTAACATCTCTGATGTTATATCAACTAAAACCTGCCATGTCATCATGTTTAGTCGCAAAGCATTCATGTTAGGTCAACCCCGATATGCATTCACTAAAACAAGATTTATATTCTAGGTTGATTGTGCCTCGAGATAATGTTTGTTCTGCTTTTGATAGCCTAGAGGTGTGTCGGCTCGATCAAACGCGATTTTATTTCGAAAACCTGTTCTAGACAAACTCCGTTTTACCCCTTTTCTCTAATTCAAAATCTACAAAAAATTTGGGGTTGGTCCAAAAAGCAATATTGTAGGGCTTGATGAGACCTACAATGTTGGTGAACAAAGTTTTTCAAGTTTTCAAAAAGAAATTCAAATAAATTTGAAAATACGGTTTTCCGACGGTTGTCCCCTTTTCAATTTCAAACCATAATTCAAAAACTATGCATATTTTGGAAAAACATCTTTTGGAGAAAATGTGCAGTTTGAAAAGTTGAGTTTTCCATAGTTTTGGAGTTTTTCAAGTTCTTTAGAAAAATCCAAAGTAATTTCAAATATTTCATTCTAGGGTTTTTGTCCCCTTTTCAAAATTTGATTCAAATTCAATTTTCCTTGCAAAATTTGAAAATGTGCCAGTTGGGAAAGTTGTAGAGAATGAAAAATTAGCTAGGGTTGCTTTTTGGAATTTTTCAACTTCAGTTCAAAAATTTGGAGAAATTTGCAAAATACTTTTGCTGGTACTTGTGGATGACGTCATCATCGTCTGTTCGTCTCACTTTGCGCCGGCATCGCCGCGGCCATGCCGCCAGTCGCCGCCGGTTGCTGCCCGACGCCGCGCTCAAGCTTCTCCCGCCGCGTGTCGCCGTTCCCTCGCCCGTCCCCGCCTTAACCCCGGCCAACCACTCCCCCTCCTCCTCCTTATCCTTTCGTTTTCTCGGTCGCCATCGCCATCGCGCCATCGCCATTGTCGCGCCCGAGCTTCGCCTCCTCGCGCCGTCGTCTTCGCGCCGCCATAGCCCGAGCAAACCCGCCATTAGCTCCGCCTTGAGCTCGCGCATCCGACCCGCATCACCAAGCTCCCTCGTCCCCGCTCCATCGCCCGCACGCCCAACTTTTTCTCCGCGGACGGTGAGCCGAGCCGCCGGGAATCGCCGCCGCTGTTCGCCGTCGTTCCTCCTCATTTTCTCGATTCCTCATACCTCCGTGATCGCCTTGGAGTGCTGCACCTGATGCTTCCCTTCTTTTTCAAATTGGTGCACGAGACGTCGCCGGAACGCCGCCGTGCCACGGAGTTCGCCGCCCGACGCCATTACCGCCACCGCCAAGCTCTTGCCTCCGACCGCCCAGCGCCCCATCTTCAAGCACATCGGCTTCGCGGTGAGCTCCACGCTGCGCCCGTGCTTTTGGTTGAGCCCGAGCGGCTCTGACGAGCCCGGCCACCGGACGTCGCCGCCGGCTTGCCGTTGCCGCCGCCGCCGCGTGCGAAGCCGAGGTCGCTAGGGTCTCGCGCTGGACTTATTGGCTTGCGCATCGCTCCCGCCGTGTCGCGAACCGCCTTGCGCGCATGCTAGTGCCGCCGGAGGAGCTCCGGTGAGCTTCCCCGCCGAGCCGCAGCGCCGCCGTCCCGCCATGACCGCCGGCGAGCTAGCCCTCGTCGCTCCGCCGTCCCATATTCTAGCCTAGGAGGTGCGCCGTGTCACGAGCATCGCGTAGGTGCCATCCGCGCCGCTAGAACCTCGCCGCCGGCGGTTATCGCCCGGCCGAGGTCGCCGCCGCCGTCGGCCCATCGCGGCGAGCCTTGTTGGGCCGGCCTGCCTTGTTGGGCCGGTCGCCAACAGATCTTGGGCCGAGCCGGCCGGTTTCGGCCCGATAGCCTTTTTCTTTTATAAATTCTTTTTCCATTTCTATTTAGGCGAGAAAATGTTTTATTCTTTCAAAATTCATAGTAAATTGTGTATTGCTCCAAAAATTCTGAAAATTTTTGTGTGTGTTCCTTGTGATGTCCTCTATCTAGAAAAAAATTCAAAATGCCAAATTTTAGTAGTTTTGATATGCTCAAAAATTAGTCCTTTTATTTAAAAAGTGAGTCTTCTCGATTTTTAGTAATTTATTTATTTATCCAAAAATCATGAAAATTTATTGGTGCACTGTTGTTGGTATAAGCTACTTAAAATTAATTTTTGAAATCAATTTGACAACATTTGTTTTAGGATTTAATTTCCTTAGTTAATTAATTAATTGTTTGACTTTGGATTTGAGTGAAGACCCTAGGTCATCAACCCTAATGACCTTCGGCACTTTAATTAATTGATTGCGCTTATCCTTAATCTTCTTTATGCATCTGTTGAGCATCATGTTATATTCCATCATGTTGAAGCATATCAATATCGTGTAGATTACGTGAAAGAGGAAAATCCCGTTGACCCCAGTCCGAAGGAGGAACCAGTTCCGGAGTCGGGTTTCGGTGTTTCCAGTGTTGACGAGTCCGGTTTCGTCTACGCTCTCGATCAAGGCAAGCCCGGTTTACATTCAACCCTACCTTGTATTACAAAGCTTTTACCATTTATGCTTTTGCTTTGATGCATTAAGTTTTAGGAGTTGCGTTATAACCTAATTGATGCATTACCTACCTTGTTACTTGTATATCATCCTTGTTACCGGTTTATTTCGAAAATGCTTAGTATGCTTAGTCTTGCTCTAGTAAATAGGTTTCCAACTGAGTTACTTCAGAACTGATGGAAGTTGATTTCACATGTGGCATCTTAATGTTGGTAGCTAATGATTGGTAAGATCGGTCGGGTAACTTGCATCATATGGTTGATGTAGTGTTTCCGACTTGTCAGTTAAGGACCGGCCGTTGTTTGGCCAGCTGGACAAGACTTTGCAACTACTCACATATCTACGGAAAAGCTTTACCCTAGGATAATCTAAGGACTAGTACGGTGAGCCCGTGCATTGGGAGTGGCGAGATGGCGGGAATGCTAGTTACCCTCGTGGGACATAACCCGGAATGGAGGTGTACAAGTATTCTCGGATGGCACGGAAGCTGAGCCTAGTTCTAGAATGTCCGACGGTATTGTTGATATAATTGTGGGTTAGAGTCCCACTTATATCGTGTGTTTAGGGATCCTCGAGTGAGTAAATCGATTCGAATCGTCGTGCTCTCGGTTATGGAGACTTGATCCTCCGACCATTCATCGTAGATAAAACTGGTGGCTACTTTGTGATAGAGATAAAAGAGAGTTGTATGAATTATCTTGATCTGCTGGTTTTACTTAAGTTAGCTTAGCATAAATAACCCCACGGGTTAACTTGAAAGTAAAACTTGAGGTTAAGGACTCACTATTAGTGGCTTTTACGCAAAAGAATTGATTCTTGCTTGAACCTTACCTTGATTCCTATCGCTGCATTCACGAGTCTTCACCACCTTTTTCGTCGGGTTAGTCTTGTTGAGTACTTTTGTACTCGGGGTTTGTTAAACCCTTGTTGCAGGTGAGTCTCATGCTCAGGTGTGTTTCGAACCCTGTTGCATGACGGTTGTTCCGGAGAGTGACGACGAGTAGTGTGTTTGGCCTTGGGCAAGCATCACGTCTGAGGTGTTGTATAAAGTTATCGTAATGCTATCTACTACTTTATGGTTTGTAATAACTTAACTCAGGTTTTGTAAGATTAAAAACTTATAGGCTTGTAACTTATGTTTGTAAGACTTCCGCTCTTATACTACGATGTATATTATTTTATTGTAAAACTGCATTGTTGTACAATGCTTTGCAATGTCTCTTGTAATGATTGATCCATGCTCGGAGAATCGTGGAGGTTTCGGGTTTAACCCGACAGAGCTAATTAAGTCTGTGGAACACATGCATTATCATCCGAGGTCTGTTAAGACAAGGATTAGTGCATGTGGGCCACATTACTTAGGAGGTTCTGCCACAAGGACGAAGCACATCCAAATCATTGGAGTACACCTTGTAGCGGCGTTCAAGCTCACCCTTCACCAACTTTGTCTTGCTCCAAAGATAGCACACGGGAGGACGAGAATCTCCCCATTCCCATTCCGCACATCAAACAACCAAGATAAACAATGGAGTTAAAAAACGCAAATAAGACATAGAAAAATAGAGCATCAATGAAGCAAAGAAACAAATAAGAGGTAATCACTTACTTTGACACATTTTCTAAGTGGTTTCCCAATTGGAATGCGCTCCCAAATCCATATCCGAAGCAAATAGCTGCAACCACCTAGGTTTGATGATTTTTCGACCTCTGCAAGCCTCACACATCCGGCGATACAACCGGGCAAGTGTAGCGAGATCCCCGGCTATAGTTGCCGATCTTTCCCAACTCGACTCGGGAGTGGGAGTGTCATCCGAGGAGAGTGTATTTCCACTTGAGTCGGCATCGGAAGGAACCAACCAAGTGCCACAGCCACACCTTAGCGTACCTTTCGATGACTTCTGGATGAGCATATTCGGGGCATTCTTTGAAGTTGTTTCTCACCCAAGATAATGGAACACCGGAGGTCATCCTGTCCTTTACGCCTTCTGGTGGTGGGGGTGGTGGCGGTACGCCACAAAACTCGGCCACTAAATCCCTCCAGCCTTCGGTGTTGATGGTGCCCGACACAGGTACACCGCTCACACGAAGTGCTAATATGTAGCTCACATCTTGCAGCAATGGTGCCATCTCCCCACAAGTCAGGTGGAAGGTGTGGGTCTCCGGCCGCCAGTGGTCCACTAAGGCCGTGAGGAGAGCGCCGTCCATCTCCCGGCGGAGCCAGCATTAATTGCCCTTGCCAGATGCAGAAAGCCCGCCCTTTGAAGAAAGGTTTCATAGCGAGGATCCCATGGGAAGGGTTTGTGAGTGCGGATACGCAAAGGTTTCAAGTCCTGCAACCACAGTGATAAAAGAACAATGTTAGATGTAAACAAATATAAAAAACAAGTAATAAGAAACCTTAGTGTCCCTCACTTACCTTGCCCTCGTCAAACCTCAAGTGCGCGGTGTTCTTTATCCACCGCGGGGTCAAGTAGCTCCCAAAGCACGGGGCCGCCATCCGAAAATAAGGATCATGTCAACATTGTTAGATATACATTTAAAAAAAAGCACATGTAAAGTAAACAACTAGTGTAGATATAAGTTGAACAACAAGAAAGACATGTAAAGTAAACAACAACATAACCAACAATAAGTACCTTTCTACGTTTTGAACCACTAGGACCCGCGCTTTCTCTAGCTACTTTGCTTGCTTTCATGGCTCTATCATGAGTGGTCACGGTATGACCGGTTACGTGGCATTTGGAGCAACGGACTGTCCGGGAGCCTCATTGAAGTCTCCATAGCCATACTTATCGCGACCATAGCCATTTGATTCGTCCATGTCTCCTCGAGTCGCTTTTTCTTCCTCCTACCCTTCTTTGTCCTTACAAGTTCGGGGTCGGGGAATATAATCAAGCCCTAGATACGGTGGCCGGTGTGACGGATCTAGGTAAGGCTCGAAGCTAGAGCGCCACACTTTCGAGTGTTTGACATGAGATAAAGTGGAGACATGTACTTCTCAGCTTCATGATCTAGTCCCCTATATGTGCAAGCCGTGATGACATGAGAGCAGGGGGCATGATATAGCTGAGGAATGTTACAGCTGCATTCAACTTTCTCAAGGTCCACCTTGTAATTCCTGCCCCCGTACTGCTCGCCACCCGGAGTAGTGCCTCCAGCTGAGTATATGTTGTATACCATTCTTGATGGCCCATACGTATCACCCACTTGGTTGTTAGATATCATCTCTGCAATCGCCAAGTGCTTCCTACCCGCTTTGCCCCATGTTTCTTTGGATCGATTGGCTTTGTTCCATCGATTCACAAAGTACTCATTGCACTTCCTGAAAGAGTACTCCACAATGCCGGACACGAGGGGCTGCACGAATCCCTTTAAACACTTTGTTGAAGGATTCCGAAGAGTTCGTGGTCATGATGCCGTACCTAAGGCCACCTCATCGAATGCTAGCGCCCACTTCTTCCTCTGCGACATATGATTCTTCATCCACTCATGGGCATCTCTATTGAGGACCTTATCCAACTCGCCAAGTTTCTTGTCAAACTTCTCCTTTGTTCGACAACAACATAGGGACTTCAACTTCGCACGATTTCCTTTTTCTTCTCGCCGCTTCCATATGTTGGAAGCAAAGTGCCTCATGCACCAACGATGCTCAAGTGGAGGCCGTCCATCTATCTCCTCTTCGGCAGCTTTAAGCAATCCGTGGTGTCGGTCAGAGATCATGCAAATCCGGCGAGAGGTCCGAATGACATTCCGCCGCACATGCTTCAAAAACCAAGACCAGCTATCATCATTCTCACCCTCTGCCAAACCAAACGCTAATGGGACAATCTGATTCTCCGGGTCCACTCCCACCGCAATCATCAACACACCACGGTATTTGCACAGTAAGAAATGTGCCATCAACCATGAGCACGGGCGACAATGCTTGAACGCCTCAGCGGCGAGGAAAACACCAAAACGGCCTCGGAATAGGCCGGGAATCCCGTTGTCATCATCCACTATGCGCCCTTGATGAACATGCCATCTAAGCCCGGGATTAAAGTGTTTCATGGCACTTAGAATCCTAGGCACTTGGTTGTAAGCCTCCTTCCAGTCACCCCACAACAACTCTATAGCATGTTGCTTTGCACGCCATGCCTTTGAGTAACTTACTCTATAGGCCGGTGAAGCCACGTATGGTCTCCACGACGGCAAACAGGATGCGTCGGCTGTCGGCCCTAACAACGGCAACAACACGACGCCCGAGGTAACGTGCTTTGTGTTCTGTCCATGCACTTTTACGTACCTTCAAAGACCGACATACGTGAGGTTGCTTAACATTTCGAATCACCCATTTGTCGTTGCTCATCTTTTGAACCCAAACTCCCCAACCACACCCCGGACTTGCACGGGACCGTGTACCGCTTCGCCTTGTCGGAGTGGGACACACGGTAAGGCTGTGCACCACGACGGCGTAGTCTGCGAGAAAATACTTGACATGGTCCAACGTGTCAAAGACCGTGCCCACCGGATCTCCATATCCTCATTCTACGGCACCTCATCTTCCAACATCGACAACCCATGGTCGCACACCGCCTCGTCCACCATACTAAGGTCCATGTAGTTTGGAACCAAAGGTACCTCAACATGGACGGCCCTCAGCATCCTTCGTTCGGCGTCATTCAACTCCGTCCTCAATGAACCGTCCGCTGGGGCTCTTAAGGAATCTTGAAACCCTGCCTGACGGCATTCGGTTTCGTCCTCACTACTATGGTCCGACCCATTATCGGCACCCATCAACAAATCATCCGACAAATCATCCGACAAATCATCGTATGAAGTGCCATCACCTTCAAACTCATCGCCAACGACCAAACCTTCATCCTCCGATCCTTCCGATATAGTGTCATACATATCATCCTCATCATAGTACCCAACTTCATCGAAGTCATCGGCGATGGCACCATCTTCATTCAACGCATCAACTTCTCTAACTTGGACTTGCTTCCAACTCTTCCACTTGGGTAAGGTTGTCTACAACCTCCACATCAACACAATCCTCATCCTCAACCGCCACCGCATGACCCTACTTCCCTTCTCCACCACAACTTCGAGGCACCTAACGTTGCTACTCTTCACAACGTCTACGTAGTCCTTCCATTCATTCTCACAAAAGAGGGGCATCATGAAATAATGTGAACGTTCCTTGCCACAATCAAACCTCCCTCTAAAACTGAGTGCCAACCAAATTTCTCACGACACTTGCTAACCAATGCAACAAACGTTGGAGGTCCACTAAAGAACTCTACTTCTTTTTTCATGCATTCAAACTCCCCATCTTCTTTCACTATGCCACCATAGTACAAACACACTAACCGATCCATCTACAAAATAATGCAAACATCAAGACCCATAGTTACTAACGTATAATAGCATACCAAAAATAACTAAACGGTTATACAATTATAAATCATCGTTGCATCATCAACCTACATAATTATAAGAAATTGCATCCCATACCACACTATGTCATAACCAAATCAAAGTCATTGACACCTCCGAACCAACTAAACTCAATCACATCTACTAACCAAAGACACCTCATCCACATGTCCTACTATACCACTTCAATTAAATCGTCCATGTGCGAAGGAAGTACGACCATGCAACATGTAGTTTAGGGCAAATCCATGAGAACACTCGAGACCTCATTCGAATCTACCAACCACATTGTATCAACATACGATTGAATCAAGCACAATATCAAAAATTATATCCCCACACATGCTACATACTACATCACAACAAATCGAGGGGGAGGACATGGAGATCACCTTCTGCTTGCCCTCTAGCCGAGGGGAGGTCGGGGGACAGCGGGACACGGCGGCGCGACGCCCGACGGTCCTACCGGAGGAAGGGGCCGCGCCCGGCCTTCCTCACCACCGGCGGAGTAGGGGAATGAGCGGGTGGGGGAGGAGAGGACCTCGCCGTCCGTCTATGAGGAGGCGCCGAGCGGTTGGGGCGGAGAGGAGGACGGCGGCGCGCGAGCCGAGCGAGAGGAGGCGCGCGGCCGGCCTTCCTCCCGCGGCGTGGCCGCCGCGTGGCTACCGGAGCGCGCGGCCCCGCGGAGATGAGGGCGACGGTGACCCTCGGGCGGCGGCGGAGATGATGGGGAGCGGGGAGGCGATGGGGCGCCGGGGACCGGGCGGCGCGGTGGAGGCGCGGCGGTCGCCGTCGCCCCGCGAGTGGAGGTCGGGAGCGGGCTGGGGAGAGGAGAGGAGAAGGAAAGAAAATGGGCGGGCCGGCTCCATATCCACCGACAAGTCGCGCCAACTACGTAGGCGCGACGGGGGTGTGACCAAGCGGCGCACGTCAACCCTAACTTCCCGGTAGCGCCCGGCCCTAGTTGGCGCGACGGGTCGGTGGGGCCCGCCAGCAAACGGGACATGGGCCAGCCCAACACCGCCTGTACACGCCCCCGTCGCGCCAATGCCTGTGGCGCGACGCGTGGGCCCAGGGTCAACGGCCACCGCCACGCGGGCACATCGTCGCGCCTTTGCATGTGGCGCGACTCCGTGTTATGTCGCGCCTGCAAGGTTGGCGCGACTGGGAGGGGTTATTTCATGCAAATACTTTTCCGGGGGGATATTTTTGATTATTTGTTTAAAAAAGGATTAAAAATAAAAAAAATCCCCGTCCCTACCGACCCGACGGAGGGAACATGCGCATCGTCGTCGGGGTGGAGCAGCATTTGGACCTCCCGGTCCGGCGGCGACGGGAGAGAGGTAGGCCATGCCACATCTGCTGGCAGCGGCACGAGCTTGCAGGGCGCAATGCACAGGCGAGGAGGCAGAGGACGGCGGCGCAGCGACTGCATGCTACTGCGGCGGCGGCATGGCAGGCGATTGGAAGGGGCAAAATTGCCTGGCTCTGACGTTGAGCTGGTACATGGTCTGTATCGCCATGCCAACATCGTTTGGGAACGTCTGGAGATTTGAGCAAGTGATCACGGCAGCCTTCTGGTAGGCGCTGAAGTTGGAAAGCAGCGCGAGCTTGCCGCCTGGGATGGCACGATGAGCGCACGGACGGCTACGTACACGGCGTGGACCTGGAGTGATCCAAAGCACAAGTTTATGGGCCACATAGGCAAAATAACCACACCACGTTGGCAAAACTAGGCTGGTTTTGCCCTTTGGATTTGGAGTAAACAGGTTCGCAAGTTTGCTAGATTAGATACCTGGTTTTGTAGTTGATGGACTTATTTGAGACACCGCTGCAAGTTAATGGACGTATATTGCATTTAACTCTTTCAAGTATAAGCAATGTTCTCTGTAATAATTGTATGACCTGCGGCCTACATTTTCTCTTCTGTTTCAGCATTGTATGAAAGCGTGCAGCCTTTTCTTCCTTACAGTACATAGCTTTGTCATCATGCAATTAGTTCCTCTGTGTGTGTGTGTTCTTGCTCCTTTTTAGCGTCCTTTTCTTCTTTGAATCTGTCTGCCACTCACCTGACTACTTCTGCAAATCGTATCCCAATCACTTTAAAGCAAAGCTGCAACCACCTCCCGCCCATGACGGCATGACCCACGGTCTTGGCCACTTTTTTCATGATCAGGAACTGTCTCTTACTTTTGCCAATGCAAATGCTGCAGTACTATCACAGCGGGACCGAAAAGTCTTCGGCAAGTTTGAGTGGAGATGCCAAAATAAGTTTGAAGCTTAAGTTTTTCATAGTGGTTGAGTCGGCTCATTGTTGGCTTTGTTTCAGTGTGTGTTTTTTCCCTTTTACAAAATTTGGTTTTAGCTAGTACCGGATTGTCATTAACTCATTATCTAAAAAGCTAGTACCGGATTGTATTGGACGGCTACGTTCCCGTGTTGGATGTTATGCTATGACTGACAATACTTTTAGATCTTTTAACCGTTAGGTACACTGGCGTTTTGTTGATCAGTCTGGTTAACCAGGAATGACCGCCCTATTCGTGCGAACAGGGCTGAAGTGATTTCTGACAACTGTAGAGCGAAATCTCTCTTGCAGATCCATGTATGACAATCGATCGTTATTGAGACGTGCTGTAAGCTGGAGAATACGACAATGCAACTCTTTCCTGTCATTTGGATGACCTTTTTTCTTCTTCTAATATAATTGATGTAATAAACTCCTTTCTAGTGTTTCATGTTTTGAGATGTAATTAGATTGTTCTGATTTCTCTTGTGGAAGGATCGATGAAGCCAGATATTTCTGTCTATTATTAAAAATATGCATGGAGTATACACCAGATCACAAGCAACTAGTAGAAAACTAGTAGTACTATAGTAGAGGTCGAAGTAGATACGCAATGCAAGAAAAAAGATCCGGCAAAGACATTTTTCGTTTTGCCGACCGGTAGCATGCCAAGGAGCATGCACGGACAGCAACTCAGTCGGCCATGCACGGAACACGAACACCTGCACCCTTGAGCTCGTAGAACAGCTCCTTGAACCTGGCCAGGCTCTTGGGCTCCATGGCCACGACGACGTCGAGGCGGCCGTCGCCGTCGGGACCGGGGACGAGGTACACGAGGCCGCTGAACTGGAGGCACGCCCGGCCCATGAACGCCGGCCGGCCCCAGCCGAAGTCGGCGTCGTAGATGGGCAGCCCCTGCCAGCTGATCACCCACAGGTCGGTCTCCGGCATCACCCACTCCCCCTTGCGCAGCCCCGCCGCGTCGCTCACCACCTGCTCCAGGCGGTCCACCAGCGACCGCACGTACTCGTCGTCCATCCGGGCGGTGGCGCCGGACACCCTGCCCGCCACGGCGTCGAGCGGCTCGGAGACGACGTCGCCCGCCTTCGCCACCGTCGACGCGCGGAAGATGGCGTTGCCGAGGTACCCCGCCGGGAGCGGTGGCCGGACGCGGGAGCGCGCGTCGGCGGTCATGTACAGGCGGGTGTCCTCGTCTTGCGCCAGCCCGCGCGCCACGCACGCGCACCGCCACACGTGGGCGACAACGGCCTTGAACGTGGACACCTTCTTGCCGCCCTTGAGCGCGTCCAGCTGGGCCTTTGACAAGGGCAGGATGGCGGACTCGAACGGGACCCTCGCCGCGGCGCCGCGGTGCCGGGAGTACTCGCTGTGGTCGAAGCGCACGTCGGGAGTGGAGCGCGCGCGGAGGAGCGTGCGGTCCAGCCACGGGCTCGGTGGCGCGGCCTCGTCGACGTCCACGCCCTTCCTCGCGATGGCGGCCCACGTGTTGACGAAGTCGAGCGCCGCGAGGCCGTCCGCCGCCGTGTGGTGGATCGCCGCGCCCAGGCACACCCCGCCGCACTTGAACGACGTCACCTGCGTAGTCCACGCAAGCAGACGCAAACGTCAGCTAGCGCTGCATATCCGTACAAACGCGATCTGATCTGATCTGATCAAATCAGCACGGCGCGCGTCACCTGGAACATGGCCAAGATGCCGGCGCGGTCTTGGCCGTCGGGTGCCGAGGGGACAAGCATCTTCCGCAGCTCATCTGACGGGGCAAACCCGCCTGCGGCGGCGAGGTCCTGGAGGCTAGCGTCGGCGCGCGCGGTGACGAGGAGCGCGCCGTCGCCGGTGCAGTGGATCTCCGGGCGGCCGGCGCCGTCCTGCGCGAGCCGGCCGGCGAGGGGGTAGAAGGGGACGAGCGCCTTGGACAGGGCGGCCTTGAGGACGTCCGGCGAGAAGAAGCCCGGGACGTCGACAGGGCTGGGCCGCGGGTACACGTAGACGGTGGGCGTGTGGCTCCTGGCCACGAGCAGGTCGAGGTTGGAAAGCCAGACCACGTGCATCGGCGTCGTCGTCGCCGCCGCGTCGTCGCTGGGTTTCACCATGCAGGACTCGAGGATCTCCACCGCCATTGTTGCTACAATGCTACTTGCTAGTGCTAGGAGAGAGGTTGATCGGTTCCTCAACACTGCCGCTGCAACTTTTAGTCGGTTGGTATTAAAGGATCATTCGACGACAGGCCTACTCGAGGGGCTGCAGCCGGTGAAGGTGAACCCAAAATGCAAAAGGTTGGTTTCACTGGCAAGAGGAGAGAATAAACGACTCTTGCTGGTTGCTGCACGAGCTGCCACAATATTCGAACGAACTTATGCCAAACTGAGACATGCATCCACGATTCACATCGATCTCTCGTCAAGTATTACCTGCATGCTGTAGTTATGTTTTGCGGATCTTCAATCGTGTTCATGGTCATGGATGGTGGAGATCAACGCCACGAGCTCCAGGAAAAGGTGGGCTCGACAACTAATAGACCATAGCTAGGTGAGGATGGAAGACGATAAAGAGCCAGCTTCACTTATGTTAATGACAGCTCGACTCATTAAAAAAATAAGCTAAAACTTTTGCTCAGCTCTGCTTATTTGAGTCATCGTCACGTTAGCAACTACTAACCTTCTTTATGTAAACTCAAGCAAAAAATCAAATAAATTATATAGAAAAAAGTACAAATGTCTTTTTTTTTGAGAAGAAAAAAGTACAAATATCTATGACACCAAATAAGCACACACCATGAAAATCACAACTCATAGAATGCAGTCGCCTGAGATATATCAGGCGATGGGTTCATGCAGTGGTCTGCGACATTTTGTTCAATGATCAGGTACCATAGTCATTAGAAAAAGGAAATGAGTCAAGCGAGTTAACAAGTCACAAGGTTTTTTGTCCAGCCTTAACCACCAGAGTGGAGACCTCTTCGAAACAAAAGGAGGAGAAACAAGACTACCGTGCAATACATAGATGTCTCTATAACATTTATAAGTGTGTGCATGGTTGCTCCACGATATTGACATTTATCTTAAGGATGGATATCATTATTTGGAGAATCATTTGTATAAAAATTATTTTCTATATCTTTTCACTCTTCAACAGTTTTTTTTTATTTGCATCTTGTGTGCACTTTAGAGAGCCATTCTTGTTTTCTATCTTTTGCTAGCCAGAAATTTGGAAGAAGATAGTTATATTTGGAAAACCAAATAAAAGAAGTTGTGGATTCTTTTTTTCATTAAAATCTCTATTCTAGCAATTAGAAAGGATATAGAGATTCTCTTGGCTGCTCTTAATCAGTCGCTTTAATTTTTCGAGAGTAAACAATAAGTACATGTTTAATGTGGGTAAAAATATTATTCAAATAACCTTTCATAGTACGTCCTTTTCAAGTAGGTAAAGAAGGCATGTTTAGTTTTAGACTAAAGGCCGGATGCCCTTGCTTTATACTGAAAGCAAATAGTATGCTGGGATTACCAACTTTACATGAGGTTCAAAACCATTCATACGACTCGAAAGAAACATAAAACCTCCCCTAACCGTCATCCTCCAAGATAAGCTAACAAAAACGTACACTCCGATTACATTCATGAGCAAAAGAGACTTCCAGAAAAAAAATGAAAAAGAACTCTTCATGAGAGCGCCACCATTCTTCATTTTCTTCTCCACGCTTTTCCATGTTACACCCCTTCTATGCTATCAACTTGGGCCGCTTGACTCCAAATGCAGCGAAAGCTTTTCTATGACCTTCGTGATCCATCCTCTTTTCTGTTCCTTTAGTAGCACACTCCATTTTTGCATGAAAATTATTGCACGATGCATGACAACATTAGGACCTTCTATCACTCTATTATTGAAAACAAAGTCATTTCTGATAAGCCAATTAAAGACTCCAGCAAATGCAGGCAAGAATGTAAATCATCATTGGTTTTGGGTTAGAATTTCTGTCACGGCTAAGCATTAGAAATTGAGTAAGGTTAGTTGGAGTCAGGTTCCATTGTAAAGCTTCTCTAAAGATTCACCAGCAGAAATTTGTTAGATAACACTCAGACATAATGTGTTGGGCAGATTCAACATATTCATTGGTTTTGGGTTAGAATTTCTGTCACGGCTAAGCATTAGAAATTGAGTGAGGTTAGTTGGAGTCAGGTTCCATTGTAGAGCTTCTCTAAAGGTCCACCAGCAGAAATTTGTTAGATAACACTCAAACATAATGTGTTGGGCAGATTCAACATATCCACACATTTTGCATTTGTCTTCCCCAGGTCAGGCTCTCTTCACCAATTGTTCAGCTGATGGCAGACAGTGATAGACCACATGAAATATTTGTTCTTCATAGGAACTTTTGCCTTCCAGATAGCCATGACCTTCCTATTCTCCATCCATGGATTTTTAAGCTCTACATACAAAGAAGTTGAGGCATGTGTAGTTTGGCTATAAAATTTGTTCAAGTATCCTTTTTCATGTAGGCCAAACAGTCTTTTTCATCGTCGATCAGGGTTTTGCCGGGGAGCCACTAGATGGAGAACGTTCACTCAAATCCAATCGAGCGAACGATCAGACAACATTAATCATTTCTATTTTGGGAAAGAAAGTAACCGCCACGCACGGTTTCCTTATTTTCACGCGAGCGTACGCGCCGCTCCTACTGCCTTGCATGCGCGCCTACGGGCTACGGCCCTCCACGTGACGTAACCGTGTCCGAGTATAAGAAGATAAAAACATTATTTTAAATGACTATAACTTTTAAATGGTATATTTATTTGTAACTCCGTTTGTACCGGTGTATTCCACACAACGAAACGAATAAAACTAGATCCAATTATGTATATTTCATAAGACTAATTTATTTGTACTTAGTTATACCATATAACTCATAATCTATAATTTATGATATTTAACTTATAACATTTAACTTATGGTAAAGCTTGGAGCACAAAAGTTATGAAAAACAACTTATGTACAAAAGTTATTAAACATAACTTATATACAGAAGTTATTAGACACAACTTATGTACAAAAATAATTAAATACCACAGAAGAAATTAACTTATAACTTATATCAAGTTAAAAAATATAAAGATAAAAAATTTTATAACTTATGTCAAAACTTAAAAACACAACTTATGTCAGAATCTTAAAATAAAAAAAGCTAACACAACTTATGTACTAAAAAGTTATTCCACATAGCTTGAGTACATTACTTTATAATACAACTTGTGTAATTAAGTTAATCTATACAGCTTTTATCAAAAGAAATTAATTAATGAATAAAATAAGATTAGAATTACTAAAAATAAAAATAATTCTAAAAATAGATAAACAAAGGAAATACAAAATAAAAGAATAAAAAATATCAAATTCAAATCTATATAAGTTCACGTTCAAGTACCCCTAGTGCCACGATGGGATGGATCATGACCGGCAGCCACGAGGAAGGACTGGCCCACTTGCTTGCGGCTTCCATCTTTGTGCGCCAATTAGGAACGAAGCAGGTGTGATTATTGCTCACCGCATGGAATCGGACAGAGGACATGCAACTGGACTCGTCGGATCGGATCGTTCGCCGATCACGGAAGCGAGCGAACGATGGTGTTAGCCTTGTTTAGATGCCAAACTTTGGCACTAAATTCACTATGAAAAAGAAGATTATCTATCACATCAAAATGTCAGTATATGCATGGAGTATTAAATATAGATGAAATCAAAAACTAATTACATAGTTTAGTTGTATTTTGTAAGATGAACATTTTGAGCCTAATTAATCAATATTTGGACAATTATTACCAAATAAAAACAAAAATGCTACAGTGCGCTATAGGAAAAAGGTGCCAACTTTGAATGCTAAACTTTGGCATCTAAACAAGGCATTGAAATTAGGGTTTTGGCGATATCTGTCTATGGGCGTACCGCCTATGGAGTACGGAGTACAGGGATGTGGAAGTAGTTGGAGCCGAGAGTAGTTGGGGTGAGTGGTTCTCGCTTTGTAGTACGTACGCACGTGAACAGATTCTATAAATAAAGATAGTAGTACTACCATGGTAACTGTAAAGCGGCGTCTCTAAGAATAATTGAAGACGAAATTTCCCCACGTCCTTCTCAAGACGCGAGAGCCACTCGTCGTTCATGAACAATATAATGCTCGAATCGAATCGGTCCATGCCTGCCACAGGTACCCGAATCAGATCAATGACCATCCAGTCGGCGTTGGCCCCATAGCATTGTCTCAAATCAGGTAACATTGATTGATCTCCGTTAACATTTATTACTCAATCCAAATCAGAGGTGTGCCATGCACTGCCCACGCTGTTCTAACTGAAACCGAGAGATACAATTGTTATCTGTAGTAACAGACAGGTGTGCATGGGCACATTGTTATCTGGTGTGCTGGATTCCCAGATTTTCAAATTTTAGTCGATAAATTTAAATACTCGGGCGGATTGACAGGATAAACATTTTTTTAATGAAATTCTAAAAATCATAAGCATGGGCATAACTGACGTTGGCAATTCTTATTTCTGGATCTCTCGTCCTGCATGATCGCCGGTGCTGGCTTCGTGCTTGTTATTCCGTTAGGGCATTCACAATGGTAGTAGCTAGTATTAACTACGTAGTTAGCTGATGCGAAGATGAGAGAGAAGATAAAATATATATATATATATATATATATATAACTCTAATGGATTAATATGCTCCTCTCATATATCGATAAGCTATTTGATTGTAGCTAGTGACTATTCTCTTTTCTACTTTTTATTTGTCATGTCAGATCTAGCTAACCTAATACGTAGCTAGTTGTTGGGGACACACTTAGGATTCTTGTTGTTATTTTTCCATTAATTATGCATTGAATGTACGTTCGGCTGCTCGCTCGTTCGACAGCAGCAGCTGGCCACCATCTTTCAGTCATCCAATAATTGCATATAGCCTCAGCAAAAACACAGGCAGTAGTTATGGCTCATCACATGGTGAGATGGGTATCCGGTTCACAAGTGTAGACAAATTATGGATCCGACGACATTGGGCCATACCTGCTGCCATCCTTGGAGCAGTGTCAACCTGTTGAGACACAATGACCATGTCCCAAAAATAGGTGACAAAACTTATGCTCGAAAAACAGCAATTGAAATGCAAAATTTGTAGGTATATTCAAAGTTACCTTCTACTTTAAAAAACTGGAAGTAGTTACATTTTGTAAGAAAAAAAAAACTACTAGCAAAAGACCCGGATGGATGGCCGGCGTGGTTAGTGTTGGTGGAGTCTCCCAAAAGTTATATATGTGTAGACACTTCATTCTAGAACACTATCCCTCTTTGGTTTATACATTAGTTGTATCGGTAATGCTCCGCTTAAGACGTCTTAGACTTAGGACGGATGGCATGCAGTAAATGGGCCGACGCACCGCACGGCCCAGCGACTGCCACCTTTCACGGCATTTGCTTCAGGGTCGTTGTGTCCACCGCGCGGCTTTGCTTTCATCGTGCGCTAGCGGCCAAACCGAGATCCATGCGCGCGCGTTAACTGAAAAAAAAATGACGACTGACCCTGCATGGCGCATTATTACAGAAAAGAAAATCATGCATCTGTTGCCAGGCGTGGGGCATGCGGCAGCATGCATAGGAGCAGGGAGCTCTGCACAGCCAGTGCGCATTGGGTTGCACGCGTGTACGGAGTACAGGCTTCACATGCTGTGCATGTGCTGATGGCAATAGAAGAGCGAAGAGCGACGACAGCAGCTGTATGTGCCGTTTTACTATTTGTGACGACTGACGGTTAAAATTTAGATTAAAATATTTAAAACATATCTCGAAACACGTAAAAACATATGAGCTTGTTAGCATAAAGTGCTCAAATTTTATTACCACTTTATGCTAACAAGCTCATATATTTTCACGTGTTTCGAGATATGTTCTGAATGTTTTAATCTAAATATTGTACTTGTTTCACTTGATTATTGCATATGTTGAAATGACTAAACATACATTGTAATTATATGTTCTAAATGTTTCATTTTATTTCAAATGCTCTAATTCGGCTGTCCTATTGGATCGAACGCTACAATAGTATTGTATTTTTTTAGCAAGCCAGCGAACATAAAAAAAATCACATTGGTATGCTACAGTATACTACTTGCCTACAGTGCTGCAACGTTACCTCTGCCTGTTGCAGTGCTAGAACTACCCAAGTTTTCAGAAATGTTTCAACAGATGTTTCTGGTTCGTTGCATTAGGTTTTTTCGATTTGTTTCAACAAAATCTTTCCAGGTGTTTTCAAGAAATGATTTTTGGGGTTCGTTGCAATATATATTTTTCTATTGTTTCAATAAAAGTTCAGGATTGTTTCAATATATATTTCCGGTTTGCTGTGATATGTATTTTTTAGAGGGTGTTTCAACAGATGTTTCTCGGTTGTTTGAACATGTATGTTTGGGTTGTTTCAACATGTATCCCCTTGGTGTTTTAACAACCGAGTTTTGGGTTGTTACAATTGGTATTACTGCGTTGTTTCAACACATGTTTCCAATTATTTCAATATGTGTTTTTAGTTTGTTTTCAAAACTAGATCTGCTGTACATTCATATGAGATATTTTTTAAAAAGTTTATCAAAATATATCCATGTGGGGTCTTATTTAGAAGAGTTTATCATGAAAAACATGATGGTTCAATCAAATTTTAATTATGATATTTTGTTTATGAAATATGACTTTTTATAACTACATCAACATGAAATCATTTTTAACTATTTTTTATGCATGTTTAATTATTTATAAAATCATTTTGTGTCACATGGTCAATGCTAGCATGGTCCCTGCATACTGTTCGCCACTAGTATGACCCCTGCATGTGTACTATACTTGCATGTGCATACCGTTCATCCACTTCTGTAGAGGATGCTTGGCGCATGGAAGACTGGAGGAGGACAGCAGGTCAGCAGCTGTCAGGCTCAGCTTGCTGTTTTTTTTCTTTTTAGCTAGGGCGGCATGCAAGAAGTCAGACGGAGCTCAGAAACACATGCATGTGGCGTCGGTGGCATTGCAGCAGGCGCGGTCCAATGGGCGTGTCAGGCCTCAGGCGGGGGGCGAGGCGGGCGTCCGATGGATTTTATTTCCATCCGACGTCGGGCCGTGCGTGTTGGGCTGGATGGGCCGATATGATTCTGTCCTATAGCTGCTAGTATATATTTTCATATGGCCCATGGGCCGCGGCACGGCACGAAACACGGCGGCACGACACGGCCCATGGGCCGGCACGGCACGGCGGCCACCGTGCCCGTGCCGGCACGGCACGAAGGCCGTGCAGTGCATGGGCCGCCGGCCTGGCACGCGACACGGCCAGGCACGGCACGGCTGGCACGGTCGGCACGGCGGCACGGCGCAATTTTTCAAATTTTGGTTTAAAATTTGAGAAATTGAGAACACTTTTAAATTTGATGAACATGATGAAGAGTTGAAGACTTGTAAAATTTGATGAAAATGATGAAAAATTTAGAACACTTGTGAAAATGGTGAGGTGTTTATGTCTGACGGGCCATGGGCCGACACGGCACGGCGAAAATGGCCGTGGCCCATGGGCGGCACGGCACGGGTAAACGGCCCATGTGCCGTGCCGTGGGCCGAAGGCCTGGCCCATGGCACGGCCAGGCACGGCACGTGTAACACCCCGGCCCAGAGCTTAACAGGATTAATAGGATACTCATATCAACAAGTTGCAACTTCTTTTCCGGAAGCCCATCTCGTAAAAACTCCAAAGTTAAGCGTGCTTGGCCTGGAGCGATGGGTGACCGACCGGGAAGTTCTTCCCGGGTGCGCATGAGTGAGGACAAAGTGCGCGAAAAAACTGCGGTGTTGGTCTGTGAGGCGTCTATATCCTAGTTAAGCGGCCGGAGTGTAAGCGGGCTCGGCCTCGGAGGGGCGGGGCGTTACGAGATGGTATCGAGCCGACCCTTGCGGTTTCACGGGCGCGTGTGTCGATTCTTAGCGGCATGGTGCGCATGGCCGGTGTGGATCCGGAGTGGTCGCTCGGCGCATGGCTCATGCGGCCGGACACACGGACGTGGCCAAAAGGGGCGGTCCTGGCTGGGGTTGACCGACGAGGGCGTCGGTCTTCTAAGGGGTGAGAATGTAACACCCCGGAGCTTAACGGATTAATAGGATACTCATATCAACAAGTTGCAACTTTTTCCGGAAGCCCATCTCGTAAAAACTCCAAAGTTAAGCGTCTTGGCTGGAGCGATGGGTGACCGACCGGAAAGTTCTTCCCGGGTGCGCATGAGTGAGGACAAAAGTGCGCGAAAAACTCAAAGGGTGTTGGTCGTGAGGCGTCATATCCTGTTAAGCGGCCAGGTGTAAGCGGGCTCGGCCTCGGAGGGGCGGGACGTTACAGCACGACCGGCACGGCGGCACGCCGCAGCACGGCGCAGTGCCGTGCCGTGCCAGCACGGCCGTGCCGCGTGCTGGCACGGCACGGCACGGTGGCCAACTATAGCTGCTAGGACGTCCTAGCGCTAACCCGTAGTGTCTTGTAGAGTTGCAGGTCCATGAAAATCACGTGCATCAATGCATCATATCGTGCAGACAGGAACATGTCATCTGCAAAATTATTGTGATTTTCTTTTTTGCGACTACAGACCATGGCCCTCCGCTCAGCGCTATTGGTTGGAGACAAGAATCCTATTCATTGGGGTTCCACAGAAAGTGATCCGTTGGGGTGGTAGCGAGGAATCCTATTCATTGCTCGTTCCATAGAAAAATAATGCATTCTCTGTTCTAAAGTTAATGTATGAAAAATTAATGAATGAAAAAAATCAAAGTGACTTTAATTTTGAACATTTATTTGTTGTGACTTAAGCTATTTTTTTTTCAACTAAGACCCTGAGCTTGCTAGTTTAGGGAGGCTTCTCTGCAAAATCCAGGGTTAGGAGACTGTGTGATGATGAAGGTTCGAGATAGGGCTTTTTTTTTTAAGTAGGCCTAGTTTGGTTGAACTTAGGAAATGACTGAGCACAAGCAGGCCTTAATACCACCGGGGAGGGTTGAGAGACCGGTGATGATAGTGCAATGAGTGAGTCAAAGCTAGATGTTGAGAGTAATCCTTAATAGTGATTGGTTCCACATCGCAGAGCTAGCAGGTGCCAGGTGGTGGTTGGGTGTTGGGGTTTCCAATGGGATTTTGTAATGATTTTGTTGGAACGATCATCGTTCATGATAGAAAATTTTTAAAAAAGAGATGATTATTTAGAGATAGCCACTTGGGCTAAACATGAAAGCCACTTGAGCAACTTTTGATGAGGAGCTAAATTTGTTGTGAATAATTTGGTGACCTTAGTGACTTCATGCGAAGCTTATGATTTTGCATTTTGCTTAGTTTATGTGAAAGTTAAAACATGATCATAAAGAGATTAACCTCTTGGGGAAAGTATTGGCATCATAAGATGAATGAAAATTAAGTACTTAAAATGATGTAAGAACCTGTGAAAAGGAAGTGTCAAAGCTTGTGTCTTACCTCGACAGAATAATAGGATCATGTAAATTTGAGGAGATCGAATGAAGAAATAGTATCCTTGAGCAAGGTGTTAGATAAAGTACTCATCTTAGTATAGAATGTTGACATGTTTATATAAACAAAGTGCTTGTTAATACATTAAGGTAAGAACTTGGTGGATGTCATGGTTAATGTTAGGTGGAGTCTCCCAAGAATTTGGTCTATACATCCTCATTCTAGAACAGTATCACTCTTTGGTTTAATATTAGATTAGATGTGCAACTGGAAAGGCAGAAATAATACCACACAATGGCCCCTACATTGTCTTCTAGAGTTGCAGATCCAAGCCACGTTTCTCACGTGCTGACAGTACGGAGTAACATGCCATCTGCAAATGCGCACGCATGACGCATTCAATCAGATCATCATTCATTAGCGATATAATTTGTGTGATCTGCTGACGGGCAGTACGGTTCCCCGCTATGTATGGAAACAAAGCACGTCGACGGCTATGGGCAAGGACGTGACCCGTTTGGGTGCTGTCGAAAGGACTCATATTGCTCGTTCCGTATAGGAAAAAAAAACAATTTCCACGTATGCGTTTGGTGAGGACTGAGGAGGGAGGAGAACGGCAACGCGTAGGTCCAGGAGCGTCGGCGTTTCGTTTGGTAGCGCGGAACCTGAACCTAATATAGAACTGCTAAACGGGCCGAAATCAGCCGAGCTGTGGACTTTGAAACCGTTCCGAACATTTTTTTTTTTAAGAAAGCTGGGTACAGAAGTCCTTCTTTTTACCTGATGCTTTCATTAATCAGAGGGCAACATTATTACAGTCTTCAGTCAGCAGATTAACAATACAAGATGGGCTTAATTGCCACTCACCCATCCACCATCCTGTTGCCATCTGAGAATTGCTTTGCTCTACACGTCGCAACCAGAAACGATACAGTGCACGACAACACGACATCGCGTTGTTCTCACGTCGTTTGCAGATGTTCACCCGAGGCTGGCCACCAGGTCGACGTAGAACTTACGGAACGCCTCCATCTCAGCGCGCGGCAGCGCCAGCCCGACCTCGATGCCGCCGTCCCCGTCGCGGCCGCTCTCCGCCAGCGCCAGCGCGCCCGTGCGTTCCACGGACGCGATCTCCACCTTCGCCGGCCTGCCCCACGCCCCGCCGAGGTCCGCGGCCGCGTACACGCCCAGCTTCGGCGACCCGGCCACGGTCACCGCCCGCGCCGAAGCGCACTCCCGCACCCAGCGCACCCACCCCCGAGAGCCCCGGAACACGCTCCCGGCCTCGGCCAGCCCCTCGATCGCGCGCCAGATGGCAGCCGAGGCGGCCGCCGCGGTGAGCTCGCCCCGCTTTGCGTGGACGCGGCACAGGCCCAGGCAGTTGCCGAAGTAGTTCGCCGGTACCGGCGGGCTCGCGCGCGGCTTGCACCCCGTCACGAACCCGAAGTGCGCGTCGGATTCGGGGTGCCCTCCGTCCATGCCGTTTACGATGCCGCGCGCGTGCACGATGCCGGCCCACGCGGCGCCGCACGCCAGCGCGTAGGGTGAGCACCGCGCCGAGGTCTCCGACTCCACGCGCCTCCCGAGCGCACGGAGGTTCTTCTCGGTGAACCGGAACGTGGCGAGCACGACGCCAGGGCGGCGACTGAGGTCCCAGTCGTGAAGGTGCTCGTGGCCGGCGGCTGTGCCGAGCGCACTGTGGTCGCGCAGGAACGCCTCCCGGAGACCGGCGTCGTCCCGCACGACGCTGCGGTCGAACAGCGGGGGCACGGCCATCGCCACCGCGCCGTTGCACTCGGGGCCGAGGCTGTGGGCGGCGGCCCACGTCCTGAGGAAGTGCGCGTAGCTGGAGCCGTCCGCCACGGCGTGGTGCACCGTCGTGCCGATGCAAATGCCGGCGCGAGGGAACACCGTAATCTGGACGGCGAAGACGCCCTGCTGCGACCCAGACGCGCCGTGCTTCGGCAGCGCGGGGAGGAGCAGACGGAGCCTCGTGGTGTCGCGGGCGTGGTCGCCGGCGAGGTCACGGAAGTCGTCGCCGCTGACGGCCAGGGTTAGCGGGACGGTGTCGCCGTTCGAGAACACGAGCTCCGGTGGCGCGGCGCCCTCATCGGCCAACTCGCACGTCAGCTTCCCCGCCAAAGGATAGAAGTGGTGCAGCGCGGCGGCGAGGGAGTTCCTAAACCGTGGCAGTTCGCCGAGCGTGAAGTCGGAGACGCCGAGGATGTCGGCGTTGTCGTAAAAGAAGAGACGCTGCACGGGTGGGATGGACCAGAAGACGAGGTCGAAGAAGGTGAGCGGCAGCGCCCGTGGCTGCCCCGCAGCAGGTGCCGGCGACGGCGTGACGTGGAACTGGTCCAGCACAGTCACGGGGTGAAGAAGTGGTGTTGGCGCCATGGGTGTCCTGGCCGACAGACTCTTGGCTCTGCAATGGTGTTTTGCTCTGGCTATGTTGTCTGTGCCTCTCTGTCGTCCCTCCCAGGCTCCCAGCGTGGCCGATGACTCTCAAATGACATGTGAGCACTGAGATGCAGCTGATAACTTACCAATCGCCATTGGGTACACCCCATCCCCAATCAATCCATGGGCCATGGGGCAAGTGGCCGCGGCCTATTAAATCGCAGCACCCCGTGCAGCTGATAACTCGCACGGCCTATTCTTCTATTCGTAGGCTACCACACAACTGAGCAGCAGCAAAGCGCTCGTGCTTATCTCCCGTACGTACGGAACCGCCGCCTAGCCGCCGACGGTAAAAATGTCGTCGTCGGCGAAGCCCGCGAGCAACGCGGCGGAGCCGTTCCGCGTGTTCGTGGGGTACGACTCCCGCGAGGACATTGCGTACCGCGTGTGCCGGCGCTCGCTGCTGCACCGCTCGTCCATCCCGCTGGAGATCACCCCGATCGTGCAGCAGGAGCTCCGTGACGCGGGGCTCTACTGGCGGGAGCGCGGGCCGACGGAGAGCACCGAGTTCTCCTTCACGCGCTTCCTGACGCCGTACCTGGCGGGGTACCGCGGGTGGGCGCTGTTCGTGGACTGCGACTTCCTCTTCGTGGCCGACGTGGCGGCGCTGGCGCTGCTCGCCGCCGACGCCGACCCGCGGCACGCGGTGCTGTGCGTGCACCACGACTACACGCCCACGGAGGCCACCAAGATGGACGGCGCCGTGCAGACGGCGTACCCGCGCAAGAACTGGTCCTCCATGGTGCTCTTCGACTGCGGCCACCCCAAGAACCGCGCCGCGCTCACGCCGGAGGCCGTCAGCACGCGCAGCGGCGCGTACCTGCACCGCTTCATGTGGCTCGACGACGACGAGGTCGGCGAGGTGCCGTTCGTGTGGAACTTCCTCGTGGGCCACAACCGCGTCGACCCCGCCGACGAGGCCGGGACGGCGCCGCGCGCCATACACTACACGTCCGGGGGGCCCTGGTTCGAGAGGTACAGGG
Source organism: Themeda triandra (assembly GCA_018135685.1). Taxonomy (NCBI): domain Eukaryota; kingdom Viridiplantae; phylum Streptophyta; class Magnoliopsida; order Poales; family Poaceae; genus Themeda; species Themeda triandra. Next base: position 1,373,357 of record JAENPR010000067.1, on the reverse strand, counting down.
ACTGCGATTTCGCCGACCTTTGGGTCCAGGAGCGCGACGCCTACGAGGCCGAAGAGGCCGACGAGGACGTGGGTGGATCCATTCAAGCGCCACCCGCCGTGGTGTCTGTGGAGGTGGATGCATGAGATCGAGACGTACCATCTCCCTAGCTGTCCACGCTAGACAGGCCCGCGGGGTATCGAATCACTCGTATCCTCAGCTCACGTTTCGTTGTGTGCTGTTTTCAAGTATGTGGATATACATGTGTTGTGTGCATGGTAGCAGTAGTACCGGTACCACATGTTCATGTATCGTCATGTTGGTGAGCTGTCGGTGTTAGAATAAAGAGGCGTTCGTTGCATGCCCAGCTACAACCTGGCCATCTCTTGAAGAGAGGTAAGAACTGAGAAAGAGATGAGAGCCAGAACCCAAGTTCATTCCAATTTCCAAGCCCTTTTTGTTTCCGCGGTTGCGTCACATTTCAGCCGAAATCATGAGAAAAAAACACCGCAACAGAGCGGTGGCGATGGAGGATGGACTTGCCCCACTGTTCGACCGCAGCGCCGTGCGGGACGACGCCGGGCTCCGGGTGGCGCTCCTGCGCGACTTCCTGGTGCGCGACCACCGCTCGGCGTGCGGCGCCGCGTGGGCCGGAATCGTGCACGCGCGCTGGCCAGCCTCGGTTGCACGCCGTGTTGCGGATAGCCTGCAAACTCAGATTTGTGGGCTAAAGTAAGCAAGCCCACATGCTCTTAGAGGCTTTGGCAGGGTAAATCATAGCAGAACCATGATCGTTAGACCGGATCCACCTCCACGGCCCGGTAATATAAACACTCAAAATCCTCTCCGCTCGTATCATCCTCCCCTGCGCCGCCTTCTCTCGTCTGCTCTGGGTGAGAAGCAGGCGCGCCCGTCGTCCCTTTCCTCGGTCTTGGTCACGGAGTCTGCGGGATCTGATTCGAAGCTGACGCCAGGCTTCACCCGTTAGCCAGCTATTACAAAGTTCTCAACCAGGCGCGGAGTCCTCAACAAGACCGTCGTGCCCTCTCCGTCCCGATTTAGTCAGGAGAAGATGCAGTTCTTGCCAGACGTAGATTCGCCCTTATCCAACCCATCTAGAGAAGATATTGTTAGACTATAGGATCGATCTAGCAGTGATATCTAGAGGAAAACAATGGTAATTCATGATGCAGTACATGTACATGATGACCTAGACACACTACACAGCCAGACGTGTTGGTGGAGGCGGCGTTGGAGCTCGAACTGGCCATCGCTGGTTCGTTGATGAAGCTCTGCACACGGGCAGCGTCGGGCGGAGAAGATGGTCGGTGCAGTGGAGTCCGGTGGTGCAGTGCAGTGGCGGCGGAGGTGCTTCCCGTCACTTGCTGCGCCCCTCGCTAGATCGGTGTTTAGGGTTTGTCGGTGGGGATTGTGGCTCACGGTGAACCTCGTACTGAGAGCCGCCGGCCCCCACCTCTTTATATAGCGCAGTGTGACAGGGGCCCTCCAGCCATAGATGGGTTGGGCGCCCCCGATCAGGGCGCGAGTCAAAGGCCTATATATATATATATAGAAGCAATGCAAGGCAACAAAGGATAAAGCTAGAAGAAGTTGAGAGTTCAAGGACTGGGGACCTAGCTTCACATGTGGAGCAGAGAGCTTACAACCTGCGCCCACGGAATGTTGATTCAAAGACATTGAAAAAACGAGCAGATTTTGCTCAACAGAAAATGCAACAGAAGCAGAAAAGGAAGCAGCTGGCTGAAGATATGAAAAACGGAGTATTAGATTTGCGCAGCAAATTCCAGGCAGTGATCACTCGAAGTTCTGAAGAGGCTGAAGAATCAAATCCAAACAGTGAAAACACTGATATCTAGTATGAAACTAAGGTATTAAATGCTGATGAAAGTGCACTATTGAATGAGTGGCACCTATATTGTTAGGGCAGTCCCAACGGTTCATTTCTAGTTGCAAAGTCCAAGAGTAATTAATGACTGTAGAAACTATCCTCCCCAACCCATAGTTTCTACAACACAGTTAATGCAAAAGATGAATTAAATGCAACACAAAAGGAGAGCAGATCGGCTGTGGCAATCAGCCATGTAGTCTCTTGAACATATCAGCAAACCGAAGATAAAGATAACAGGTAGCACATATACTAATTCATACGGAAGAACTAAAGTTCATCATATGCAAAATAAAATAGTGGGTAGCATGTCCATATGCTAGGTAGGTTGCATATGCACTCCAAAAGCCATCAGGTCTCCAACTGCCATCAAGTCAAGGTTGCACATGTACAAAAGCCATCACCTCAGTTCTCCAAAAGCCATCACTTGACCTCAAATCTCCAGAAACCATCATCTGGATGAATTGGTACACGCCTTTCAAAAGAGTGCACAGTAAATAAAATCAGATTGAAGATATGTACCTAATGATTTTGCATATATGAATTCCCAAACTTTTGCCAAATATGTTCAATCAAATCAGATTGAAGTTGTTTGTGGGCTGGGCGATCATGTAAGGCAGCATTCCTATTAATCACATCTTCCATCTCTGGGTTTTCTCCATGAGTGATTGTAGCTTCTTGTACAATATATGTGCTGCCTTCCTCATTCAAATCAAATGGAACCTGCTCTATATCCTTCTCATCTTCAATAATCATGTTGTGTAGAATTATACAAGCAACCATTATATTCTGAAGATCCCCTTGCTCAAAGAGACGCGCTGGTCGACGCAAAATACAAAAACGAGACTGCAAAATGCCAAAAGCGCATTCAACATCCTTCCTTGCCCCTTCTTGCTTCTCTGCAAACAGCTTATGTTGGTCTACTTGTGGTTTTTTGTAATACCCGGTTCTAAGAACAAAACCAGATATACACCATATGTGAGTCCTATGAGTCAATTCCCACATATAGCTACAAGTAAAGAGTAGTATCAGTAAACAATGCTTAATAAAACGTACAAAGTACTAAAGAGATATACCCTTAGGTAGCAATCAATGGAAAGAGACTCCGATCTTCAGGTGTAGACTCCACTCCACTGGATCCAAACTGACTGGTTGACAACAAGCCTAAAACTTCTCCTGAGGTGTGGGGGGAATAGCAAGAGTGAGTCCATGTCGAACTCCGCAAGTATAGCAAGTAGTTTGGATCCCAAAAACCCATGATCAATGTAACATAAATAATGTAGAGCATAAAACGGCAAACAAATGAACATCTTAACATAACAAGAATCATTATCCCAATGTAAATGTGTCAAAGCCGCCCTGTCCGTGGGCACGGACGATATATCGATTTAACTCTGCGCAGAGGTAAATCAATATATCGTCCGTGCCCACGGACAGGGCGACCATGACACATTTACAATGGGATAATGATGCTTGTTATGTTAAGATGTTCATTGTTTACCGTTTTATGCTTTACATTATTTATGTTACATTGATCATGGGTTTATGGGATCCAAACTACTTGCTATACTTGCGGAGTTCGACATGGACTCACTCTTGCTATTCCCCCACACCTCAGGAGAAGTTTAGGCTTGTGATCAACCAGTCAGTTAGATCCAGTGGAGTGGAGTCCTTACCTGAAGATCGGAGTTGTCTTTCCGCTGATTGCTACCTAAGGGTATATCTCTTTAGTACTTTGTACGTTATTTATTAAGCATTGTTTACTGATACTACCCTTTACTTGTAGCTATATGTGAGAATTGACTCCTAGGACTCACATATGGTGTATATCTGGTTCTGTTCTTAAAACTGGGTATTACAAGTGGTATCAGCTCAATGCTGACTGTAGGACGCAAGCCTAGTTAGCACTGGTCGATTTGCAAAGCTAATTTTGCCATCAAACTATTTTTCTAGCTCCTTGATCATTGATTTTGCTATTTCTCATCCTTGTCTTATTGTCTCCTGCTTGATAGTTTCCTTTGAGCTAGTACTTCTTATCTCCTTGAATTATGGTTCTTGTTGGTTTACTGAAGATTTTGAATGTCATCTTCTTCAAATTCACGATGGCTTTTCATCATCCATAATCCACTCGTTAGGGTGCCCGCCATTGCTACAAATGCCCGTGTAGTATCGTTGGTGTGATCATTCTTCTCTTGGTTGATGTGTTGTTTGTGTGTTGTCGCTATCAATGTGCTCCGAAGGAAGGGTCGGAATAACTACCCCAACAAAAGGATGTTCATAAGAAAGTTTTCAAAGTCAAGCAAAGTCCTTGTTAAGTGGGGTAGTGTCTTCTATTTACAACATCAAGTCCAGAGTACATGAAGTGAAGAGACACGAAGAACGGAGGACCAATCTTTATCTTTCTTGGCATCATTTGGTCATGCTTGTTTCATGTCTGATATCTCATCAATCCCAAATCAAGGGAGCATGAACACTGGAAGATTAGTTTGTCTTATCTATCTCTAGTTCCTTCGAATCTCGTTTCTACCTTATTCTGTCTTTTTGGAGTAGTCTGTCTTTCTCAGTTTATATCTCCATTTTTGGGTGTCCCAAAAATCATGATAAAATTGTGGATAATAGTAGACTTCCATACTTTTCTCTGACCGCAAGAATCACGCCCATATCTCTTTTGATTTTTGAGTTATGAAAATCACAAGACAAAGTATCTGTGCTGTCAGAAATCTGGAGCAGTTTCTGTTGTGGTCTGTTTTCGACCAACTCAACTACAGAATCTGGAAAAGTGATCTATACGAAAGTTTTAGTGGGATTCATAAGATTTCCAACGGTGTAAAGTATGACTTTATTGGAGCAACAGAACCGGAGTTATTTCTATTTTTATGCACTGCTGTTTTTCTGCTCGCGGGGAATTGCAGAATACAAGTTCCTAGCTATGCACATGAGTTTCTTTGGATTGATAGAAGGACTTGATGATAATCAACTGACTTTAGTGCTCTTTCCTTAAAGAATGGTAGTCAAGCTAAAGGAGTTCCAAGGTGAGGTTTCACACACTCTAGTGCTTCACATGGAAGAAGTGGTTATCTCTATGGTTGGAAGCTTATCCAAGCGCAAGTGTCTTTTTCTTTGTAGTGACATAAGGGATCAGCTATAAGGAGCTTAGGTAATCCTCGGTATTGGGTTTTCAAACAATCATAACTTATGAACTCAACCTTCAACTCAACACAAGTTGTCATATCGATGGCATGGGAATAAGCTGAGGTCAGAATTCACTATAGTTGTCTCTTTATAATAACTCGGGAAACCTCAATGGTTACACCAAGCATGTTGAGTGAGTTATGTTTTAAGGAAGTTCTCTTATTGGCAATGATATCTCTAATGGTGGAATTATGGTGTACTTAAGAGAGAAGATTTGTTGAGTTGAAATCCACCAAGGATGTGAGACCCAGTTTCTGAAAATGATAATCCATTATTGGAGGATCTTGACACGTGTGTTTATCATGGGCATAAGAGCGACATGTATTTAGATCATAAGAATTTGAAGGACACCTTCACAAAGATTGGATAAGACACGATCAAGGAAGAGTGAAGATTTTTAGGTTGGCTTCATCTTTCTTCTAGTCTCTCCGAATCTTGGGACGAGATTCTTGTTAAGTGGGGTAGAATTGTCACACCCCAAAATTTCCGATTTTGGGTTGCTCATGTTCCATTATGTCTCTTGTGAATTTTCTCTAAATTTCCGGAGCCTTTGGAATATTTTTCACGGCTTAAAATCAATTCTGGACTTTTCTAGAATTATTTTAGCCATGAATTTAATTAATTCCAAAAATAATATAATGTCCTCTTCATTTCAATGCTCAGGCCCATGTCTTATTTACTAATGGGCTTTATTATTTAATTAGGCCTATTAGTAAAGATGGATGATGCAACATCAATAGTACCATATTGCTAATTTATGCAAATATGTGAAGTCCTCCTTTCTATTTATACGTACCAACCCATCATATTTCTTTTCCTTTCTTTGCTTCCAGCCGAAAAGCTTATTAGCCTTGCGTGCTTCTTTGCTCCAGCACAACGAAGGCCTTGGCCTCCTCTCCCGCAGCTAATGCGTCGCCCTCACAACCCGAGCTCCAGAGCAGAAGCGCAGCTGAAGCTCTAGTGCCGCCGCTGAGCTCTAATTTGCCGTCTGGCCGCTACATCATTAAGCTCGTCACTGAGCTTTTCATTGATCGCGCGAAGCCGGAACCCGATGCCGCCTCGTCTGCTCTACTGGACATCTGTACGATGCAAACCAAAGTCGTCCGTGGAGAAGATTCGCCTGACCTGGCTATCGCCGACTGCTGCCAGCGGTTCTTCTTGTTCTTCATATCACAAATTTTTCTCCCTTGCCACACGGTATGATATCCATCTTCACCTTTTGTCCATGCACATATATGCAAGCCAACTCCGATCATCACCGGTGTTCCATCTTTTGAGTGACTGCATGCCTCCGTGATGCTTGCAGCCAGGAGCATCGCTAGCTAGGTCGCTTGGAAGTTGTTCAGACCTCAACAGTTTCATCCCATGGCCTGATCATCTACATTGCAGGAAACATCAGAGGCAGTTCTCTACCTGGAAGTCCAGCCATCGACCATGTGCTCTAGCATCTCTTGCAGAACTCTGGCCGCGTCGATCGTTACTAGCTAGCCAATGCCGAAGCCTCCGAGACGGCAAATCGTTACCTTCCTTTCGTCAAGTTTATCTGCACATCCAGATTCTCAGTGTACAACAGATGCAACTCTGGATAACCAGCTTATATTCAGCGGCACGGCAGCAGAAACACCATCGCCTTGACATCAGTAGCAAGCATTTATTTGCTTGTCTAATTAATGGTCAGCCTACAAAACCTTGTCTATTATTTTATTGATCTGATGTCATAGTCATACATACATTGTCATTCACGCACCATAAATCTTTACATGGAGCTGCTCGGGCTACCTATTGAGTCTACTCAATACTAATATAAGCTCGTTATTTACTTGCAATTCTGAAGGCAAACAAGGGCCATGCATGCCACACACGAGCAAGAAAAATCCCTCATGCACTCCAACAAGCAATTGGTCAAAGGGAAAATATCTGTTCGCACCTATACTTTTCAGTAAGCCCTTGATACCTATCCTTCTTTAATCCTTCTTTGTTTTCACTTCTAAATTCCGTTTTAGTAAAATCTTCTTTTATTGCGCTAGTGTTGACCTGAATCGATCTACGAGTAGAAGGACAGTTGTTCATGTGTGCTGGAGGCCAAAAGCGATAGAAGAGGAGATCGAAGGAATTTTGCGAGCAGTTGCTTTGGGTGTAAAGCAAGTCTTAAGGCAAGTATAGCTTGGGTTTTATTTCTGTGATCATGATCTTGTGACTTGATTAATGTTTAAGCAACGAACGATAAAAATAACTTTTTAGCAACTTGAGGATTTATCTGTACGTGATTTATTATGGATTTTCCGTACAACTATGAGGGCTATATGGCTCTGGCTTTGGTTGTTTAAAAGACCTTTTCTAACTTGTTAGAGGTTCTCCGAAAGGGCGCACGGGGGGTGTGACTCGGGTTGGGTGTAGTGCGGCTTCTGTCCTAATGTGTATAGGCTGCGGTCGTTGTGCCATTGGAAGGAGGGCCCTGCATTTGCAGATCACAGAAACCTTAGCGTCCCTAACTTGTTAGACGAAATTTTAAATGGCTTTATATGATTTCTGGTGTTTGAGCCTTGCAAACTCATGCATTTAGAAATTATGACTCATAGTGAAAGTGTACACCTCTGCGCAGAGTTAAATCGATATATCGTTCGTGCCCACGTACAAGGCAACCTTGACACATTTACAATGGGATAATGATGCTTGTTATGTTAAGATGTTCATTGTTTACCGTTTTATGCTTTACATTATTTATGTTACATTGATCATGGGTTTATGGGATCCAAACTACTTGCTATACTTGCAGAGTTCGACATGGACTCACTCTTGCTATTTCCCCACACCTCAGGAGAAGTTTAGGCTTGTGATCAACCAGTCAGTTAGATCCGGTGGAGTGGAGTCCTTACCTGAAGATCGGAGTTGTCTTTCCGCTGATTGCTACCTAAGGGTATATCTCTTTAGTACTTTATACGTTATTTATTAAGCATTGTTTACTGATACTACCCTTTACTTGTAGCTATATGTGGTAATTGACTCCTAGAACTCACATATGGTGTATATCTGGTTCTGTTCTTAAAACCGGGTATTACATTTTTTTATAGACTTGACGAAAACAGGCCACTCTGGATATATGCCATCAGCTAGGTAATAGCCTAAATTATATTCTCTTCCATTGACAGTGTACTGCAACTTAGGATCTTCTCCTCTTAGATGGTTGACAAATAAATCTGACTGGCTAAGCACATTGATATCATTGTTGGATCCAGCAACACCAAAGAAGGCGTGCCATATCCAACGATCATGAGAAGCAACTACCTCTAGAATGATTGTAGGAACACCGTGATCACCGCGGGTATACATCCCCTTCCATCCATAAGGGCATTTTTCCCAGTGCCAATGCATACAATCTATACTTCCTAGCATGCCAGGGAACCCACGACGCTCACCAATCGCCATTAAGCGCTCAACATCTTGTACTGTTGGTCGCCTCAAATACTCTGCCCCAAACACTGCAATCACTCCCTCCACAAATTTCTTCAAACATTCTACTGCAGTACTTTCACCAATCTTAATATACTCATCAAGCTGATCTGCAGGGCTCCCATATGCTAACTGCCTTATAGCAGCAGTGCATTTTTGAATTGGAGAAAGCCCAGGGCATTTAGCAGCATCCAATCTTAAGGTAAAAAATGGAGACCACTCACCGAGAGCATTGACAATGTGCTCAAATAGGGGCCTTCTCATCCTAAACCTTCTACGAAATATTGTAGAATTATAGATAGGATTCTCCGTGAAGTAGTCATTCATAAGCCGTTGATTTGCTTCTTCTCGATCCCTTGCCACAAATCTCCTTGGACCACTATTGCGTCTCCTTCCTTCTTCTAGTTCTTCAATATCATTCTTCAATTCTGCAAACATTGCATCTTGCAGGCCTTCTAATACTTCTTGCTCGGCTTCAAATTCTTCAAATGTGTATAGATCTTCTGGGTCTATGCTTCTATGTAAATGGGATAAATTCCAAATGAGCTAAATGGGATATATTTCATCATAATATCAAGCGACATGAGAAGAACCAAAAGATGACACGTAGTCAGTGGAATACTGCAACTGTTAAGTATATACATACCCTTCACTGGAGCCCATCGTCAAAGAACTTGTCCACCACGCAGGAAAACCGGCAGCTTCCTCGCTGCAAATTGGTAAACCCTCCTTAACTGCAAATTGTAGAAGCTCCATGACACACTACATTTGCAGAATTGCAGTAAACCTCTACCATGGATAAAATTGCCCTGTCAAGTAGTCAAACTGATAGTGCATATAAATGGATTATGGCCTCTACCAATTTGCAGTTAAGGAAAACCTGCACACTACTTTGAATAACTAAGATTTTCAGAGAAAAGCCTGAAGCTTAGCAACGGGAGCACTAGAGGCCATAAAGCTGCCTATAACACAAACTGGCAGGAAGTATGACAGCGGCAATCGATTGACTATACAACTTGCCCATCTGATTCCTATATCCACGAAAACATCGCTCGAAGGAATCCATACTGAAACCAGAAAATCCACAGGCGAACCCTGCTGCTGTTCCCCTCGCACCACCGGAACCAAACCAGCAACCTACAGATTGGATCGACGGCAGCTTCACTCACGGGTTCCACTTCGCTCGTGGAACCAAACCATAGCGACAGATCGGGAGCTCCCTTGGCGGTGGGTTCCACTTCGATCTGGAAGCTCGATCTGGGCGCCGCACAGGGGAGCAGGACGCCGGAGTGACACACGCCGCCTTCCGTTGCGCGAGGGCCAGGAGCCGGGAATGGACGCAGGAAGGCGAGGACGAGCGGGCCAGGAGCCGCGAGCGGGAGCGCAAGCGCACGCGGAGGCGGGAAGGCGAGCGCGGGAGCACGGAGGCGAGAAGTGAGCGCGGGATTCACCTCGGCGGCGGCGGCGGCATAGCTGATCCCAATCAATGCCGATAGAAACGAGTAGTTTCTCCCCAGTGGTTTTTCCATCGTTCCTTGGCGCATCGATGCGAGTGAAGACTTTGTTTCGTGCAGGCAAAACGGTTTCTTCGTTTGCCCGCTCTCTCTCCTCCTTAACTCACTTGCCGCGTTGAATTTTCGCCTACGTGGCACCCTCTTAAATAAAGATAGAAATCGGCTCTTAAATGCCGTTGGGACTGCCCTTACGCACCGGATACTCTTAAAGAGGCTGGTTGGCAAGTTGAGAAGTTGGCTTTAGTGGTTACTCCTTCTGTGGTAGCACTTGTATCCTTTTTAGAAGGTAGGCAACATTTTGCTTGCTCTGGTATCATTGTTGAGTTATCAGAAGGTATTGGCTTAATGTTATCAAAAAAAAGAAGGTATTAGCTTAATTGTGACTGTTGCAAACTTGGTTAAACATCAAGATGCAGATTTACTTGCTGAGAATCTTACAATCGATGTGTACTGGCAAAATGGTGAAGTTACCGATGGTCGTCCGTTCAAATATAAATTTTATCACAACATTTGTTTGATTGAAGCTAAAAATATGAAGCCTTTCTATCGACCGGGAAAAAGTTGTGCATCAAATAATATGAGTAAAATACACCGTAGGTCCGTTAACTTGCAGCATTGTCTCAAATGGGTCTGTTAATTTAGAAACCATTTATTCAGCCCAGTTAACTTGTGAGACTGTGCATTCCAGGTCCAAAGGCTGATTCCAGGCCGATTTTGCATACGTGGCAAGGACATCATGGCACGGGCCCCGTGACTTTTTTCAAATGTGTTTTTCGTCACCTACAATGTGTTTTTCATCGGGCGCACAACACTGTGAGGAGCGAATGACCTTTGGGCAGCCTCGGCGCCACCAAAGGTGAAGTTCTTCTTCTAGTTCACACCCCACAGCCGCCTGTGGACAACAGAGAGCGCCTGGAGCGGCACGGGCTTCAGCAGAACATCAATTGCGTGCTATGCGCACAGGACAACGAGTCAACGGACCACCTGTTCAACGGGAGCTGTGGCACAGACTCCTGGCGAGAGTAGGGTTCACACGCCTTTGCTCTTCGGTAGGGGATCGGTTGGTGGATTGGTGGCTTGCCTCCCGGACAATTGTGCCAGAAAGGTTTCTACGTGGATTCAACTCCCTCGTCCTGCTCATGATGTGGATGATTTAGAAAGAGCGCAACGGGAGGACCTTCGACCGCACATCATGCTTGCCCTCCGTCGTCCTCAAGTTTGTACGTGAGGAGGGGGATGCCTAGGTCGTGGCTGGGTTCAGGGCGATCGCACCCTTGTTCACCAACTAGGGTAGCTCGGGGTTTGGCTTAGTAGCACAATTAGTTTTCTTACCTAGTACAAACCTCGAAGCACCGTCGTTTGAGCCCATGCCCTGTGTTGTGTCTTGTACGCCTTTACCGATGGCACCTCGCCAATGGGATAGGCGGAATGTAATAAACATTCCAACCTCTCTTAATGAAATACGTGCAACGCATGTTTAAAAAAAAAAGAAAGAAATTTCGAACTCCAGTCAGATCTGTGTCGTTCGGCAAGACATAATTGCCCACCTTAAGCTCACTAATGGCACTTCTGCCATTCATTCTTTTCACAAGAAATGTACCTTTAAATTATGGAATTATTACTTCAAAAAATTGGAAATCGAAACTACCAGAGGAAATAGTGACACTAGATGCAGCACATATAAGACCAGAACCTGTGAATCTGGAATGCTTATGTGAATCATTTGAACATGAGCACTCTCTAGGAAATCATTTAACAAGTACAAGCCGCACCGACTCCTCGAAAAGGAAACCTGTCCACGTCTACTTCTAATTGCGCGCGCTGTCCGATTTCGCAATCTACGGCTCTCGTCGTCCGGGTTTTGCGAAGCTGGAAGCTGCTCCGGTTGCGAAGCTGCTGTATTTGCGTTTCTTTGGCTTCTGACCGTCCTCCGTTGCACAGAAAGGTTGCTCTCGGCTTCTGTGCCTGTGCTTCGGTGGATCTGCCACCCCAATTATTGTTTGCCTCGGCTTCTGCCCGATCGGGAAGCTATCCTTTATGCGAGTTCACCTCACCCTCTCCTCGGTTCCTCCGTCGGGCCTCTCCATTCTCCCCCGCCGCCGACGCTGCTGCTGCCGTCGTTCTTCTGCCTTTCCTTTGTCTCGCTGTTCAGATCTCCGTCCCTCCCATTCGTTTCCGTGCCTGCTTCTGCAGTGTGCTTGCGGAGGGTGGAAGAGATGGCTGCAATCGGCGTTGTGCGAGCGTGTGGAGAGGGATAGATAAGGCTTCGTTCCTCTGCTATCCTGCGGTACCGTTGCATCTGTCATCTGGCGGGCGCTGAGGTCAGTTCGATCCAATCTTCCTGGGATTCCTGCTGCTTATTAGATTTTGCATTCCCCAGGGTTCTCGGATTCTTCTTCTCGGTCTCTTCCTGGGATTCCTGCTGCTTATTAGATTTTGCATTCCCCAGGGTTCTCGGATTCTTCTTCCTGGTCGAATCTTACAGGGATTTATGCTACCTGGGTTCTGGGATTGTTCTTTCCGCTTCAATCTTAGAGTGATTTCGGTTGCTGTTTATTAGATATTGCATTCCGTAAGTTTCTCGGATTCTTCTTTTCGGTTGAATCTTACAGGGATTCCTGCTACTTGGGTTCTCGGATCGTTCTTTCCTTTTCAATCTCAGAGTGATTTCGGCGTCTTATTACATTTCCTGTTCTCACTGTCGCAGCCTAGATTGCCGCTTCTAATAAGGTTTCGCGTTCTTTGTCTCCTATGCGATTAGCAGGGTTCCGGGAATCTATTCGACGGTTGCTTCGGCGCTTCGAGGTTCTGAGTAACAGAGAACAGAACCACTGTTTGCGGAAGGGTATGGAGTAGGTGTTCACAGCAGGTAACATCTCTGAATATTAGTCAGAAAGATTTCTTCTTACTTACATTTTGCATGCTGTCAGCGATGATTTCCATGACTAATGCTTTCGACTGTTTTGCCCTGCATGGAATGGTTATTCCTGTAGGCTGGTGTGTGTAAATTTGAGTGTGTAAACAAAATTTACGGGGTCAGAGAGGCAGGAACGGAGGAAGCTCACCCTCTGGAATCGCTGGCTTCGTTCAGTTTTCCTCAGCATCATGTTTTATTTTAGGATTTCCTATTTTGCTGTTCTTCAAGCTGTTGTTCAGCAGTGCTCTCTCCCTTACGTAGCTCTCATACATGAGAAAGTAGATGATGGGGAGAGTCTGTTTGGTGTAGAGGTAGGGTTGCTATCGCAAAAAGGTACATCTCATAGGCCTAGGTATGCATTATTCTGGGCACCTCGAGGTTTAGCGCCTGATGCAGCTTATGAGGCTGCTTCCTTGGAGGCTCTTATTACGTTACAGGATATGTTTGGCTTCATTATTCTAGATTATAGCATACACGGGCTTCTCCTTTTTAGGAATCTGGCGCACCGTCTTTTTCCGATTGCTAATAGAGGTGCTCAGCTTGCTAGGTTAGTCATCGCATCAGCGAGAGATGAGAGTGTGGATTCAACAGATGTGCTTGATACAGCGTATGAAATTATTAATGAAATAAATGGTATCGTCGTCTAATAATAAATGATTTGCTTGCTTAGATTTCGAATCAGATGATATATGTACTCTGTGCATGATTTATGAAATGGAATTCTAGGTCAAAAATTCTCCGCTGCCGTTATCTTTTGCACTCATTAGATTATATCATGCCTATTTACAAATTTGTGACATGCACTGTGTTCTAGGGTACAAAAAAATTTAAAAAAAAAAGAAAGAAAGAAAAAAAAATCCGCTTCCTCTACCTCCTCTCCTTACTTTGTCCCTAACCTCTATGTCCCAAAGAATTATGGTATAAATTTTTGCCTTGCTTCCAAATCATTAGGCCATAGGCCTAGGTATGCATTATTCTGGGCACCTTGAGGTTTAGCGCCTGATGCAGCTTATGAGGCTGCTTCCTTGGAGGCTCTTATTACGTTACAGGATATGTTTGGCTTCATTATTCTAGATTATAGCATACACGGGCTTCTCCTTTTTAGGAATCTGGCGCACCGTCTTTTTCCGATTGCTAATAGAGGTGCTCAGCTTGCTAGGTTAGTCATTGCATCAGCGAGAGATGAGAGTGTGGATTCAACAGATGTGCTTGATACAGCATATGAAATTATTAATGAAATAAATGGTATCGTCATCTAATAATAAATGATTTGCTTGCTTAGATTTCGAATCAGATGATATATGTACTCTGTGCATGATTTATGAAATGGAATTCTAGGTCAAAAGTTCTCCGCTACCGTTATCTTTTGCACTCATTAGATTATATCATGCCTATTTACAAATTTGTGACATGCACTGTGTTCTGGGGTACAAAAAAATAAAAAAAAAAAGAAAGAAAGAAAAAAAAAACTCCGCTTCCTCTACCTCCTCTCCTTACTTTGTCCCTAACCTCTGTGTCCCAAAGAATTATGGTATAAATTTTTGCCTTGCTTCCAAATCATTAGCTTCTTGATGATCAACATCTGTCATGGCTTCAACTCATGCTAATGAAACATCGTCTGTTGGTACGTAACTATAACCTACAAGGACATCTTTCTTTGGATATTATGACCTCTGCCTAACTAAGGTTTAACGGTATATTACTTAATTGTATTATATATTACTGTTTTGTATAGCTAACAGCCAGCAGACGGAGGACGCTGTGGCTGTATCACCATCTACTATACATGTAAGAGGACGTAAGTATCGTCCACCGCCTAAAAGGCAGTTTTACTATTAGTTACAACTGCATAATTCCCTAGGAAGAAACTATTTAGGGTGCCCTCCATACATACAGGTGGAAGGGCTAATCGAAATGCGCATTCTTTGGATCCAAGTTCCTCCACACACCGTGCTGCTCGACGACGAAGAAGACGTACAAAATTCCCCAACTCTTTTTCAGATATTCTCTTCATATCCATTCAAAATGCCAAAACAGTGTCCTGTTCCTTCTATGCCAGCCACAAACACATCATGTACTGCACAAGATGTGGACCCTGCAGCTGCCCGGCAAAAAAGAAGGCTCCTACTTCAACAACATCGAATGATCTGGGGAGGTATTATTTTGGTGCCCTTCGATCTGTTGTTGCATGTTTGGATGCCACTGGGCTCTATTATATATAATACGTCATTTGTAGGGGCTGCATCCATCCGTAGTGCTAATTTACCGTGTGGCCACTACGACGAGGCTTTTGTGGCTGCTTTGAAAGGTATCCAACATTCGACATGGACATAGACACAACCTGCCTTCATCTAGCTTACCTTTGTACCATCATTGTCCTATCTTTTTATAGTCTCTTATCCTGGACGATCCTATTTTGGTGGCCCTGATCAACAATGCTCCAATTGCCATGCTCTGTTCTGGTATGCTGAGAATGTTGGAAAAGATCCTGACACCGGTGCGCCAATCTATAACAAATGCTGTAGAGGTGGAAAAGTGAAGCTTCCACCTTTCCAGCCACGACCGGAGCCCCTTGCTTCATTGGCACGCTTTAATGGTGGACCTGCCTCTAGCAAGTTCATGAGAAGCATACGGCAATACAACTGCCTATTTGCTTTCACATCCATGGGTGCCGATATAGATCGCACCATGAATGACGGTCGAGGACCTCCTGTGTTCAAGATTTCTGGTCAGATCCATCATCGTATTGGTTCACTTCTCCCTCCAGAAGATGCTGCTCCGAAGTTTATACAGCTTTATGTGTATGATACAGAACATGAAGTACAATATAGAATTGCTGCATTAGCCACACCTGAACGACGTGGAGTGGAATTGGATCCTGATGTTGTCCAATCGTTAATTGATATGTTGGATCACTGCAATCCGTTAGCACAGCAATTTAGGATGGCAAGAGACAGATTGCAGGGTGGTGATGACGAAAAATTTGTTATACAGATTATTGCTCCGCGCGATGGAGATCCACCACAGTATTGTTTGCCAACAAGCAGTGGTATTGAATTGCTTGTCGCCGGTGATTTCCGACCTGAGGCTTATCAGCGTGACATTGTTATTGAAACAAGAACACATAAACTCAAACAAATTTCAGCTTTGCATCCTGCTTTTATGGCTTTGCAGTATCCTCTCCTGTTTCCCTATGGAGAGCGTGGATTTCAGAAAGGAGTGCCATATGCTGGTTTGGAACCAATAGATGACAGTACATACACAAAGGTTACCATGCAAGATTACTTCTGCTACAACTTACACTACAAAAAGGATCAGCCAAACCCATATCTGTGTTATGGACAATTATCAAGTCAGGCAAAAGTAGATGCACGGGCATGTATTGATGAAAACAGATTGAGCTATCTTTTAGAAAAGCAAGATGATATAAGGGTTGAAAGTATTCAAGGAATATGTGATGCCATATCAAGGGGTTCTACACATGGAGAAGACATGGGCAAAATGACTGTTTTGCCAGCATCTTTTACAGGTGGAAGAAGATACATGATACAAAATTATCATGATGGAATAGCAATATGTAGAGAACACGGCCCCCCTGATTTCTTTGTCACTTTCACCTGTAATCCCAAGTGGCTAGAAATTACTGAGGCTATATTTGATGCTGGTATGAAACCGGATGATCGATCTGATGCCATTGTCCGTGTATTCAATTTGAAATTGGAAGAAATGTTGCATGATATTAGAAGCGGAGAAATATTTGGACCCTGCAGTGCAGGTACATCCTCATTACTTAGTCAAAAAATTGCCTTTCGGTTATGTAAATTGTCGGTGTTTCGTACCCCGGGGGGTATTACACCAACGAGTAAATTTCTATGCGTGCTCCCCAATCCGGATGGTGATGCAAGATGGACACAATCGTTTATCCTGGTTCAGGCAAAGAGTGCCCTACGTCCAGCAGAGGGGAGAGTTTTGTATTATCTTGCACCGGGGTGCTTGTACAGGGGTGAATACAAGCGAGTCCCGAGACTTAGCGTGCGTGGAAATGTGTTGTGAATGAAGGCGTCCCAAAAACCTCCTCGAGACTAGGCCCCGGCATCCTCTTTTATAGGCCAAGGGAGGCTCGGGAATACAAAGTAGATAGGACTGGCGTGGCGTGACGTCGAGCTACATGCACCGTGTCGAGTCGCCGAACCGTAGACGCTCTCTCCGGTGCGGTTCGAGCCTCGTAGCGGCATGGCCGACGATGGCCTGCCGGTCCTTCTCGATCGTGGGCTGACGTAGTCGAGGTATGGCGCTGCGTAGTCGAGCACGTGCGCCGGGAACCCCGCGGTATGGTCGTCGAGGTGGGAAAGACAAACACCGTGCGTCCCTTGTTCGGGTTGCGTCCCGTCACCATTCCTCGAGTGGTTGGTAGCCGCCTCGAGGGCGGTGATCCGAGCGACGGGACGGGACGACGTAGTTGGTGGCACAGAGTGTTGACGACGGCGTCGGGAGGGAATGCCGCTCGCGCCACGGTACTCGACGTGGTGCAATAGTGTTGCTCGGCATGCCCGTATCCCGGGTATGGGCGGCGGAATAGGAGAAGTGACCGGCGTTCTTCTCTCCATGCCGCGCACTGTAGCCATGGGGTTAGGCGGAGCAAGCATACTTCCCACTATTACATATACTGCAGCCATGTGCGTGTCTTGGATAGGTAATGTTTGTGGGCGGACTCGAGCGGCTGCTCGCTCGAGCGTTCTCCGTCCCGCTCGAGCGGTCGCTCGCTCGAGCGGTTTACGCCATCGTCTCGAGCAGTCGTACGCTCGAGCGGTTTCCGTATTTCTCGAGCGGGTGAGCGGCCGTTGCTTGAGCCAGCAGGTCTCTGAGGCCTTGCGGGCCTGGTAGTGGGCCGGCCCAGTGTGAGGAGGATTGGGGTTTCTCTGGTTAATTCTCGGGAGATTTAAAGGTAAGACGGGTTGGGTCATTTTCCTCTAACGTACGATTTAGGACCCCTAATCTAGGTACCCGACAAGTAGCCCCCGAGCCCTTGTTTGATTGTGAAACTTCAAACAAGGGATCATGAAGTGGAGTTAAAGTACCTAGAGTTGGGATTATTGTCGGTATTTCGAGGAGTCATTTCGTCCTTTCTCCGTGGGGCGCGCGAGCGTCCCCGCGGGGTAGCCCGAGGCCCCGGAGGAGTGAGGCATTCCTCCGGGGGCTTTGAAATGAACGATTTTGGGCAAGGGTATTATTAATTGGAGTTGTGGTATCTCGAGGCGTAAGATTTCTATTCTACTTTCGAGCCCCCGAGTTTTTCCCGCTCCTCCCGTGTCGAGGAGGTTTTTTTGTATGACTCGAGCCCCGTGCCCCGGATAGGTGGGGCTGGAGTCGTGATCCGGTCCACGGATCTCTTGGATCAAATCCAAGTGACGAGGGTCCGACACTACTCGCGGTTGAGCGAGCGCCACACCCCTCTCGTGAGCCGATGGCGGGTAGTCCAAGTGAGAGCTCGTCTCCTCTCGAGGGGGGACGGCTTCGTGGCCCGGGGGCGCCCTCATTGAAGCTGGGCCCTTAGTTTCCAGAGGACCGGTCCCGTTCGAGGGGGCCGGCGGCTCGAGTGCCTCCCGTCGGCGGGATCTCTTAGATACATAGTGCCCGGCCTTGGACACGCCATCTGGGTTCGAGGGTTCGTTCTCGAGCGGAACTTTTCGAGGGTTCCTTCCCATTGGCGCCCCTAACTCGGGTGCTCGAGGGCGGCTGTTCGAACCCGTCTGTGGGTCAGCCTCCGCTCCCTCGAGACTTACTTGTGGGACCGAAGTCCCTGGGTTTCTTACCGTGTAAGGGACCGTCCGTCGAGACGTCCCGTCATTGCGCTCATTTGATGCGCGTTTGTCCGTTGCAAGCGGCGCGCCTTTTTAGGTGGAAACCGGCGTATCGTGGTGATCGTGGCGACGGTTCCGCTCCACCTCGCGTCGTGTGCGCCTAAAAAGTAGGTGACGGTTTGTCAGGGCATTTAATGCGGTTACCGTTTTTCGTCGAGTCCGCCGGGTGCGCGCGGCCGTTGGATGGCGTAATCTGGGCCGTTGAACGTGGTTCACGCGGATCATCTTGGGCTCTATAAATATGGAGGAGCGGGCTCCCGGTTCTTCTTCCCCGCAATCTTGCCTTCCTCGCCGCCTACGCCGCCAGCTTGTGCTCGTCTTAGATCCACCCGCCGCCGCCGTCTTCCGCAATCGCCGTTGCCGCCACCGCCCGTGACCGCCACGCCATTCTAGCCCGTGACCGCTTCGTTCTCTCGCGCCACCGCTCCCGGCGCCACCGCCGCTTGCGTTGCGCCGCCGCCGTTGCTCTCCCGTTCCACTCCCGTCACCGTCACATGGGGAGGTCATCCAAGAAGACGGGCCGGAGCTCCGGCCAGGGCGCGCGGTAAAGGCAAGGGCAAGGGCAAGGGTAAGGGCGCCGCCAAGCCTTCCTGTGCCGGTGGTGATGGCGGACGCGCTCCGTGGCCTCGGTCTACGGTGACCGAGGGAATGCCGCTCAATGCGGTGAACGGCGGATTACTTCCGCCTAATCCGGCGGAGGGGGTTACCGGAGTGGAGGGTGCCGGACGACGGCGACCTCGAGCCCAACCCCGCAGGGCTACATTCTCGAGCTTCATCCGGTTCCACCGGCGGGGACTTGGTGCGCGGCCGAGCCGCTTCATGCGGCGCTCCCCACCATTTCGGGTCGAGCTCCAAGATTTCAACCCCAATTCCATCTCGCTCGCGGCTACCTATGCCGCCGTGTGCGAGGGATATTTGGGGATGGCGCCGCAGGGGACCCGTTCACCCACGTCTTCAAGGCGACGCTTTTCACCAAGGCGGTGAAGAGCAAGAAGGCCGCCGACGACGACGGTGGTGATGATGACGAGGAGGAGGAGGAGAACAAGGAGGACAATGAGGAAGAGGAGGAGGAGAAGGAGAAGGAGGAGGAGGAGCAGCCGAAGATCCGCCGCTATGTTCGAGCGGGTTCCTGCTCGCTCGGCCGAAGAGGAAGGAATGCCGGTTGTCCGCACGTGGTCGTCGAACAACGCGAACCGGATCGAGAATGGTTCTACCTCCGCAACGAGGGGGCCTCTTCCCGGAATATACCGGTGCAGTGCTAACCGAGCCCGGCTTCAACTGGGCGCATGGCCAGCCGGCGGCGCACCAGCCCCGCATGAACTCTTTGCTCGACGCCATCTCGAGCCTGCGCAACCGGAGGTCCGGCAACTTCTTCCTCAACATCGCGCATGTGGTGGCCGAGTTCCACAGCCGCCGGGTGCTTCCGCTCGCCGAGCGTCCGCTGCGGCTCGACCAGATGACGGAGAACGCCGACCCTGCGGCGCTTGCGGCCAGCAGGATGTCCGACGAGCCTCTCCCGGTCGCTACGATCGTGGCTCGGGTGCGTGACGCAATCGACGGGGAGGAACTTTGGCGAGAACCAGTCGGCCTCTTCCGCATGCGCCGGAGTACAACCTCGCTCGGTTACGTAAGTTTTCTCGAGATCCTCTTTTCGTCGTTTCTTTTACTTGAGCAATTCTTATCGAGGCCTCGCTCTTTTGTCCGAATATCAACGACCACGCGGAGTCGAGGCCTCCGGTGAAGGAGGACGCGCCCGACCGCGAGGTAAGACGCTTGAGGGGTGAGCGAGCACATACCGCCGTGGTCTCGAGGAGGGAGGAGAAGGCGCGAAAGCCCTTGCGCTAGAGGAGAAGGAGAAGCGCAAGGCTAGGCGCCGCCGGAACGTGAAATACGCCCGGCGACGGACCCGACCGACCGGACCCCGGTCTCGAGTCGTCCGATGAGGACGAGGAGGAAGATGACGATGACGATGATGACGAGGCGACCGTCGCTGATGACGCCGTCGTCGCTCGAGCCCCGACGCTTGCTCGCTCTCGCGTGCGAGCCAACGTTGGCGCCGGCCTTCGCGCGACGACTCGTCGCTCGTTCGAGCGGGTCGCGGGAGGGGTCGTCGAGCCGCGGTGCTCGAGCGCCGTCGTCGGCCCAAACGGGGCAACGGCAACGGGGGGCGTCCCAATACTCCGGCCCGCCGCACTCGCTCGTCGTCGCCGGCTCAAGCAGGGCGGCGGGAGGAGTCGCCCCGTCCTTCTAGCCATGGCGGGCGGGCGCCGTCTCCGGCGCGGCAGGCGCCGTCTCCGACGCGGCGGGAATCTTCCTCCCGCCACCGTTCTTCTTCAACGGGCGCGCACACCCGGCACGGGAGGCTGCAAATGTGCGCACTTCATCTTCGTGCACCCGGCGAGCAGCGCCGGCTCCTCTAGCGACCGCCGGGCGGAGCGGATCCGACTCGCGGGTCCCGGGATCCCGTGAGGGACGCCGTGCCCGAGCCACCCAAGGAGTCGGCTAAAACGGAGCGGCCGCCAGGGGTCTCGAAGCCCTCGAGCGGCACAAGCGGCGGGCTCGAGGCCCCCAAGTCCTCGAGTGACTCGAGGGGGCAACCGAGGCTCGGAAGCCCCGAGCGCTCCGAGCAAGCCAAGCGGCTTGAGCGGCGCTACTCCGACCGCGGGTAAGTCTCCCGGTCGACCTACTCCCTAATGCATTGTTTTGTTTGTGTGCGAGTATTTTGTCACAATGATTTTTTGTTTTTCTCTTTCTTCCAGGGACTAAGCGTTCCCGCAGTCCTTGCCATCCCTCCCTTCCATGGTGCCTACTAAGAGGCCGAGGACCACGGGAGGGTCGAGCGGCACCCCGTCGATGCCGGGTGGAGTGACTCTCCCTCTCTCTACTCCCATTTGGTTAGAGCGGGCCAAGGATGCGCTCAAGCGCGGTCCCGATGGCGGCCGCATCCCGTGTAGGTGCCGGGGTCGTGGTCAAGGCGGCGGAGGAGAAGGAGGGGAGGAGACGCCCGCCGCCGACCGGCCCGTGGGAGATGTGGAGATGCGGGGAGGCGGGACCGGTGCACGAGCTTCGGCCCCGAGCCGGGCCTCAACCCCTCCTCGGGACATGGAGGTCGAGTCCTCGCCCGGGCAACGGGTTGAGGAGGGTGAGGCCCAGCCGCCGCTCGAGAGGATGCGCTCGAGGAGCACCCCGCTGCCACACCGGAGGGTGAGAAGGCGGAGGAGCGGTGGTGCAGCAGGGGGACCGGTGGTGCGGCTCGCCGCCGCCGGCATCGAGGAGATCCGGCCCGCAAGTGGAGCAGCGGGCCGAGCAAGAGGAGCAAGCAGCGGCGGAGGTGGGGGCGACGGGCGGAGCCGCCCGCCGCCGTAGGCGGCGATGAGCACCGGGCGGCGATCAAAGGGAGGAGCGACACGAGGAGCACCGCCCGGCGCCACATCGGGCGCCGCCGCCACGCCCGCGGTTGGGGAGGTCGTGGTGCCTCACCTTGTGCCCGACTCGACGACGGGCGAGGTGGAGTTCACCGTTATGTCCGAGGCCGACCACCGAGGAGGCCCGGAAGGAGGCGGACGGCGGCAGCCATCGTTGACGGCCATATGCGGTCGGTTGGTCTCGGAACCCGTTGAGCCCTCCGATGCCTCTATTGAAGAACGGAGGAGGCTTGAGGCGCGGGCGCTCGCCCGAGGCGTCCTCTTCCCGTGGCTCGCCGCAACGTCCGACCGCCCGGGCCGAGCGGGTGGTGACGGCGGGCGTCGATTTGGAGGCGGTGAGGAGACTCCACTCCTCCGTCGACAAGGAGATGCGGGAGGAATTCCCTTTGTGGGAAAGGCCGCCGCCGGTGCTCCCCGACCCTCTCGACCACGAGGCCCTGCGATCGTGATGAACGATCGAGGGAGCTCGAGGCGCATATGGAGGCCGAGGAGCGCCGTCGCGGGCTTGAACACGCTCGAAGGCCGCTCGTCGCTCATCTCCGAGGACCTGCCCCGGCTTTCTTCTGTAAGTACCTTCGAGCACGACTCCCTTTTATTTGTGTTTGACTTATCGCTACTTGTATTTGACTTTTCCTCTCTCGTGGCTTAGACGGCGCAAAGCCGTTCATACGCCAAGTCGGTTCACATCCGCGCCTCGTGAGAGTGAGGACGAAATCCGGCGGTATGTGCGCTTGGGGCGGGATGCCGAGGCGTAGCCGCACCGGTCCGCTCGGCTTCTTCGAGAGGCCAACGCCGCCCGGACGCCGCCAAGGAGGATGCCAAGAAAGCCCACGACGAACTCGCTCGAGTGGCGCAGAGGCCGGGGGCAGCGCAGCGAGGAGCGGTGAGCTCGCTCGGGCCGCGCGCGGAGGCCGAGACCGCCGCGACTTATGCACGGCCGCATGCGGCCTTCGAGCAGCTCAAGCGGGACGCGGCTACCGCGCCGCGGCTGGGCTACAAGGCCAAGCGGCGGGACATGGAGCAGCTCCGAAGGAGAAGGCCGGCGTCGAGGCCTACGTGAAGGAGCTCCGGGCCTCGGTCACCCGAGTGGCTGCCGAAAAGAGGCCCTTGCTAGCGCGCTTGAAGCGGAGAAAGAACGGGCCGGCGGTCTCCGAGACGGAAGCGGTAAATCTCCGCCTAGAGATGACGACGAAGGACCTTGCCATCCGGGTGCCGGCGGGGCTTATGAGGAGCCGCGCGTGGAGAAACACGACGTCGAGCGCGTCCTCCGTGAGAAAAGAGGGTGAACTTACGCGGGCGCTCGATCGTGAGCAAAGGCTCTCGACCCGCCGCACCGGTGAGTGCTCGAGTCTTTTAGTCCTTTTTCGTGCGTGACTTATACGGGTTGCTCGAGTACCTGATTAAGTACTTGATTCTTGTCATCTTTTTCAGGTTTGGAGGCGGACCTGGCGGGTGCGCGTGAGGACGCAAGGCTGACCCAGGTGTTGCTTGATGGCGCGGTTTCGTCCAAGGCCCGCATCACCGGCGCCATCGACACCCTCAGCGCCAACGTCGAGGGGCCAGACGCCGGCCGTGGGTACGCCAACCGAGTCGTCGAGTTCGGCGCTTCTCTGCGGGGCCGTGTCCGAGATGCCCTCGTCTTCGCTGTGCGCCGGACGATGGCTATCTTCTACTCGGGGTTCAGCGTCTCGAGGGAAGAGGCCCGGACCGGGATGGAGGCCGTGGCGAGCGGCTTTGCCTACGTCGAGGGCGAGCAAGAAGGAGGGGTCAACCCCGGATCGAGCGCTCAAGGCCGAGGCCGAAGAACCGGCGCCCGTCTTGGAGGCGATCTCGTGCATGAAGTCCTCCCGCCAGCGTAGAGTAGATTCCAACCGGCCTGCGAGCCGTAATCTGGGCAACAAGGCCCTTGTAAGAAAACAAGTATTTTTGGTTATGGGAGTGGCCCAAGTGGCCTTGAACCGTCATACTCAGATGTTTATAATCGTTAATCGTTATGCTCTAGTTTTCTCCTTGCGCTTGATGTCATTTTCCACTTCCTGCCTTTACTTTGTTTTAGCTAAGCGTTGGCGCCGTGCTCGGACCATTTCGAGAGGGATGAGTTAAGGTGCCGTAGCTCGGAAGCGTGGGAAGCCTTGTGCTCGATCGCCCGGCTCGACGAGCTCGAGGTAACGCAAATACTTAGCTTTCGAAAAGTTTCGAGGCGAGGAGGGGAAAGATTACGTCGAGCACCGTTTTTGAAAAACTAGGGGCGTTTTTTCGAGGACTTCGGGGGGCCCCCGGTCTAGCCCCCAGGGGCTTGACTTTGTGGAAACAAAGTCGAGCCCACCTTGCGTATGAACAAAAAGTAAGAAATTGACTTATTTACTCATACGAGCGGTAAAATTTAAGAGAAAGTATGTACAAGGCATCGAGGCCTAGGAGAAAAAGCGACGTAGCTGTTCGATGTTCCACGCGTTGGTGAGGGTCGAGCCTTTTCCGTCGGCTAACTTGTACGTCCCGGTTTCAACACCTTGACCACGATGAACGGACCTTCCCGGGGAGGAGTCGCTTGTGGCGCCCCTTGTTATCTTGGCGTCGACGGAGCACGAGATCGCCGATGTTGAAATCCCTCTTGCGCACATTCTTTTCGTGATATTGCCGTAGCTTCGTTGGTAGCGCGAGTGTAGGAGCGCCGTGTCTCGAGCTTCTTCAGCTTGGTCGATGGCGTTTGCCGCCTTTCCCGGTTTGTCTCGCTCGTTGTAGGCCCTGAGTCGAGGGGACCCGTATTCGAGGTCAGTGGGGAGGACGGCCTCAGACCCATAGACCAAGAAGAACGGGGTGAACCCGGTGGCTCGACTCTCAGTCGTCCGCAAACTCCACAGACGAGATGGGAGTTCAGTCACCCACTTGTTGCCGTGTTTGTTCAAGCGTTGGAAAATCCTTGGCTTTAGACCTTGCAAGATCATGCCATTTGCGCGCTCGACTTGGCCATTAGTTCGAGGGTAGGCGACTAGCCGACCGCCCACACGGATGTGGTTCCGATCGCAGAAGTCCAAGAACTTTTTGCCCGTGAACCGGGTGCCATTGTCGGTGATGATGATGTTAGGGACTCCGAAGCGATGGATGATGTCGGTGAAGAACTCGACCGCTTGCTCCGAGCGGATGTTAGTGATGGGCTTGGCCTCGATCCACTTGGTAAACTTATCGATGGCCACGAGCAAGTGGGTGTGGCCTCCCGTCGTCTTTTTGAGGGGTCCGACCAGATCGAGCCCCCGACCGCAAATGGCCATGTGAGGGGATCATCTCGGAGCGCGTGTGCTTTGGAAGATGCGTTTGCTTGGCGTAGAATTGGCATCCTTCACACGCTCGAACAAGCTTGATGGCGTCAACGGTTGCGGTGGGCCGCAAAAAGCCTCGCCGGAATGCGTTCCCGACAAGGGCTCTTGGCGCGGCGTGGTGACCACAAGCTCCCGAGTGCATGTCTCGAGTAGCTTCCCGCCTTCCTCGATCGAGATGCA
This sequence comes from Themeda triandra, assembly GCA_018135685.1. NCBI lineage: Eukaryota > Viridiplantae > Streptophyta > Magnoliopsida > Poales > Poaceae > Themeda > Themeda triandra. The sequence goes on along the minus strand of JAENPR010000067.1, from coordinate 1,347,616 downwards.
CCGTTGGAGTACGCCGGTTGGGCTCCGGCGATAGAGCTCTCTCGTCGTCTCCGTAAAGGACGTAAGTTTTGGCTCGACGAGCTAGTCGTCTCGCCTCGTTCGATCCTTCCGCGCTCCCCTCGAATGAGATACTCGAGGAATGGTGCACGCCCGGTCGGTTGGCGGGCTCGTAGCCTGGTCGATCTCCATGACCGTGGCCCCGTCGAAGGGGGCTCAACAAATGGTCCCGCCCCTGCCCCCGAGTCCCACTTTACGGATGGCTCATGGAGGTCTTTCGAGAAGACGTCGGTGGTAGCGGCGCTCGAGATGAAGCGATTTTGGCCAGCTCGTCTCGCAGCCTCATTGAAGCGCCTTGGGATGTGGTTGAGCTCGAGACCATGGAAACTGGCTTCCAACTTGCGCACCTCACTGCAGTATGCGTCCATTTTTTCGTCATGGCAGCTCGAGGCTTTCATTACTTGGTCGATGACAAGCTGCGAGTCGCCCCGAGCATCGAGGCGTCGGACCCCAAGCTCAATGGCAATGCGCAACCCATTAACGAGCGCCTCATACTCTGCCATGTTGTTCGAGGCGGCAAAGTGGATGCGTACTACGTAACGCATGTGTACTCCGAGAGGTGAGATGAAGAGCAAGCCCGCGCCGCTCCTGTCTTCATAAGTGACCCGTCGAAGTACATGGTCCATAGCTCGGCCTCGGATCTCGGACCGAGGGAGTTGGACGTCGGTCCACTCGCGACAAAGTCACCCGACTCGAGATTTGATAGCCTTTCGTGGGGCGTACGTGATGGTCTCGCCCATGAGCTCGACCGACCACTTGGCGATTCGACCCACGACTTCCCGGTTCTCGATAATTTCCCCAAGTGGGAATGATGTTACCACCGTCACCGGGTGGCTAAGAAAGTAGTGGCCGGAGTTTTCGACGGTGAGTACGATTGCGTAGAGCAGCTTTTGGATATGGGGGTATCGAACCTTGGCGTCCGAGAGCACCTCACCGATGAAATACACCGGCCGCCGGACGGGGAGCGCGTGCCCCTCTTCCCCGCCTCTCGACCACTATGACTGTGCTGACCACCTGAGTGGTTGCGGCAACATAGAGGAGGAGGGATTCGGCGGGTAGACTGTCTCGAGCCGGTCGAGGCGGCACGAGCACAGGAGGAGATGTGAGCATGCTCTTCAGTTTCGAGAGGGCCTCCTCTGCCTCAGGCGTCCACGTGAAGTGCTCGGATTTTCTGAGGAGCCGGTACAGAGGCAAGGCTTTCTCTCCCAGGCGCGCGATGAACCGACTGAGTGCAGCTAAGCATCCAGTGATCTTTTGTACCCCTTTTAGGTCTCGAATCGGCCCCATTCTCATGATGGCCGCGACCTTCTCGGGATTGGCCTCGATGCCACGCTGGGAGACGATATACCCTAATAACATGCCTCGAGGCACGCCGAAGACACACTTCTCGGGATTCAACTTGATGTTTTTAGCCCGGAGGCATCCAAACGTCAACTTGAGGTCCCCGACAAGGTTTTCTACTTTTCGAGTCTTGACAACGATGTCATCGACGTAGGCCTCGACGGTCTCTCCTATGTGTTTCTCGAAGACATGGAGCATGCAACGTTGGTATGTTGCCCCGGCGTTTGAAGGCCGAAAGGCATTGTGACATAACAATACATGCCCATGGGGGTGATGAATGAAGTCGCGAGCTGGTCGGACTCCTTCATTTTGATTTGGTGGTAGCCGAGTAGGCGTCGAGGAAAGAAAGTACTTCACAACCCGCAGTGGAATCAACGATTTGATCTATTCGAGGTAAAGGAAATGGGACTTTGGGACATGCTTTATTTAAACTAGTGTAATCTACACACATCCTCATTTTCCCATTCTTTTTCTCTACTAATACGGATTAGCTAACCACTCGGGATGATGTACCTCCTTGATGAATCCGGCCTTCTCGAGCTTCTCGACCTCTTCGCGGATGATCCTACGCTTCTCCTCGTCGAAGCGGCGCAGCGTTGCTTGACAGTCTTGAACCGGACGGATCTCCAAGGCGTGCTCGGCGACATCCCTCGGTATGCCGGCATGTCCGAGGGACTCCACGCAAACATGTCGGCGTTTGCGCGGAGAAAGTCGACGAGCACCGCTTCTTCTATTTGCTTTGTCAAGGGAGGCGCCGATGACCGGCGTCTTTTCCCCGACGAGCTTGGATCGAGCGGAATCTTCTTGGTGTCGTCGGCGGGGTCGAAGTTGCCACTGTCGCTTGGGTGTTGGAGGAGAGGCTCCGGCCGCCATGTGATCGAGCATCATGGCTAGGTCTTCGGATGTTCCCGACGTTCATCGGTGATTCCCGTTCTCGACGCACTCCACATCGCAGGTGGTAGGCGTGCTCGTACGTGGAACCGATGGTGATGACTCCTTTTGGTCCCGGATCTTGAGCTTGAGGTAGGCATAGCTGGGGATCGCCATGAATTTTGTGTAGCACGGCCTGCCCAGGATAGCGTGGTACGTCCCCTCGAAACTGGGTACGTCGAAAGTTAAGACCTCTCGACGAAAGTTCGAGCGTGTCCCAAAGACGACGGGGAGGTCGACGCGGCCGATCGTGAGCGCTTTCTTGCCAGGGACCACCCCGTGGAAGCCCCCGGCGCTCGGCTGGAGATCAGCTCTAGTGAGGCCGAGCAACGTGAGGGTCTCCATGTAGATGATGTTGAGGCTGCTACCTCCATCCATGAGTACCTTGGTGAAGCGGGCGTTGAGGATGATCGGCGCGACGACGAGAGGGTACGAGCCGGGATTGGTGACATGGTCTGGATGATCATCACGGTCGAACGTGATGGGAGCATCCGACCGCCGAGGAATTGAGGCGTGGCGGGTTTTATGGCGAAAACCTCCCCGCGCTCGGCCTTCCGCTCTCGGCGTGTCATCCGGGTGGTCGGGCCGCCGTAGATCATGTAGCACTCGGTGATGGGCGGATACCCACCGTCGTCGTCGTCGTTGGCTCGATCCTCGCCACCCTTATCCTTCTTGCCATCGTCCTTGTCAATGCCAAGCTTCTTGAAGTAACCTCGAAGCATACGGCGCCTCTTCGAGGTTATGCTTGACCGGCTCCTTGTGGTAGGGGCACGGCCGCTTCAAGATCTTGTCGAAAACGCCCCCATCCGGAGGGGGTCTAGGCTTTTGCGCTCGGCCGCGCCACCTCGTCTTCCACGACCGCGCGCTTGCCTTGCCGATTGCCTTTCTTCTTCTTCCCGTTCTTCTTCGGTCCTTGCTCGAGCCCTCACCGCCTCCCGGGGACGGCGCGGGCTTGTTCCCCCCCCACCAAAGAAGGCCCCCACGGCCTCGTCGCCGCCGCGGCGTAGTCGGCGACGACGTCCATGAGCTCGTTCACCGTCTTTGGGCGGTTGCGCCGAGCTCTCGCACGAGCTCTTTGCACGTGGTGCCCGAGACAAACGCCAGGATGACGTCGTGGTCCGGGATGTGCGGCGCTCGGTGCGCGGTTGGAGAAACGTCGAGCAAAATCCCGAGAGATTCCGTGGTGTTTTGCTTGCAATTACGGAGATCCCACGAGTTGCCAGGTCGGATGTACGTGCCCTTAAAGTTCCCCTCGAAAATCTGGACCAAGTCGGCCCAATCGTGGATCTGATGGGGGGGAAGTTCCTCGAGCCACCGTCGAGCGGTGTCGAGAGAAACAAAGGGGAGCCGGCGTATGATGGCCTTATCCTCTCGAGCCCCTCCCGGGCGAGCCGGCCGGAAGTCGGCCGCCCGAGCTCGGGCTTGGTCTCCCGTTGTACTTGACCACGCTCGTGGGGGTCGAAACGGGTTTGGCAACGGCGTGTTGCGGATAGCTCGACCGAAGACTCGAGGGCCTCGGTGGCTCTAGAACCCGCCGATCCTCGTCGCGTCGTAGCGTCCCCTCGATGGGCCTTGTAGCCACGGTCCTCGGCACCCGCAGCCTTGCGTCGTCGATTGTCGTTGATGTCATGACGCGCATCTTGAGCCGCACGGTTGTCGAGGATGCGTTCTCGAGCGGGGGCCCTACCGCCTCGAGGGGTGCCTCTTGGTGGACGGAACCCTCCCGCTCGTGCCGTGGTCGTTCGGGCCGCTTCACGCCGTCTCGAGGCCGAGCTCTCGGCCCGCCGGACGGCCGCGACTTGGAGGAGCCCTTGGATCTCGTCTCGTATCCGTAATGCATGCGGATTCGAGGGCGCCGGCATGTCCCGCAAAGAAGATAGCTGCCGCAAGTACATTCTGGCTTGCTCGAGGGAAATGGGCTGGCTCGGGTGGCGCTTCTGGTCGCCCGTCGTTGACGATGCGGTTGAAGACGTCTCGCGCCTTTCCTCGAGCGCCAAGGGCTCGAGGAGGGGGCGGATGGTTCTGCTCAAGCGCGCGCTTGAGCAGTTCCAGATTCACGCGTTCCTCGTTCATCTTGGCCTCGATTTCCCTGAGCTGAGCCCATTGTGCTGCTTGAGCATCTTCTTCAGGTCGTCGATTGTCTCGCGCTTGTGGCGGTGGTCCGCGCGGCTCGATCACTTGCAGGGCTGCAGCTGCCGATGTTCCGGCCGCTGGGGTCACATCTGCCCGGTTGGCTGCAGGGACGGCCATGGCGGCGCCATCTCTGGTCTCGTCATCCGACGGAACGTTGTCGTTGAGATGAAAACACTCGCGAGCCGGGTCATAGCACCCTGAGTCCGAGTCATCGGAGTCTGGGTTAGCGCTGGACGGCGTCCAGGGCCTCCCCGTGCTCTCCTCCTCGATCCTGCGGCGCATATCCCCGACCGCGGTGTGGCGTTGTGAGCCAGGCGCCCTGTCAAACCCGCGGTCCACCGATACCGGCCATACGATCTCCAAGTCCATGGTGGCCCGCAGGAGGGGGCCGGGGCTCTCCTCCCGCGGTCCCATGACTGACCGGATCTCGTTGGCATACGTGGTGGCGGCGTTGGTGAGCCCAAACGGGAGCCTGCGATGAGCTCGGTAGATCCCGTGCGGCAGCAGGTTGGGCGACGTCGGCCTCGCGCGCGCTCGAGGCGTTACGCCGGGCTCTCTTGACGAGCGCATGGCAAACGTGAAGCTAGGGTCCACGTCAAGGACTCCCTGTCCATGTGGCACCTCCCGCCGCACACTTGGCACCTCGGCTGGGTGCGTTGTGACATCTGGCTGGGAGGGCACACGAGCTGGGTGCTCGAGGCCCTGTGCCTGCTGACGGCGATGCTGATGCAGGTGGCGTCGGCGACGTGGTGGCGAACCGTGGTGGCGCGGTCGGCGCGTGACCCCACCAGCGCGTGGGGGTGACGAGCGTTCCCCTCCTGGTTCTCCAATTGAGAGTAGAGCCATGTCGCGGCCTGGGCCGAGCGACATGAACTCTAGACTCCCAAACCAGATCACCGTGGCGAATGGGAACGAAGGAGTGGGCGATGCCATCCGGAAAATGGCGGGAATCGAACGAAAAGCACGCGACGCCCCTACCTGGCGCGCCAACTGTCGGTGTTTTGTACCCCGGGGGGTATTACACCAACGAGTAAATTTCTATGCGTGCTCCCCAATCCGGATGGTGATGCAAGATGGACACAATCGTTTATCCTGGTTCAGGCAAAGAGTGCCCTACGTCCAGCAGAGGGGAGAGTTTTGTATTATCTTGCACCGGGGTGCTTGTACAGGGGTGAATACAAGCGAGTCCTGAGACTTAGCGTGCGTGGAAATGTGTTGTGAATGAAGGCGTCCCAAAAAACCTCCTCAGACTAGGCCCTGGCATCCTCTTTTATAGGCCAAGGGGAGGCTCAGGAATACAAAGTAGATAGGACTGTCGTGGCGTGACGTCGAGCTACATGCACCGTGTCAAGTCGCCGAAACTGTAGACGCTCTCTCCGGTCTGGTTCGAGCCTGTAGCGGCATGGCCGACGATGGCCTGCCGGTCCTTCTCGATCGTGGGCTGACGTAGTCGAGGTATGGCGCTGTCGTAGTCGAGCACGTGCGCCCGGAACCCCGCATATGGTCGTCGAGGTGGGAAAGACAGAACACCGTGCGTCCCTTGTTCAGTTGCGTCCGTCACCATTCCTCGAGTGGTTGGTAGCCGCCTCGAGGGGGCGTGATCCGAGCGACGGACGGGACGACGTAGTTGGTGGCACAGAGTGTTGACGACGGCGTCGGAGGGAATGCCGCTCGCGCCACGCGACTCGACGTGGTGCAATAGTGTTGCCCGGCATGCCTATATCCCGGGTATGGGCAGCGGAATAGGAGAAGTGACCGGCGTTCTTCTCTCCATGCCGCGCACCGTAGCCATGGGTTAGGCGGAGCAAGCATACTTCCCACTATTACATATACCGCAGCCATGTGCGTGTCTTGGATAGGTAATGTTTGTGGGCGGACTCGAGCGGCCGCTCGCTCGAGCGTTCTCCGTCCCGCTCGAGCGGTCGCTCGCTCGAGCGGTTTACGCCATCGTCTCGAGCGGTCGTACGCTCGAGCGGTTTCCGTATTTCTCGAGCGGGTGAGCGGCCGTTGCTTGAGCCAGCGGGTCTCGAGGCCTTGCGGGCTGGTAGTGGGCCGGCCCGGTGTGAGGAGGATTGGGGTTTCTCTGGTTAATTCTCGGGAGATTTAAAGGTAAGACGGGTTGGGTCATTTTCCTCTAACGTACCTGATTTAGGACCCCCTAATCTAGGTACCCGACATAAATAACCTATTCTCTGCATACATTGGTACACCGGCTTTAACCTAACTCTGTTTACTAATGCAGTGTTGCACACTGTTGAATTCCAGAAAAGAGGCCTTCCACATGCACATATTATTTTATGGACTGTTGCAGACACCTCTAATCCAACTCCTTCTATGATTGATGCTCATATTTCTGCTGAGATCCCAGACCCAAGAACAGATCCATTGGCCTATGCCTTGGTTGCTGAGCATATGATGCATGGGCCCTGCGGTAGACAAAACCCTCGATGCCCGTGTATGAAAAAGGAAAGATGCTCTAAGCATTTTCCAAAACCATATCAACAAGAGACCACTGTCAACTCAGATGGATTCACAACATATAGAAGAAGGGAATCTGATTTGTACATTGAAAAGAGTGGACTGCGGTTAGACAATAGCTGGGTTGTTCCATACAATCTCAAGCTTCTCAAAAAATATCAAGCCCATATTAATGTAGAGTGGTGCGATAAGACTACCTTCATTAAGTATTTATTCAAGTATGTTACAAAGGGTGCTGATTGCAGCAAAGCGTATATCAAGAGAGTTAGGACAGGGGAACCTGTACCATATGATGAACAAACAAAAACAGTTAATGAAATCAAGGAGTACTTGGATTGCAGATTTATCTGTCAGTATGATGCATGTTGGCGAATCTTTGGTTATGACATTCATAGGCATCATCCAGCTGTTGAAAGAATGCCTGTTCATCTTCCCAATGAGAATTATGTGAGCTTCAGTGCAAAACAAAGGATGGACAGCGAGGCATCGATAGAGTTCCTAAAGAAAACTATGTGTTGGCGTTTCTTAGCGTGTGCAGCCAAATCCGCAAGCGCACGGAAATCACCGTTATAGCACTTCACCCGGTGAGTAATCGGGTATCATATTTCTTTCACGAAGAACGGCTTGTGAGTTAATTCTAAACAGAGGTTGCCCAGAGATGGAGTAGGATAGCTTAGGTAATGAGGTTTTCTAGGGTAATGGACCTAAGAGATGGCTAAACTCGTTGCTATACTTCTTACTTCGGGCACCGGATCGCACCTGGTCTGCCAAGTGATGCCGGCCTGTAGCTCTACGCCGTAGCCGGACGTGGGGGATTACAAGGGACAGACAGGGCTGTCACCACCTGCCGCCTACCACCTCAACCGTGGACTACGAGGCAAACGAAAGTAGGTCCTAGCCTAGACACCACGTCTATGCTAGTTGCTACAACTATAGCGGTGATCAAGAGCTCCCGTCTCTATCAGGGGTCCTCTTACTAGAGCTTCCGTCACGAGGATGAACGACGAACCCGCAAGAAGATAACAAGCAAGAATAACTTACTCAAAGGTATTACCGAAAGATAAACACGATGTCTTACTTCAAGTAGCAAGACATCGTAGAGGTACAAGCGAGGAGGGAGCCGACAAGTTCGGCACTCCGCCCCGTGGAAGGCTAGCTTCCCGAGAGCTCCCTTGGAGAGATGCTCTGCTCTTGTTCCTCTCTCACTCCTTACTTCTATTCTAGCTAGGCTAGGTAGAGTGGCTCTACTCTCTCTATTGTACACTTGTGGAATGGAGGTGTGGTGAAGAGTGAGAACTAAAATGAATAATGAATTGTTGTTGAAGGGGGGAGGCTTGCCCATGCTTATATAGGAGTGGGATGGTCGGTTTCCGCGGGCAATTGTCGAAAACACCCCGAACCGACCATCGAGGCGGCAAACAAACCGACCAACCAAAGCCGGGCTGGGCCGCGCTCGACGGCGCGCGCGCTCGCGCCTCGACACACGGCCGGCGCCCGGGCCGGGCCCCGCCGGGCCTTCGGCTTTGGTCGGTTGCCTCCTTGTTGGGCCCCGGTCGGCCCATGCCGGTGATTCTCGGTTGGTTTGGCCTCGATGTTGGATTTCTCCTCTTTTTCTCTTGTTTTGCTTGGACAAAAAATAAAAGATGTTTTTACACAAGTGTTTTTCTTCATGTCTTGGTCCATTTTGGGTGTATTTCAGGTATGTCCTGCAAAACAAAGAATCTGCACCACACTGTGGAAATAGTTAGAGTAGGGGCCTATTCTAGGTGAATTTTAGTGTTGCCTAGACTAAAGTTGGTGGGGTTAGAAGTGAGTTTAAGCATCGCCAACACTATGCTTACAGAATGGTTTGTATGTAATGAATTCAATCCCTCAGCCAGAGAACTGACATACCCTGAATTTCCCTCTAAGTGGATATGGGAACATAAAGATAGAAAATGGAGACCACGGAAAAATAAGGAAGGAAAAATAGGTCGTATGCATTATGTACATCCAACAGCAGGGGAAAGATATTTTTTGAGGTTACTGTTGTTGACAGTAAAAGGTTGCACTAGCTATGAAGAAGTAAGATTTCACAATGGTCGCTATCATCCAACCTTCAAAGAAGCCTGCCGATCTCGAGGTCTCCTTGGTGATGATCAAGAATGGTATGATGCATTTGATGAGGCAACTGCTTGGTCTACATCTGCACAATTGAGAAGATTTTTTGTTACTATGCTGCTTTTTTGTGAGGTTGGAGATGAAAGATCCTTTTTTTGAAAAGGTATGGCGCCACATGTGTGATGATATTCAATATCAGTACAGAGAGAACATTGGAGATCCCAACTACCAGTTGCCAGACGGATTAGCCAGGGATTATCTCCTTGATGAACTAGGTGCAATGCTTGCAGAGGGTGGAAAGGATATACGTGAAACGAATCTTCCTCCAAAAACTCATTCAGCGTATCCTGTATTGTACAATCGCCTCATAGAAGAAGAGCTCTCCCATCCAGTTGATATTGAAATAGATATGTCTAATCCTACAGCAACACTAAATGAAGGTCAGATATATGCATTCCACGCCATTGTTCAGCGGGTGTTGGATGAAGAGCCAGGCTTCTTTTTTGTATCAGGATATGGAGGGATTGGAAAAACATATCTATGGAATCGTATTGTTTCATATTTGCGAAGAAGTGATAAAATTGTTTTGACCGTAGCTTCTTCCGGGGTAGCTGCATTGCTTCTTCCAGGAGGAAGGACGGCTCACTCTAGATTCAAAATACCCTGTGAGATTGAAGACGACACTGTGTGTGATATTAGTCGGGGTTCGATGCTTGCTGAACTAATTGAACTTACAAGTTTGGTAATTTGGGATGAAGCTTTTATGACAAATCAGAAGGCTTTCGAGGCACTCGACCGGGCTTTCAGAGATGTTGAAAAAGTTCAAAACCCAGACGCTGCCCACATTCCTTTTGGTGGGAAGGTAGTAGTATTGGGTGGAGATTTACGATAGATACTTCCTGTTGTAGAAGGAGGCAGCAAGGCAGAGGTTCTAGATGCTGCTATAAGCCGATCGCGCCTCTGGACACATGTAGAAATACTAAGTCTCACTGAAAACATGAGACTACAATGCACTTCTGATGATCCTGTCCAGCAGCAAGAGGTGGCTGAATTCAGTGACTGGGTATTGAAGGTAGGTGAGGGAAAAATCCCAGCTACTGCGAAAGAAGGGGAGTCTGAACCAACCTGCATAAAGATTCCATCTGATCTGTTGCTAACCACAGATGGCAACAAGTTGTCATGCATAGTTGATGCAATCTATCCTCACATACAAACTAGATTCTCTGATTCAGAATATCTTGCTGAGAGAGCTATTTTGACACCTACAAATGAGCTAACAGACACTGTCAATGAATATGTGGTCAACTTGGTACAAGGATCTGAAAAAGAGTACCTGAGTTCAGATAGCATTGAGAAATCTTTGACTCAACATGAAGCCTACGATATGATGTACCCAGTAGAATTTCTCAATTCTCTAAGTGCCAACAACTTCCCCCAACACCGCATTGTTCTTAAAAAGGGAGTTCCAATTATGTGCCTTCGCAACCTTAATCAGCAGGCTGGCCTATGCAATGGTACAAGGCTCATTGTTACAGCACTTGGTGAATGGAGTATCGAAGCCAGAATAATGAATGGACGCTTCAAGGGTCGACCGTTCTCCATACCACGTATAACTCTTATCCAAAAGAGTAAAAAATGGCCTTTCACTCTAAAAAGGCGCCAATTTCCAATCAAAGTTTGCTATGCAATGACAATCAACAAGAGCCAGGGACAGACATTGTCATCTATTGGTGTATATTTGAAAAGGCCTATTTTCTCACATGGCCAGCTGTATGTTGCTTTCTCCAGAGTTACATCGAAGAAAGGATTGAAGGTTCTAATTGAAGATGAGAGAGGAAATTGTACTGATGAAACAAAAAATGTTGTCTACGAAGAAATATTACAGTATTTACCTACGTAGCTCTTAAAGAGGACAGCTACGTAAATAGTAGATTTTGTTGGTGTGCCTTCGCACATAGATCGATTCATGCATCAAAAGACGTTGTGCTTTCTTTGTTTTTTTAAATTCTAGCCTTATGGGAACAGTTATGTAAAAAGCATATTTTGTTTGTGTGCCATGCGCATGAATCGATTCATGAATGAGAAGGAACTTTACTTTCCTATTATCTTATTGTATCAAATTTCAAGATATCCCGCTAACTTTGAAGCATTAACTACCATTGTCCTCTTGGGGGGGGGGACAAAACACGAGACAATTCCATCTACCTTTATCACATGGGGAAAAAAAGGGTGCTTACAAATAATCTATGCCGACTACATTTACAATCACCACTATTTGCATATGCTTTGTCTGATTACGAACAATAAATAAGTGAAAACCAAAACTCTACTTTTTACAGAAATGGCTGTTTTTTTTGTTTGCGCTGAACATCTTTCAAATTCTCAAACATACTACATTTACCATAGATATCGAAATTTGCACAACACTGATTGCCAACACAGACTACACTTCCATAATAAAGCTGTAATCTTACACTATAAATATTTACTTTTCCCCTTTTTTGCCAGGACTTAGTGTTCAGGTCAAGATGAATGATACAGTTTTCCTTCGAGGGTTGGTCAGAGGTCGTGAGAAAAGAGGCCTCACAGTTCGCATTATCAAGAAATGGATTGTCAAAGAAGACTCAGGGAAAGGTGAACCGCTGTACGCTGGCATGATTATAGCTGATGCACGGTATATATACTGTTACAGATGTAATTTACCTTACCTACAATTATTTCTTTCTTTTTCCCCTCACCCTTAGAAAATGAGTTCTATGTACATTCATTCTGATTGCAGGGAGACTCTTTGTACGCGGAAATACCTCAACCATTATTAGCCATCAAAGAGCAGCTCATTGATGTTGGCAAGGCAAGGTCTACATACTAAAGAAATTTAATGTTCAGAGTTCAAAGCAGACTTTCAAAACAATTGAAAGAGAGCTAATGATAGAGATTACAAAGCAAACAACTATGGACCCTGCCAGAGAATATCCACCAAACATTCCACAATATGTATACAGAATAACACCTTTTGAATCAATGGTACCAGCTGGCCAAACAATCATTAGTTATGTAGGTAAGTACAGTACTCTAAGCAACCACAGTAAATTTCATTTAAATTTCGAAAAAAAGAAAGGAAAAAAGGTATCGAATAGATGAGTAATTAACTAAATGTTTTATCTATTTTTCTCAGACACAATAGGCTACATTACTGAATATATTGATCTTGAAAGCAAGGTGCCTAGAGGTCAAGAGAGAGTCACCCATCTAAGAAAACTGTTTCTGAAAGACTTAAAGTGAGTTTGCTACCTACAGTTACTAATAAAGGTTATTGCATAAGTATGTCATCAGAGTAATTTATCTTCCTTCTACAGTGATAACATGATGAAAGTAACTCTTTGGGGTGAATCTGCAATCAACTTCAACGTTGACAGTGTGTATGATGAAAAAGCTGGTAATGTCATTGTTTGCCTGGTTGTTGGCTGCGTCCCACGTCAAGAATACAAGGATCTTGGTAAGGACTCTACAAACATTCTTTAATTATATAGAGCTGATACATACATGGATTTTAAAAATTTAATTTCGACAACCCGTAACAGATAATCTGTACCTCAGCGGGAGCTCACCTTTTTCCTATTATTTAAATCCACGAATTCCTGAAGCAACACCTTACTATGCCAAGTATGGATCTCCAAATTTACCATTTACAAATGCCTCTATTTACAAGTGTACAGATTACCAACAATACTAACTCTTACAGATTCAAAGATGTACCTGTCTACATTAAGCGTCCAGCTACTCCAACTGTCATACAGCCTGCAGTGATGGTTGATAAACCACTTCAGTTGAAGACTCTATCTCAGTTAGATGCTATTGAAGATCCCTATGAATTTGAGGTATTGCCTGCACATCTGTTTGCTATCGCTTGAAATATATTAATCCATTATGTTTTGCAAATTTTGTTGCCACATATATATATACCAGGAAAAAAATGCTGTAATAAAATAAACACCATTGACTTCATACACATTTATTATTTTCTAACTTCTCCAATATGCTATATCAGGATAGTGCATACAAATGTGAGGTGACTATCACATCAATTATAACAAATACAAGCTGGTGGTACATATCTTGCAAGCGTCACAAGAAGAAAGCTGTGCAGCAAAGTGATATGGCTTACAAGTGTCCAATATGCAATAGTTCCGCTACAAAAACTAGGTACGATCATCTAGATCCTACACTTCCTTATTTGAAACCTATTTGACCTGACAAAATAGAATTCTTTTCCTTTGTGACCATTAGTAATGATGAATCGCAAATATGTAGGTACTCACTGCCTTTCATGGCAAAAGATGATACAGATGAGGCTAGATTCTTTGCATACGATGAAAATGCAGCGAAGATTGTTGGCAGGGATTGTGATGCTATCATGAGTCCTCTCACCCAATCAAAGGGTCTTCCTCCGCAATTGCAGAACATTGTAGGAAAAAAATATGTCTTCTCTGTTGATCTCAGTAATTCTGCAACCAGACAATATGTGGTCAAAGCAGTCCTCCAACGTCCAACTAGGCGGACCACTCAATCTGAAGGATCTACATCATCCTCTCAAGTTCCAACATCATCTACACAGCTCATACAGTCACCTTTGACTCCAATGTCTGCTCTGAGAACCGAGAACCCACAGACACCACAGAACACTTTGACCCTGGCATCAACACCAAACATAGTAAGAAACAACCTTTGCCAATATCATTCTATATCATGTTTCTAGCTAATACCAATGGATAACTAATAACATATAAAATATAACACATTTTCCTCTCCTATTGACCTTTAGGGAATCCCTTCTGCTCAGAACACGCCGGGGACTGAAATTAGTAAAAGGTAAGTGCTCCATAACATATAGCTCTAAACATTTACGATATATCCTGTAACTATTACAAATATATTGTATATATATGACACCGTTTTCTTTTTCTTTGTAATCAAATAGTATGCAATGTACAAAACCAAAAAACAAACAAAAAAAAGCAATGCATGCAGGAATTTGTTTGGTGACAGCTCTGAAAATGAAGAGGTACATGCTAATATGTCTTCCATAGATATAGTTACCACTTTTCGATTCGAATACAGGCATAAATCTTTGCTAATACAATTCTTCAACAGGAATACAGCGAGGAAGCTTCACAGTCTGATGACAATGAAATCGATACAAATACCCCTGATTCTACGCCACACAAGGGCAAAAGGTTTTGAACCCTTTCAAAATCTAGATGATGAAGTACAAATAACTGTAACTAACAACATAGTGTGTCTTATCCATAACCACTGTTACCTTATTACAGGGCAAAGGGTGGTAGTGGTACATCAGGACCCAAGGCAAGTCACAAAAAAAAAAGGATGTAAGCTACTAAACCTAAATTTATTCAATAATCCATCTAACATATTATGTGTTACTATATACCTTTCAAGTTCATAACGAAGTAAAACACTAAAAATACAATTCATTTCCCTTACAGGTAATTCCAACGCCTTTGTGTGAGTGCAGTCTTCTGATCAGCTATCTCCCAAAGATAACAAGGCCTAGACCAGTGGGCGTATGTTACTACATATCAAACTACTTCAGAACCTCTATGTAACAACCCGGAAATTTCCAAACACCAAAAATCACAACCAACAAAATTTTTCTAAAATAACCTATGGTTGGTGAGTGACATGTAGGAAAACCCCAACTAGTTGCACAAGTAGCACCTACTAGCAAGTAGAAGCATTGCATGTTAATCTACAAGTTTGATTTGGCTCTTATTTGGTTTTATGTATTGCTAATAAAATCAAATGACTTTTATAAATAATCTTGTGTTGCCAACCTTTGGACTTGGCTACCCTAAAGTCCTAGTGACCCCTAGTGGCCTAATAAGGGTATGTGCAATTTGGCAACATTGCATACACACATAGGAGTCCAAGGTTTAGCATAGAAATTAGAAATAGAAATAGAAAAGGCAAAGGAAAAAGAGGAGGAAAAGAAAAGGAGAAGTGGCCCAAGACAAGCAGCCGGCCCAGCCTGCTGGCCTCGCTCCATGTCGCCCAAACGGCCCTGCGGCCCAGCCCAGCAAGTGGCCGGCCTGCACAGCAAGCCAACCGGCCAGCCAGCCCACCTCGCGAGCGCGAGGCCCAGTCGGCCCAGCAGCCAGCCCGCGCGACCGCCCCCGCAAGCGGACGAGGCCGCTGACGCCAGCGCCTGACGCCGCGCCCCTCCACTGCCACTGACCGCCCGGGCCCGCTTGTCATAGCTTTCTCCCCCTCTCTGCTTTTCCTGCCGCGCCGCTCAGAGCAGAGCAGGACGCCGCGCCGCGACAACAGAGCGAGGAAGCGCCCCGCGGGCTTCCCCCGACCGTCCGTCGCGCGCGCGAGCACGCAGATGCCGCCACGTCCGCGATCCGCGGCACCTCGCCCTGCCCCACGCCCAACGGCTCACCGCACTGAGGTAAGCACGGTGGCCCTCCTTGGTGATGCCATGGCGGCCCGCCGCTTTTCTCTTTTGACCGGACGTCGAGACAAACGGAGGAGCGTCCCCGGCCTCCACTCACGCGCCGCACCAGAACCCTAGCCCGGGCGCTCCCCAGCCGCCCGATCGCTCCCGATCTCCATCTCGCCGTCCGCCTCGGCCATGGCCGCGGCCGCCCTTTAAATAGTGCCCGCCGGACCCCCTAGGGTTTTCCACCCATCCGCGCTGCCACTCTGGTGGCACACACACACACTCACACCTTGCCAAGAAGCCGAGAAGGAGGAGAAGGAGTGGAGGAGAGGAAGAAGGTGGGGAGGAGAGCCGGAACCGAAGAAGAAGACGGTGCCGGAGCGGCGCCGCCGTCCGTGATCACCGGAGGAGGACCCGGCGGCCCTGTACGACTACACCAACGTCCCCGCTCTGCCTGCACCGCACCAAGCCGCCACTGCACCGCCTCGCCACCGCACCGCCATCCTTCTTCACCGGCACCGAAGGTGAGAACGCCGCCGCCGCTCTCGCCTTGGCCGCGCCGCCGTGATCTCCCCTGCTGGAGGCGCAAGGCTTCGCCTTGGCCACCGCAGGCACGGCACACACGCTCGCCGCACACGCACAGGCCACTGCTTGGCCTTCTCGAGCCACCACGGCTCGCGAACGCCGAAGCGCGCGCGCAGGACCACCATGGCCGCCGGCCAAGAGCTCGCTTTTATCGGACGCTTCGCTAGCGCTAGGGCTCCGCATCGCCACCTACGTGTCCTCCTTCGCCTAGAACACGTCGTGCGCCCGCTAGAAGAGCCGGCCGGCCAACTACTCGGGCAGAGCAACTTTGCGCTGCCCTGGCCGCCGAGCTCGCCGGGCCGACCGAGTGCCGCCGCGGTCTCCACCGTCGCGCGAGCACCGTCGTGCCCCTAGGGACCGCGTTTCCGAGCTGAATCAAAGCCGGGTGATGCCAATCGAAGTCTGGTGATGAAGATGGGACGCGATTCCGCGCCGTGGCCACCCTCCACGGCCGTCGCCGCCGTTGAGCCGTCGTCGGGCCGCCGCTGCCGATGGCAGCCGAGCTGGAAGCCCCACGGCCTTGTGTTGTGCCTTGGCCGCGCTCGCCTCGCTCCCGCGTGGCTGATGCGCGCCTCGAACTTGCCTTGGACGCGCTGCAGCGCCTCGCTACCGCAGCCGTGCCGCCGTGCGCCGTCGTCGTGCGTGCGCCGGCGAGCCTGGGCACCGAGCGCTCGCCACGTCTCCACCAGCGCGTCCGCCGCGCCTCTGCGATGCCAAAGCCGCCGCCCCGCGTGCGCTTGAGCTCGCCGGAGTCCTGCCGTCCCTCTCGCCGCCGGCGAAGGCCTAGCGCCCGGCCGGGGATGAAGATGGGGAAGAAGGGCGCAAAGGTCTGCCGTGCACCAGGTCCACATGGACCGTGAGGGGAGGAACGGGGATGGACGCGGTCCACCGTGGACCCCGCTGTCCGCCCGTGAACCCACGCCTGTGGTCCACCGTGAGCCGGCCTCCGCGTCGCGCCATGGACCAAGGGCCCAGTTGGACTTGGGTCCGCCACGTGGCTAGCCCTTGGCGTGACACATGTCCGGGCCGGGCCGGCCCAGCCCGACCCATATCCGGCCCTGCCCCGGCCCTGCTAGGCCCAGTCAGGCCCGGTCCGAGTTGACCGTTGACTGGTCAACATTGACCGTTGACCGGGACCCACCTGTCAGTGACTGGACCGACCGGGACCCACCTGTCAGCCTCTGTTTTAGCCCGAGCCAATCAGAATGCGCCACGTGTCAAGCCTGCTTTCTCTCTCCCTTTTCCTTTTTCAAAATAAGGGTTAATCTTTGAAAAATCATAACTTATTCATACGAACTCCGAAAAATATGATCCAAGTGTCCAAATCTTCAGAAAAATGAGCTTTAAGTCATAGGCTTATGATTGATTGCATTTGGAGTTATCGTTTTTCATTTGATTCTTGTGCTAATCTATAGGAGTCGCTAACGCGACTATTACGTTCCGTTTCAGAGGAGGAGCAGTTTGAGGAGGACGACCACGAGTACCTGGAGGAGTTAGGAGACGACTTCGCAGGTGCCACGTCCCACCCAACCTCGTAGTACCTATTACGCATATCATTTAATAGCTGCTAGTGCTTTACTTTTATGCAATATCTCCTGTGATAGGTCGCATGGTAGATTACTTGTTAAGCGACTACCTTGTCGTAACCATTCCCCTGCTCACCCGCTGTTAGCCTAGATACATGCTTATATACTCTTGCTGCTTTACTTCTACTACGCTTATATCTGTGATGTGATGCGTGGTGGGAGATAACATATGGTTAAGGCATGCGATGCCAAATGTGACTATGGGGAGTGTGCTGCGTGTGTCTTGGGTGTGTGGTGAGGGTCGGGTCGACTGGACAGGATATTACGACGAGCTTTGGGCGAGTCTTGCCAGGGGATGCGATCTGGGCATTCCCACTTGAGGTGCCTGTGGCGGGTACATGTGACTTATGGAGCCCCTGGGGTGGAGTGCCTTTGTGGAGCAAAGCCCCAGGGGAAGAGGTGCTGTTGAAGCACGGGGTGTTGGAGAACCCCGCTGAGGAGACATCCTGTCTAGTCCTACCTAAGGACTTATGTATCTTGAGGACTGGAACCTTGGGACCCTTCGTGCTCGCCACTCGTCCCCGATGGGCGGGGGACGGATGACCGACTAATTAGTGCGGTGCCACTACTACTAGGTTGTTAGCGGATAATGTAGGGAGGTACGAGCATCGGGACCCACACCCTCCTAAGGTAACGATGTGACCTTGGTGGCTTGGCACTTCGTTTCACGATCTCGCGGACCCGGTGGATTCCGGGACATCCCGTGAGTGGTAGGGTGGCATCGTATCTAATTGGAAGGCGGCCGGAATGGCCTAGGCGGGGCACCGCCGATGATGGTAATCTTGTGGGTATAGGAGTACAAGCTCTGCGGAGAGTTGACTTTATGCGCATAACCGCGGCCTCGGTATGGCCATTCCTCGACCTACGCTCTTCTTGAGTAGAGAGATGTGTCTTCTTTCCCCCGGTGGTGTTTTCCCCGGCCGTGGGCCGTTGAGACAAGCCTGAGCGGGAGTTGGGCTTGTCGACTTGAGTGTGAGGTGTGGTGAGAGGAGTGTGGTTTTTGGGATGGGAAATGTGTGGAGATGATGGGTTATTTACTTGTTGAAATATATTAAAACTTGATTACTATTATGCATAGGAAACCACAGCCATATATAGGTCTCTTTGTTATATATCCATTTGCATCCACCTACCACATAGCAATGCAAAGCATAGGGTGGGAGCCAGTGGCCGCATACAAATCGTGCGATACATGCTTTGTCTAGGTGAGCCGGAGTACGACTTCGACGGTGATGACTTCGAGGACTAGGCGTCTCGTTCTGCGCTCGAGCTTTTGGAGGAGTAGTTGATGATCGTTTCCGCCTTCCGCAAGCTGTTCAGGATGCTGTTTGCTCCTTGTGATTCCGCCAGTGTGGCGATGTAATAATTATTGTAAACCTCTATTTGCACTCTTTTATTCGTGTATGGATTCTGTAACCAACTGTTATTCGGATAATGTGATGGTTTGAACTTCGAACTATCTTGTTATACTTCATTCTGTGGATTTTCCCTTCATGGAAAATCGAGGATGTTTCAGTTGGTATCAGCTCCATGCTTGACCCTAGGACGAGACCCATAGGATTGGACGATAGACTAGGAAGGACCTTGATCTCTCTTCGGTTATATACCGACCTTGCATACACTTTTATGCTTGGCTTACCCCTTACCCTAACCTTCTAACCATATTTTCTGGGAAACTCGCAGATGGACCATTCCCAGGGACAGCCGCTCGGCCCGTTGTCGCTGGACACCATTGAGATCAACCCCAATGGAGAGGAGTTTGGAGGCCACACCCACGTGCTGCGCGTGGTGCTCACTGAGCTCGGTGTCCCCACCGAGAGCATCGAGTACGTCGCCCGTGGCAAGCCCTCCCCTGACGGGGGCATTGGCGGCTACAAGATGGTCATCATCAAGGTTCCTGCAAGTGTGAACCTACTAGGAGTTGGCGCCTTCACCGAGTTTGAGATCGACCTCAGCATCAACACCTGTGTTCAGACCGTGTCGCGCATGGCACTTCGCACAGTGCTGCGCAACGCGTCTGAATACCTCAAGGAGAGCCGCTTCCGCCTGCTGCCCCATGCCCTGGACGTCCACCAGAGTACCTGGGAGCAGATCGTCGCTGCCGAGCAGGCTGCTTGTGCTGAGCGCAACCCTTGCCTCCGCACTTCAGGGTTGTACTTGCTGTGTCAGGACAGGTACATCGCCGAGCTGGAGGAGAAGGGCCGTCGTGACCGCAGCATCTTGTTTGGGGCCGACGAGAAGATCCACCAGTTGGAGCGCCAGGAAGCTGCTATGAATAGGACAATCGCCGCCCGGGAGCGTGAGCTGGAACGCAAGGATCACGCCCACCAGGCCGAGCTCAAGAGTCTGAAGGAGAGGGTTGAGGCGCTCGAGATCGAGAACAACTACCTCAACAGCAAGGTTCTGGAGTTTGAAGTGACTCTAGATGAGACGAAGGATACCCTTGCCAACGTTCATCTCATTGCAAGGCGTGACGGCGTGCACCAGATGAGACTTCGTGCGAGTTGTCAGGCTTTGCGCCATGAGTTGGAGCAAGTGGACCTCATCGCCGGCTACAACCAGGGTCACCTGATCCACTTCCTCCACATGGCTGAGTACCACAGGGACAAGTGTGAGAGGACCATGACTGCGTGGAAGAAGTCTGACCGCAAGCGAGTCAGGGAGTACAAGGACCTGCAGGACGAGCTTCCCCTGTCGACTCCCAAGAAGAAGGTCAGGACTGAGGAGTTCAAGCTGGGACCCTCTAGCCTCAACCTGAGTGCTTGCCCCACCACTGGACTTGGTCAGCCCGAGTACACCGACGAGCTCGCCGAGGCCGTCAACTACGTCGCTCGCCTCCGCATGACCGACGAGGAGATCAGGGCTTGCGACAGCCGCATCCCCACCTCAGCTTACAGCTGGACTTAGATCACAGGATGATCTAACAGTAGGAGCAGGAGTTAGATGGAGCCCTGCGTGGCAGTGTGACATGCCTCACCATGTTGTAGAGTAGATTGTCCACCCATTTTGGAACTACCTGCGCGTAGTACGTTTCCCGCGAGTCTTCTAGTGAAGCTACTAAAGACATCGCCGTGTAATAAATTAATGTAATGGATGTTCGGATCTTAATGCATTTTATGGATCTTCATGTTTCTTTGAATGAGTGTTGGATAGTTTAAAAGTTTTAAATTGTTTAAATTACTTAAATTACTATCTAACATACTAATAAGTTATGTCACTTGCACATATCACTAATCCTGTACGACCTGAAGCAGGATGTCGACCCGTCGTTCCGCTCGTCTGAACAACCGCTCGCCTTCGCCTGCGCCCGCCATGAACTGGGGTCGCGGTCGTGCTCGGGGGACCCGTGGCCGTGCCGCCGCTGAGCCGCACACCCCGCCACACGTGGTGCCCAACCCACAGCCACTTGGTGGTGGTACACCTGTTGGAGGACCGCCACTTGGTGGTGGTGCACCTGATGGAGGACCGCCACTTGGTGGAGGTGCACCTGTTGGAGGACCGCCGCTTGGTGGTGGTGCGCCTAACGGAGGACCGCCCCCTGTTGGAGAGAATGCTCCGCCACCCCCGCCACTCTTGGCTGAGGTGATGGCCCAGCAGAATCACTTGCTGCAGGCCCTGGCTGAGAACGTGCTGAACTGCCATGGAGGTCACCACAACGACTTCCAGTGGAAGCTGGAGGGCTTCCTCAAGCTGAGGCCCCCGAGCTTTGACGGCACCGCGAAGGACCCCATCGCTGCTGACGACTGGCTGAGGGAGATGGAGAAGAAGCTGGACCTGACCACTTGCTCCGACGAGGAGTGTGTTGGGGTTGCAGCCCACCAGCTCACGGGAGCTGCACGCTCCTGGTGGGACAGCTTCTGCGACTCTCACCCCGATCCTGCCAACATATCGTGGGAAGAGTTCATTGAGGCGTACCGTGACTACTTCATCCCTGAGGGTGCCATGGAGGCCAAGGAGAATGAGTTCCGTAACATCACCCAGGGGACCGACAGTGTGCATGAGTACACCGTCCGCTTCACCAACCTGATGCGCTACGCCTCTCCTGCTTGCATCTCCTCTGAGAAGGAGAAGATGTACTACTACCGCAAGGGCCTGAACACCCGCATCAAGCTCTCCCTCTCAGGTCACAAGAGCTACACCCTGCGAGAGTTGATTAACAGGTGCATGGAGATTGAGAAGGATCGCATGGAGGCTCGCATGGAGGCTGAGGCATCCTCCAAGGGCAAGAAGCGTCGTACTGAGGGCATCCCTCGCGCTCCGACCCCTTAGAGGTCGCGCGGAGGAGGCTCTTCTACCTTCCGCCCTCGCTTCACTCAGGGAGCTGCTCAGGGTTCGAGCAGGGGTGGCGATAACTACACCAACAACTACCCCCGCCCTGCTCAGGACCGCCCTGCGGTGACTCGCTCGGCACCCGGCACGTGGAAGCCCGCTGCACCCACCGCTACAGGCAGCGCGGCCATCACTTGCTTCGGTTGCCACCAGCCGGGTCACAAGGTCACCGATTGCCCGGAGAAGAAGGGTGCCCCGCCTGCCCAGGTGCCCGCCAGGCAGCACCAGGGTACCCAGTACAGGCAGGTGCCGACTGGAGCCACCCGTGGCCGCCTCAACCACATGACTGCTGAGGACGCCCAGGCTGCCCCCGACGTGGTGTACGGTATGTTCTTAGTGCAGGGAGTTAGAGCTTCTATGTTATTCGACTCAGGAGCCACTTGTTCGTACATATCTTCCAAGTTTGCACGAGTGCACAACCTACCTATTATTCCACAAAAAGAGCCCATATACACCAGCTCACCTTTGGGCAACACCCGTTGCACCAAGAGATGTAAGGGAGTGAGTATCACTATTGAGGGTCACACCTTTCTAGCCGACCTGACCTTACTTCCTTCTAAGAGTCTAGATGTCATTTTGGGAATGGATTGGTTGACTCTGCACAAAGGGGTAATATCCTGCTCACCAAGGTTCATGGAGATAACCCACCCGAATGGTCACCTGATTCACTGTGAGCCTGACAAAGGGAAGACAGTTTCAGTGTTATGTTCACTTGAGGCCAAGTCAATTGAGGAAGTGCCTATAGTCCGTGAATATCCTGATGTATTTCCTGAGGAGTTACCTGGAATGCCACCGGACAGAGATGTTGAGTTCGTGATCGACCTCTTGCCTGGTACAGGTCCTATGCCACCGGACCGCATGTCGGTTGACGAGCTGGAAGAGCTCAAGAAACAACTTAGGGAGATGTCCGACAAAGGGTTCATTAGGCCGAGTGCCTCGCCCTGGGGATCTCCTGTCCTGTTTGTCAAGAAGAAGGATGGTTCAATGAGGATGTGCATCGATTACAGGAACCTGAACGCTGTGACTGTGAAGAACAAGTATCCCTTGCCAAGGATAGATGACCTGCTAGACCAGCTGTGTAATGCCAAGTACTTCTCTAAGATCGACCTCCGATCTGGTTACCATCAGATGAAGATCAGAAATGAAGATATTCCGAAGACAGCTTTTGTCACCAGATATGGGCAGTACGAGTACACTGTTGTGTCCTTCGGCCTTACGAACGCTCCGGCTTATTTCATGAACATGATGAATAAAGTGTTCATGGATGACCTGGACAAGTTTGTGGTGGTGTTCATTGATGACATTCTCATCTATTCCGCCACCGCCGAAGAGCATGAGCAGCATCTGAGGATAGTGCTAGAGAAGTTGAGGCAGCACCAGCTTTACGCCAAGTTCAGCAAGTGCGAGTTCTGGCTTGAGGAGGTCGCTTTCCTAGGTCATGTGCTCACGGCTAATGGAGTAGCTGTAGACCCAGCCAAGATAGAAGCAGTTAAGGAGTGGGAGCAGCCCCGCAATGTGACTGATGTCAGGAGTTTCTTGGGATTGGCTGGTTATTATCGCCGATTCATCGAGAATTTCTCCAAGGTAGCTCGCCCAATGACCAACCTGCTGAAGAAGACCAATGAGTTCGATTGGACTCCCCAGTGTGAGCAGAGTTTTCAGACCTTGAAGCATAAGCTCACTACCACACCTGTTCTTGCCTTGCCCGACATCCGCAAAGACTTTGTAGTCTACTGCGATGCTTCACGTCACGGGCTTGGTTGTGTTCTGATGCAGAGTGGGAAAGTCATCGCCTATGCTTCCCGACAGCTGAAAGAGCACGAGCAACATTACCCCACCCATGACCTTGAGCTTGCAGCTGTGATCCATGCCTTGAAGATATGGAGGCACTACCTGATCGGGAACAAGTGTGATATCTACACCGATCACAAGAGCCTGAAGTACTTCTTTACTTAGGAGGATCTGAACATGAGGCAACGCCGATGGCTGGAGCTAATCAAAGACTACGACCTGGAGATCCATTATCATCCAGGGAAAGCAAACGTGGTCGCTGACGCTCTTAGCCGCAAGAGTCATTGCCATGCTCTGGTTACCAGCAAGCTGCCCCCACAGTTGCAGGAGGAGATCGAAGACTTCCAGCTTGAGATGGTACCCCATGGTCTGTTGAATGAGCTTCGTATTCAGTACACCCTCATGGACTGGATTCGTGCAGCCCAACTCGAGTGTCCGGAAATCTGGGAGATACATGAGCTCTTGAGGCAAGGCAAGTGTCCCGAATTCAGCGAAGATGAACACGGTGCGTACTGGTACAAGGACAGGATCTGTATGCCTACCGACCCAATGATACGCAATGAGATTCTATCTGAGGGTCACGACTCCAAATACTGCATCCATCCAGGGAGTACCAAGATGTATGCTGATTTGAAGAGGCATTTCTGGTGGAAGAACATGAAATCAGATATTGCAGGACATGTTGCTAGGTGTCACATTTGCAACCGTGCCAAGGCTGAACACAAGAGACCTGCAGGATTGCTGAAGCCCCTTGATGTGCCCGAATGGAAGTGGAGTAGCATATCCATGGACTTCATCGTGGGTTTGCCTCGAACCTCGAAGGGCCATGATGCTATATGGGTGATAGTCGATCGTTTGACTAAGGTAGCCCACTTCCTAGCTATCGGAACCAACTATAGAGTGGGACAACTAGCAGATCTGTATATGGAGCATATTCTCAAGCTTCATGGAGCACCTACCAGCATTATATCTGATCGTGGTTCGCAGTTTGTGTCCAAGTTTTGGAAGGCCCTGAATGAGGCAATAGGGACCCGGCTTGACTACAGCACAGCTTACCACCCGCAGACCGATGGTCAGACGAAAAGAGTGAATCAGATTCTCGAAGACATGCTTCGTGCCTGTGTTCTGAAATACGGGATCAATTGGGAGAAGTGTTTGGCCCATGCCGAGTTCTCATACAACAACAGCTACCAGGCCAGTCTCAAGATGTCACCTTTCGCGGCCCTGTATGGAAGGCCGTGTAGGACACTCCTGATGTGGTCAGAAGTTGGAGAGAGAGCGTTCTTCGGCCCTGCCAACATCCAGGAGGCCGAAGAAGGAGTCGCCCAAGTGCGAGAGAACCTGAGGATTGCTCAGAGCCGACAGAAGAGCTATGCCGACAAGAGGTGTAGAGACCTCGAGTTTGCAGTCGGGGACCTAGTCTATCTCAAGGTCTCCCCGCTCCGAGGGACTATCAGATTTCATGTGAAGGGAAAGCTAGCACCAAGGTATGTGGGACCGTTCAGAATCTGTGCCAGAATCGGCAAGCTTGCTTACAGGGTTGAGTTGCCTCAACATCTAGCTGGAGTGCACCCCGTGTTCCATGTGTCACAGTTGCGTAAGTGTCTGGAGCCACCGCAGCAGGAAGTACCCATAGAGGCACTGGATATTCAGGACACACTGGAGTACGCAGAACACCCCATCAGAATTCTGGGAACAGCTACCAAAGAAACCAGAAGCACCACCATACCCATGTGCAAAGTTCAGTGGAGCAATCACACAGAAAGAGAAGCAACCTGGGAGAAAGAGTCAGAACTTCGGATGCTCTACCCCTACCTCTTCGAAGGGTACGTTTTACCTTTAATCTCGAGGACGAGATTCTCATAAGGGGGTAGGACTGTAACAACCCGGAAATTTCCAAACATCAAAAATCATAACCAACAAAATTTTTCTAAAATAACCTATGGTTGGTGAGTGACATGTAGGAAAACCCCAACTAGTTGCACAAGTAGCACCTACTAGCAAGTAGAAGCATTGCATGTTAATCTACAAGTTTGATTTGGCTCTTATTTGGTTTTATGTATTGCTAATAAAATCAAATGACTTTTATAAATAATCTTGTGTTGCCAACCTTTGGACTTGGCTACCCTAAAGTCCTAGTGACCCCTAGTGGCCTAATAAGGGTGTGTGCAATTTGGCAACATTGCATACACACATAGGAGTCCAAGGTTTAGCATAGAAATTAGAAATAGAAATAGAAAAGGCAAAGGAAAAAGAGGAGGAAAAGAAAAGGAGAAGTGGCCCAAGACAAGCAGCCGGCCCAGCCTGCTGGCCTCGCTCCATGTCGCCCAAACGGCCCTGCGGCCCAGCCCAGCAAGTGGCCGGCCTACACAGCAAGCCAACCGGCCAGCCAGCCCACCTCGCGAGCGCGCGGCCCAGTCGGCCCAGCAGCCAGCCCGCGCGACCGCCCCCGCAAGCGGACGAGGCCGCTGACGCCAGCGCCTGACGCCGCGCCCCTCCACTGCCACTGACCGCCCGGGCCCGCCTGTCATAGCTTTCTCCCCCTCTCTGCTTTTCCTGCCGCGCCGCTCAGAGCACAGCAGGACGCCGCGCCGCGACAACAGAGCGAGGAAGCGCCCCACGGGCATCCCCCGGCCGTCCGTCGCGCGCGCGAGCACGCAGATGCTGCCACGTCCGCGATCCGCGGCACCTCGCCCTGCCCCGCGCCCAACGGCTCACCGCGCTGAGGTAAGCACGGTGGCCCTCCTTGGTGACTATTGGCGCTCCTTATTGCATGCTTTTCACCGCCAACTTGTTATGAAAATAGTCACCAAAACTTAGTAATAGGGTTTTGAACTAATCATTTCCACGAGTTTTGGTGTTTCCACTGTTTGGCAGGGCTAAATACAAAAACATACCAATTTGGATCAAAAGTGGAGAAAGCCCAAAACCTGGACTAGTTCCATCTTGGACTGCACGAGTAGACCCGGGTAATCGGGCCATATCTCACTCATACGAACTCCGATTTGGGCAAACGAATATGCATTGGAAAGCTTGTGACGAGGCCCACGCGCTGCAAAATTTGGGCCTCAGCCGAGCTTCCACTGGCGCGCTCGCGCCAGGGGCGCGATTGCGCCAGCCAGGAGGCCAAACCGGCCCAGTCTTCTCCAGATGGCCCACGACGACGTGTGAAGGTCGGTTCTGGGGTGTGTCCAGGTTCATTGTACCTGGAACCGTTGTTGTGAGGTCGGTTTGGCACTTTCCAAGTAGGGAGGAGCATCTCCACTCTCCCAAGGCACCTCTCTAGTATAAATAGGGACATTTTTCTCCATTGGAGGACACACATTCTACACAAGAAGAGCTCCACTCCCACATCATATACTTTGTAGTAGTGTCCCTCTAGGTGCTAATGCCTAGTTGTATACTTTAGAAAAGAGGAAGAGAGAGGAGGGAAAAGCGGAGGCGGAGCCGGCTTGTCGGGTTCTCCTCCAGTTTGTACCTCTACGGAGATGACTCCTTCGCGAGTAATATCTGCATATTCTTTCTTTGCAATTCCTTAGTGATCTATTTAATTAAAGTTCAGTGCTTACTTGCTTGCTTACGGGATCTCCGCTCGACCGAGTGCTTTAGTCCAGCTAGGAATTCGGACTAGAGTAGTAGCCTCTGGCGTAGACGTGGTGTCTAGGCTAGGGAGTTACCTGAGTTTGCGCCCAACCCCACGGATAGTTTGTGGTAGCCCCGGGGGTGATAGCTCCGATCAGGCCTTTGTATTCCACCACGTTCGGGTTGGTATTCTCGTAGAGCTTTGGCGGCCTTCCCCCGGTTACGTCTTCCCAGTCTTTTTGAGAACTGGAAAGGTACCGCTGCTCCGAAGTGAGTGAGTATAGTAATCCGAGACTTTAGTTAACTAGTGACCTTGGGTTGAGCTTAGAAAACCCTCTCGTCCTACAAAAACATCCTCCTACCTTCTTCTCCTGGACGTTCTTGTTTCACTCTAGTACACTTTCGTTCCCTGTGGAAAATACGATACCTAGAATACTTCTGGGTGAAAGCTACAACGGTACTCCGTGCGCTTGCGGATTTATCTGCTTACGCTAAGAAATACCAACAAGCTTTCTGGCGCCGTTGCCGGGGGACGGTAGTTGTTCTAGATTCGAACCAAGTCGTCCGTGTATCTTTTTATTTATCTTTTTACAAAAATTTATGCAATCAACCACCATCACCATCACTAGCACATGGATTCCACTCCTATCAAAACTTTTTCGGTTCCAAAGGGCGATTCATTGGAACCTCCACCATCATCCCATCCTATTCTTACAAATGGCTATGAGATTCACCCCGCTTTCATAGCCATGGTTCGGGAGCAACCCTTCTCTGGGCAACTAGACGAAAATCCCTATACCCACCTTCAGGAATTCGAGCACTTGTGTTCATGCCTAATTTTTTCTGGCATGACACAAGAAACCATTAGATGGAAATTGTTTCCGTTATCCCTTTTGGGAAGAGCAAAAGAATGGTACGCTCATACCGTAGGAGGTGTTCATGGAAATTGGGATGAACTTCAAGACAAATTTTGTCTCGCATTCTTCCCCCTTTCTAGAGTTGCCGCCCTTCGAATAGAAATTCTCACCTTTCGACAAAAGGAGAAGGAGACTCTAGGAGCAAACTTGGGCTAGGTTCACAAATCTTATTAATATCGGCCTGAGACCTTTCTTTGCCGACCAAGTCCTCCTACTTCACTTCCATCTTGGTCTTAGCAAAGATGCTTGCTCTCCGGCTTGATATATCTTCTAGAGGCTCATTCACACATATGACCATTAGTGAGGGAAAAGTCATTTTGGAGAAAATCCTTGAAAACACTCCCTACACTTGGTGTTTATGATGAGCTTCCAGAAGATACAATGGAGTCAAGCCCCGACCAACAAGAGGAGGCACCAGCAATTGGATTTGAAATTCCTTCAAATCCTTCTCGTAGTCCGATTGCTGATGAACCTCCCAATAAAGGGACACATCACAAGGATAATGAATCTTATTCTGATGTATGCCCCTTTGAATTTGAGGATGACCTTTTTCTTGATGTCGATTTTGGGAATACCATAGAGTTTCCCACTTCAACATCATCTCATACCTCAAATTCCTATATGAGACATCAACCTCACATAAAGGGAGGATCAAGTCACATAGAAGATAATTCTATGCACTCTCCCTCCATGCCCACACCTAATGTCTCATATATTCCTGATCTCGAGGGAGAGCTTATGTCAATCTCTGATATATCCATGAGTTATCCAAATCCTGTGAAGGACTTGAACTATCATGGAGAAGAAAGTGCTCCCTCTAAAACAGAAGATTTTATCGATGAGCATGGAAGTTATTTCCTAACTGTCCCATTCATTCCATGCTCATATGAAAAATCTCCTGGATCAGTCTATAACTCTGCCATGACTTGCAAGATCTACAACCCCTTCTTACTCCTTGTTCATAAAATTTTTAAGAAGGTTGTTGTAGATGCTTTTGTCTATCATAAGTTTTGCAAGTCTCGAAACATTTTGGCATGAGTTTTATAGATTGACCTACGAAGGTTGGTGTTGGAGGGGAAACCACATCACCAACATTGGACTTATTTCAAAAGGTTTCCCAGGGACGAGCTTTGTCCT
Organism: Themeda triandra; assembly: GCA_018135685.1. Classification (NCBI taxonomy): domain Eukaryota; kingdom Viridiplantae; phylum Streptophyta; class Magnoliopsida; order Poales; family Poaceae; genus Themeda; species Themeda triandra. Next base: position 1,318,190 of record JAENPR010000067.1, on the reverse strand, counting down.
TAAACAAGCACCGCCGGGAGATACCCCGGATTATCTTGAAAAAAATATATTTTGTCTTGTTATCATAAAAAAATCTTTTCTTTTCAAATAAAAGCAAGGTCATGTTGTCGTTAGTGTGCACCTTCGGGTATCCTTGTCACTAACCATTTCAGGTCATACGACACTTGAGAACATGGAGCGACATCAACCACAATCAAAGATGCTCTTGAGAGGTGGAACACACTCACAAGGAGACTCTGACCCAACACAAACTTTGACTTTTACACAAAAGTCCAAGTGTGGGGGAGGATGGTGATAATCTTGAGTCCCACTCACACCAAGAGGCATCCAAAAAATTTTTTTTGATGATGGATGATGTTAGCTTTGCCTTGGTAAAAAAAAAGAAGAAAAGAAAAAGGAGTTAAAAAAAAGATGAAAAAAATATATGCTTATGATATATATAAAAAAAAGAAAGAAGAAGAAGAAGGGAGCACCATACCAAAGCACATCACGAACCGGTGGAGGAACCCGCACACAACTCGGTTTGATCACTTTCCTCCCACCTTTTATTTTCATGCTCCCGAATTAATCATGTTCATTCCCGCAAAGCATCTTCCACACTTAGATTTAATTTTTGAAAGTAATTATGATTATAGATTTTTGAGTATGGACCGCATAATTGTTAGACCTTACATATCCTTCATGCTTATGGGAAAAATATCTAGGAAAATTTTTTTGACTAAGTTGTTGAGAAGTGAGATATGGTTTTGGCATGACTATCTCACCTTTTCTATCAAAGTACTTGGAGAATGTTCTTTTGAAAAATACCAAAATCATAGTTTCACATACTCCTCAATGGCAAAAATACCTACCAAGGCCAAATACGACATGCTTATCAAACAAGTTTACAAAACCTTTTTGTCGTATGCTTCTTACCGATTGTTGGGCCTTGTCACGGTTTGAACCTAACCTAGATTTGGGTCTTACACATATGGTTGAGATTCACTTGCACCCACCAAATAATTGCCGACTCTCACACTGAGAGTCGTGCACAACATGCACCCCTTTCGCCCAGAATGCCAATTCTTACACCGAGAATTGCGCATCATTCCACCAAATAAAAGTGCCGACCCTTACCCTGAGGATCGCGCGCCCCTCTTTAGATTGCCGAAAATTCTCCATGCATTCCATCATGACATCTCTCTCTCCTTCATCCTTTTCCAGGCAATAATTTATGGGCCATTTTCTTAGTTGAAAAAAAGAGAGAGAAAGAAAATAAAAAAAAGGAGAAATAAGTTTTAGATATTCTAATCTAGTAGACAAACGGGAAATCTTAAATCCCCGTTCAAAAAAAAAAAAGAGAAAAAAAAGAAAAAAAGAGTGAAAAAAAGAGTGAAAAAAAAAAAAAAAAAAACACAAATTCAGTTATTCTTTGTTAGCCCATATTTCTTCATCTCTTCATCCACCAATAAAAGGGAGTTAGTCATGATGCATGGAGACCCAAAAATACCACAAAAATTTGGAATCATTCTTCATCCATCCCACACACTTGCACATCTCAACCTAGTGTATGGCCTTTACCTTAACATGGTTCGGACTTTGACTCGGCTATCCACAAGCGGTAAGTAAGCCATTCCTTGTATGCCTACCCAAAACTCCACTCAAAAATACTAGAAGTAGGATACAAAGGCAAAACATCAAAAACCTTCGGTGAGATTACCATACACTCTGAGCGATTTGAGAGTGCCATTTGAGGAGTACATGTGAGCTATGCTTTATTTGAAAAATCTCATAAAAACTCCAAGTCACTAAGATATGAGAATGGGATGAGATGGCTATGTTTCAGAGCTGTTCCACTTTTCAACCGCTCAAGGAGATTTGTTAGCCACTCCACATATCCCACAGGTATGAGGTATGTTTTGGAATGACCTTTATGCCGGTTTCATATCTTGAATTGCTATGTTCATGTTTACTTTATCCTAACCTTTGCTCGGGACGAGCAAAGAATAAGTGTGGGGGAACTTGTTGGCGCTCCTTATTGCATGCTTTTCACCGCCAACTTGTTATGAAAATAGTCACCAAAACTTAGTAATAGGGTTTTGAACTAATCATTTCCACGAGTTTTGGTATTTCCCCTGTTTGGCAGGGCTAAATACAAAAACATACCAATTTGGATCAAAAGTGGAGAAAGCCCAAAACCTGGACTAGTTCCATCTTGGACTGCATGAGTAGACCCGGGTAATCGGGCCATATCTCACTCATACGAACTCCGATTTGGGCAAACGAATATGCGTTGGAAAGCTTGTGACGAGGCCCACGCGCCTGCAAAATTTGGGCATCAACCGAGCTTCCCCTGGTGCGCTCGCGCCAGGGGCGCGACCGCGCCAGCCAGGAGGCCAAACCGGCCCAGTCTTCTCCAGATGGCCCATGACGACGTGTGAAGGTCGGTTCTGGGGTGTGTCCAGGTTCATTGTACCTGGAATTGACGTTGCGAGGTCGGTTTGGCACTTTCCAAGTGGGGAGGAGCATCTCTACTCTCCCATGGCACCTCTCTAGTATAAATAGGGACATTTTTCTCCATTGGAGGACACACATTCTACACAAGAAGAGCTCCACTCCCACATCATATACTTTGTAGTAGTGTCCCTCTAGGTGCTAGTGCCTAGTTGTATACTTTAGAAAAGAGGAAGAGAAAGGAGGGAAGAGCGGAGGCGGAGCCGGCTTGTTGGGTTCTCCTCCAGTTTGTACCTCTACGGAGACGACTCCTTCGCGAGTAATATCTGCATATTCTTCCTTTGCAATTCCTTAGTGATCTATTTAATTAAAGTTCAGTGCTTACTTGCTTGCTTACGGGATCTCCGCTCGACCGAGTGCTTTAGTCCAGCTAGGAATTCGGACTAGAGTAGTAGCCTCTGGCGTAGACGTGGTGTCTAGGCTAGGGAGTTACCTGAGTTTGCGCCCAACCCCACGGATAGTTTGTGGTAGCCCCGGGGGTGACAGCTCCGATCAGGCCTTTGTATTCCACCATGTTCGGGTTGGTGTTCTCGTAGAGCTTTGGCGGCCTTCCCCCGGTTACGTCTTCCCAGTCTTTTCGAGAACTGGAAAGGTACCGCTGCTCCGAAGTGAGTGAGTATAGTAAGCCGAGACTTTAGTTAACTAGTGACCTTGGGTTGAGCTTAGAAAACCCTCTCGTCCTACAAAAACATCCTCCTACCTTCTTCTCCTGGACGTTCTTGTTTCACTCTAGTACACTTCCGTTCCTTGTGGAAAATACGATACCCTGAATACTTCCGGGTGAAAGCTACAATGGTACTCCGTGCGCTTGCGGATTTATCTGCTTACGCTAAGAAATACCAACAGTGACGCCATGGCAGCCCGTCGCTTTTCTCTTTTGACCGGACGTCGAGACAAACGGAGGAGCGTCCCCGGCCTCCACTCACGCGCCGCACCAGAACCCTAGCCCGGGCACTCCCCAGCCGCCCGATCGCTCCCGATCTCCATCTCGCCGTCCGCCTCGGCCATGGCCGCCGCCGCCCTTTAAATAGTGCCCGCCGGACCCCCTAGGGTTTTCCACCCATCCGCGCCGCCACTCTGGTGGTACACACACACACTCACACCTTGCCAAGAAGCCGAGAAGGAGGAGAAGGAGTGGAGGAGAGGAAGAAGGCGGGGAGGAGAGCCTGAACCGAAGAAGAAGACGGTGCCGGAGCGGCGTCGCCGTCTGTGATCACCGGAGGAGGACCCGGCGGCCCTGTACGACTACACCAACGTCCCCGCTCTGCCTGCACCGCACCGAGCTGCCACTGCACGCCTCGCCACCGCACCGCCATCCTTCTTCACCGGCACCGAAGGTGAGAACACCGCCGCCGCTCTCGCCTTGGCCGCGCCGCCGTGATCTCCCCTGCTGGAGGTGCAAGGCTTCGCCTTGGCCACCGCAGGCACGGCACACACGCTCGCCGCACACGCACAAGCCACCACGGCTCGCGAACGCCGAAGCGCGCGCGCAGGACCACCATGGCCGCCGGCCAAGAGCTCGCTTTTATCGGACGCTTCGCTAGCGCTAGGGCTCCGCATCGCCACCTACGCGTCCGCCTTCGCCTAGAACACGTCATGCGCCCGCTAGAAGAGCCGGCCGGCCAACTACTCGGGCAGAGCAACTTTGCGCTGCCCTGGCCGCCGAGCTCGCCGGGCCGACCGAGTGCCGCCGCGGTCTCCACCGTCGCGCGAGCACCGTCGTGCCCCTAGGGACCGCGTTTCCGAGCCGAATCAAAGCCGGGTGATGCCAATCGAAGTCTGGTGATGAAGATGGGACGCGATTCCGCGCCGTGGCCACCCTCCGCGGCCGTCGCCGCCGTTGAGCCGTTGTCGGGCCGCCGCTGCCGATGGCAGCTGAGCTGGAAGCCCCGCGGCCTTGTGTTGTGCCTTGGCCGCGCTCGCCTCGCTCCCGCGTGGCTGATGCGCGCCTCGGACTTGCCTTGGACGCGCGCGCCGCCGGCCCCGCGGCCCGCGCGCCGTGCGCCGTCGTCGTGCGTGCGCCGGCACCGAGCGCTCGCCGCGTCTCCACCAGCGCGTCCGCCGCGCCTCCGCGATGCCAAAGCCGCCGCCCCGCGTGCGCTTGAGCTCGCCGGAGTCCTGCCGTCCCTCTCGCCGCCGGCAAAGGCCTAGCGCCCGGCCGGGGATGAAGATGGGGAAGAAGGGCAGTAAAGGTGTTGTGCACCAGGTCCACATGGACCGTGAGGGGAGGAACGGGGATGGACGCGGTCCACCGTGGACCCCGCTGTCCGCCCGTGAACCCACGCCTGTGGTCCACCGTGAGCCGGCCTCCGCGCCGCGCCATGGACCAAGGGCCCAGTTGGACTTGGGTCCGCCACGTGGCTAGCCCTTGGCGCGACACGTGTCCGGGCCGGGCCGGCCCAGCCCGACCCATATCCGGCCCTGCCCCGGCCCTGCTAGGCCCAGTCAGGCCCGGTCCGAGTTGACCGTTGACTGGTCAACGTTGACCGTTGACCGGGACCCACCTGTCAGTGACTGGACCGACCGGGACCCACCCGTCGGCCTCTGTTTCAGCCCGAGCCAATCGAATGCGCCACGTGTCAAGCCTCGCTTTCTCTCTCCCTTTTCCTTTTTCAAAATAAGGGTTAATCTTTGAAAAATCATAACTTATTCATACGAACTCCGAAAAATATGATCCAAGTGTCCAAATCTTCGGAAAAATGAGCTTTAAGTCATAGGCTTATGATTGATTGCATTTGGAGTTATCGTTTTCATTTGATTCTTTTGCTAATCTATAGGAGTCGCTAACGCGACTATTACGTTCCGTTTCAGAGGAGGAGCAGTTTGAGGAGGACGACCACGAGTACCTGGAGGAGTTAGGAGACGACTTCGTAGGTGCCACGTCCCACCCAACCTCGTAGTACCTATTACGCATATCATTTAATAGCTGCTAGTGCTTTACTTTTATGCAATATCTCCTGTGATAGGTTGCATGGTAGATTACTTGTTAAGCGACTACCTTGTCGTAACCATTCCCCTGCTCACCCGCTGTTAGCCTAGATACATGCTTATATACTCTTCTTCTTTACTTCTACTACGCTTATATCCGTGATGTGATGCGTGGTGGGAGATAACATATGGTTAAGGCATGCGATGCCAAATGTGACTATGGGGAGTGTCTTTGCGTGTGTCTTGGGTGTGTGGTGAGGGTCGGGTCGGCCCCGGACGGGATATTACGACGAGCTTTGGGCGAGTCTTGCCGGGGATGCGATCTGGGCATTCCCACTTGAGGTGCCCGGCGGGTACATGTGACTTATGGAGCCCCAGGGTGGAGTGCCTTTGTGGAGCAAAGCCCCAAGGGAAGAGGTCTTTGTTGAAGCACGGGGTGTTGGAGAACCCCGCTGAGCAGACATCCTGTCTAGTCCTACCTAAGGACTTATGTATCTTGAGGACCGGAACCTTGGGACCCTTCGTGCTCGCCACTCGTCCCCGATGGGCGGGGGACGGATGACCGACTAATTAGTGCGGTGCCACTACTACTAGGTTGTTAGCGGATAGTGTAGGGAGGTACGGGCATCGGGACCCACACCCTCCTAAGGTAACGATGTGACCTTGGTGGCTTGGCACTTCGTTTCACAGTCTCAGCGGACCGGTGGATTCCGGGACATCCCAGAGCTGAGTGGTAGGGTGGCATCGTATCTAATTGGAAGGCAGCCGGAATGGCCTAGGCGGGGCACCGCCGATGATGGTAATCTTGTGGGTACAGGAGTACAAGCTCTGCAGAGTTGACTTTATGCGCATAACCGCGGCCTCGGTATGGCCATTCCCTCGACCTACGCTCTTCTTGAGTAGAGAGATGTGTCTTCTTTCCCCCTGGTGGTGTTTTCCCCCGGCCGTGGGCCGTTGAGACAAGCCTGAGCGGGAGTTGGGCTTGTCGACTTGAGTGTGAGGTGTGGTGAGAGGAGTGTGGTTTTTGGGATGGGAAATGTGTGGAGATGATGGGTTATCTACTTGTTGAAATATATTAAAACTTGATTACTATTATGCATAGGAAACCACAGCCATATATAGGTCTCTTTGTTATATATCCATTTGCATCCACCTACCACATAGCAATGCAAAGCATAGGGTGGGAGCGGTGGCCGGTACAAATCGTGCGATACATGCTTTGTCTAGGTGAGCCGGAGTACGACTTCGACGGTGATGACTTCGAGGACTAGGCGTCTCGTTCTGCGCTCGAGCTTTTGGAGGAGTAGTTGATGATCGTTTCCGCCTTCCGCAAGCTGTTCAGGATGCTGTTTGCTCCTTGTGATTCCGCCAGTGTGGCGATGTAATAATTATTGTAAACCTTCTATTTGCACTCTTTTATTCGTGTATGGATTCTGTAACCAACTGTTATTCGGATAATGTGATGGTTTGAACTTCGAACTATCTCGTTATACTTCATTCTGTGGATTTTCCCTTCGTGGAAAATCGAGGATGTTTCACTCTATGTGTTATATTTGCTAAAAGTACTGTCCAGTTTAGTATGTGGCCATGCATCGTTACCTTCCTATTATTATGTATGCAAATTATGGAACCAATTGCCACCTATGGTAACCAACCAGAAACTCCTATGGTACTAACTTCAAAAAAACCAAACTGCGAACAGTGAGATCTGTTCTGAAATATGTGTACTTTTGTTCACTTTTACTTTTGCAAGTGTTACTGACAATGACCTATTAAATTCAAAAAAAAAAGACAATGATCTATTGGCTTTTTACACCCATACACCGCAACACAATGTGTCGCGCGGCTTTTACTCGCCTCCCTTCATGAAACTATACAACACCCCCACCTTTCCACGGGCCCGGCGTGCCAAGGACCTGGCTGGACTTAGCACTTGCCTTCAGGCCTCAACCGCGACATAGACGACAAAATGCCTCTGCCCGCACCGAGCCTTTGGTGCACCAAGGGTAATCTCTCGTCACAAACGGAAAAGGCTGGAGCGGCCTAGTATAACTCCTGCAATCAAATGCCTACCGCTTATGGGCCCATTTTCCATATAAATAAAAGGCCCATTTCCTTTTAAAAAAAAACTTACACCGTACCGGTTATGGGCTGCATTCAAATTATATACAGATCAAGAGCGATAAAGCCCATCGATTGCTTTCTAGAAACAGATTACAAGATTCTTGAATCCTCCCCTTCCTCAACAGATGCAGCCGACTCCACACGCAAACCATATCCTTTCACTTCTAAAAAAATCTTGACCATTCCTCCTTCCAATGTGTCAGCAACCACCGCGACGCTGCTAAGACCAGCGGCAATCGCAAATCGGCGCGACAAATTACACAAATCCGGCAGAAATCGACGAACTTCGCTTCGACCATCCACGCTCGAGTCGGCTCCATTAGTGCGTCAACAAAAAAAAATCAATCCTCAGGTACACATCAGTAACCTAGATTTCGCTCGGTCAACTACTCTTTTATCATCCACAAATTTGCATGTACCACACGCTCCTTCAGCTGTATATTAACAATATCGATGAACAGATACATATGGCTGAGCAGTCTACCAACTATGAGATTTCAACAATACCAGGTAATATACCGTCAAAAGCTAAACAACACTACTTTTAAGAGTTAAAGCTCACCACAAACTTTGAATTACAGCGGCAGATCTTAGAAGGTTTTTCAGTGTTATTGCCCGCCCAAGACCAATCGGACAACAGCGACACAATCACCAGAACGCTCTACATGTTTTGGCCCAGGCACTGACAAACTACAACCTAAAGAGTACCATATTCTATTCAGACCCAAACTACATTATCCAACCTGATGATGCCCAAATGCAAGCTACACTGCTTTCATGGTCACCTCTTGCTACATCAGTTATGGTCTTTGATTTTGTTCCATGGTGTAGATCATATGAGGACGCAGGGTGACAGGAGTCAGACGAAGGGAGGAAGAGGAGAGCAGGGACGACCTCCGTCGCCGGTGACCTGTTCAGCCAACGCCGCCGGCCACTTGGCCACGGCGTCCTCGCCCCGTCGCCACCATAGCAGCGTGGTGCCGGCCAACGCAAAACGCCGGTTAGCCGTCCAGGCGCCGTCGTCCAAACACTACCACTAGGGTCTGCCGCTTAGTTTCTCTTGGACGGGGTTTGATCTGCGGCCACGGTGCCATGAAGTCCCTCCACTATGCCGGTGTTGATGCCTACGTCTGATCTCCTCCAGGCCTTTGGATTTCTCCTCTCTGGATGGTCGGACTGGGAGAGTGGTGGCGGCGGAAATTCGACGTCGGTACAATTTGTCGGTCAGTTTTGATCCTTCTCTCACTGCTCGGCCCTTCTTCTTGGTACTTTCGGTGGGTCGGTGCAAGTTTCGGTTGACTTGTGAGTCGATTCTTGCTATTCTTGAATCGGTGATTGGTGGAATTGGAAGGGATTTCAATGTTATCTCTCTTGCGGATCGGGTTTTTCGATTCTCGGTTTCTTCTCAAGAAGTGGGTTTCCATATTTACCGTCTCAAAGCTTATGAGAATGCTAGTTTCAAGATCTTCTTCCACCTTTGGCATGGGGGGGGTCCGAATTATCATCTAGAATTCAAAAATTGGCTGCATGAACAATCCTTGGAGTGGGTTCATGTCTCCAAGTCTGGATCAAAATCAAATCCGCTCTCTGGCGCCAATCGGGTGCAGCTTGGAACACGCCGTGTTCTTCGGCCTGCTGTTCAGAATTCGAAAATTCAAACTCTGGGCCATAATGGCAGAGTCAATGCTTTAAAACCGGCCTTTACTTCAGGTGCCAACCTGGGCCATAATAGGCACAACGGTATTCTTGGCCCAATTCATGTTGGCTGCCGTCCACCTGGTCCGCATGAATGGGGGTTTGGGCCCATACCTCAGTCTCTGTCTCATTCTGGAAACCATCGCCCCCAACCTCGATTAGCGCGCGCCGGTGATGCCGCTTCCGCTTCCGGTAATGGACTTGACAATCACCCTATGACCACTGGACCCATCAACGGGCACCTGCCTTTCTTCAACAATTTCACCGAATACTGCCGGATTTATCTCGGCATAAACCCCGCTCCCCCTGTTATCGTCCCCTGGTCCCTGAAAAAGCCCTGGAAGCTCACTGCTCCAGAGTTTGAGGTGGACGACGACGACAACATTCTGCAGCAGCCTATCGATCATCGGGCTCCTCCTTCGTGTGTGACACGCTCGCCATTTGGTCAGTATGCTCGTGACCATCTCGGATTCACATCTCTTCCCCCGATCACTCATGTTGCTTGGCATGATAATCTTCAATCCTCTTCTTTGTCTGTTTCTCATTCTCCCCAGAGATCAATGGCATTCCGTTTTGTTGATCCAACGCCGTTTCTGCCGGAGGGGTCTCAAAGGATCATGGTACCTGGCCGACCACTGATGAGGAGGGTGATCACGGGCAGATTCAGAAGGCAGCACAATGATGTAGCAATTACAATCCTCAACCCCCTGCCACCAGATCAGGTTAACTTTGGCGACATTAGAAATGTCATTGATGATTTTCTTACTGTGCAAAATCAGATTCCATTTGAAACCATTCAACCTTGTCCATTCGGCCAAGCCTATGTGAAATTTACTTATATGCACCAGAGAGACCTCTTGATCCACAACAGTCCTATTCCCTATGGCAATGGCTCCATCACCTTCATTCCCCATGATCGGGCATGGAACAATAGGAACACTGAGATGACCCATGAAGTCTGGATTTCAATGATAGGACTAAACTTGGACTTGTGGAACCATGCTCTTGTTGACAAGGCAGTCTCTGAGTTTGGACAGCTCATTGTTTGGGAGGAGGATTACAATAACATGGCTAGAGTGTATGTTAGAGCCAGGGTCTGTGGGTTGGAGTCAATACCTTGGTTCTTTACCTTTTCGGAAGGGGTGGATCCCAACTCTGAGGGCTGGTCTGTCCAGTGCGAAATATTCATGGCCAATTTGATTCAAGCTCAGCAGCAAGATGAGGACATTCCACCAGAGGGGGGTGATGATGGTTTTAACCCAAACCATTTTGCTTATTTTATTTTGGCTTTGGGCAGCCGGGCCTTGGTCTCCACTTTCAGCCACCAGGCCCAGTGCAACAGTTCAACCCCTTTGCTGCAATGAATCCAAACCCTCAATATCTGAACAACCTGGGCTGGGGGATTTGGCCCAACAATGAGGAACCTGCAGAACATCAGATTATGGAAGAGGAACCTTTACCATTACTCATTCCCATTCAGCAACTGGTTGGAGCAAATGCAGAAGCACAGATGGAAGAACATGAGGAACATCAGGATGCTGCAGTTGAAGAAGTGCTCAATGTTGAGGGACCCCAGGGCAATGTCTTAGATCAACAGCAAGAAGAGGATGTCTTGGCTATGGATGATTTTACTGATGCCTCAGATAATGAACCTGAAGCACCAGTTCTGCCACCTGCTCCTGTTGAGGTGGTGCCTTTCCCTAATCTGGCTAATTTACCTGCTGTCATACCGCTCCAGAGGATATAATCCAGGAAGAAGATCTTTTGGGTTTTCTGAATGATCCAGTGAATGGTCCTGCTCAGCTCTTTCAGGAGAATCTTAATGTGGGTTATGCTACACTCTATCAGCCAGCTGCTGAGGTTGCTTTTCAGAATTGGGTGGATTATGGGCCAACCATAAAACCATGCTCTGAAGCCTTGAGACTATGGGTAAGGTTCTTCTCATCCAAATCACCTTCAGAAACTTCTATTCTCATCCCTGATCAGTGGGTCAATTTCTTTACTTGTACTCTATTGCAGCCAAATTCTTTTGATTGGGCAAAGGACTTCCTCAATTCTCCTGCTTGGCAATTCTTCAATTCTGATGAAGGTAATTGCACAATGTTCTCCATTCCAAAAACTTGTCCCAGAATTGCAATAGACATATGCAATCCTGTCTCTGCCTCATCTGTGTCAATAGAAGAGCTGTCTGACGATGAAGTGCTTCCTGATACTTCTCCTGTTACCACCTCCATGCATATAGGTACTTCTGCCCAGCCTGCTGCAGTCACACCAAGTCAGACTCCTGTCAAGGGGAAAGGGAAAAGGCCCATCCTCTCTGAAGCTGAACTCAGAAGGAGCTTGAGGATTAAGGACAACCACAAGGGTTTCAAGGTGTCTTCTGCTGCTCCCAAGTGCTGTCTGGGGTGCACCACCAACCCACCAGAGATCTCTACCAGCATCATACGAAATCTGGGTGCAAGCTTCTGCAACATAAACCCAGAAGAGTTGACTGAAGAAGTTTTGCAGGACAAGCCTTCCACTTCCAAAGCAGTGGGAGACAAGGCTCAAAAGAAGAAACCGGCTAAGCCTTCTAAGAAGGCTAGCAAGCAGTAATAAGCTTGCTCTCTCCTCTACTAAGTCTAGGACAGTCTTTGCTACTCCTTTTTTATTGTAATGAATAATAGATCTTGGGTCATTTTGTGCTGGAATGTAAGAGGTTTGAATTCAGACAAGAAATGGAATGCTATCAGAGACAGGATAGTGGATAGCAAATGTGATGTTATTTGTATCCAAGAAACTAAGAAAGAGCAGTTTGATGCAACTTTTCTTAGAAATATCTGCCCCCCATCTTTTGATCAATTTCTGTTTTTACCTTCTGTTTTATTGCTTCTGGTGGTTTGATTACTATCTGGAAATCTGTTATGTTCAAAGGCACTCTGGCTTTTCAAAATGATTATGCTCTATCAGTAGAATTTTACTCTCTGCATGATAATTCCCACTAGTTTTTAACCAACATTTATGCTCCCTGCACACAACCTCAAAAACATCAACATGCCAGATACAGTTGACTGGTTAATTGTGGGTGATTTCAACTTGTGTAGATCCCCGGAGGATAGAAATCAGCCTGGAGGTGATCGAGATGGATATGTATTATTTCAATGAGGCCATCGGTAAGCTTGGAGTGCTTGAGATCCCTCTAAAAGGCGAGAAAATTCACACGGTCCAACAAACAACAGTCCCCACTTCTAGAAAGGCTGGACTGGTTTTTTACTTCTATCTCTTGGACCCTTTCCTATCCTCAAACCCTAGCCTATCCTCTAACTATGGAAACTTCGGATCATGTGCCTTGTGCCATCTCTATCTCCACACATATCCCGAAAGGATCCATTTTCAGATTAGAGAACTATCTGCTTCTTCATGAGGAGTTTATGAATGTTGTGCGGCGGCCTTTGGGTAGCACCGGCCCATATCATCGATCTTTGCCAAAATCCTTACTGACAAAATTCAAAAATCTTAGAAAGGTTGTCAAGATTTGGAAGGGTTCTCTCTCAAACCTGAAAACTAATATTGCTAATGTTAAACTTGTTTTGGATTTCATGCATTTTATTGAAGAGTTCAGGGATCTCTCAATTCCGGAATGGAATTTCAGAAGAATTCTTTGTGCAAAGCTGCAAAAGTTGTTGAAGCGACAAAAGGTTCATTGGAAGCAAAGGGGCCAAATCAAATGGGTGACTTTGGGGGATGCTAGTACTAAATTTTTCCATGCTAATGCAACTATTAAATACAGGAAAAATCTTATTACTAGTCTTGGAGATAATACTGGCAATGTTCATTTTGGTCATGACCAAAAGGCTGATCTTATTTGGGATTCTTTCAAACAAAGACTGGGGGTTTCTGAATTCACTTCAAGTCTATTCAATTTGGGTTTCTTTATGCAGCCAAGTGCAGACTTAACTTCTCTGGTTCAGGTTTTCAGCAGGGAAGAAATTAATTCTGTGGTAAGAGGTTTGCCTAGTGATAAATCACCTGGTCCAGATGGTTTTAATACAGACTTTGTCAAAAAGTGCTGGCAGATTATCAAAGGGGATTTTTATGCACTATGTGATGCTTTCTTTGATGAAAATGTTTGTCTTCAAAGTATTAATGGATCCCGATTACTTTAATCCCAAAACATGATAATCTTTGTCAAGGTTGTAGATTTCGGGCCTATTTCTTTCTTTGAACACTTCGGTGAAAATTCTTACTAAGTTGCTAGCCAACGGGTTGCAATTGCTTTGTTACCCAAATTGATTCATAAAAACCAATATGGTTTTATTAAGCACGAGTGCATACAAGATTGCTTAGCTTGGTCACTGGAATTCTTACATCTTTGTCATCGATCTAAAGAAGAAATCATCATTTTAAAGCTTGATTTTGAGAAAGCTTTTGACAAAGTGGAACATGAGCTTATGATCAAAATAATGGAACATAAAGGTTTTCTGCCAAGTGGATTTCATGGATGAAAATGATCTTTTCTTCGGGCACTTCGTCTCCGTGCTTTTAAATGGTGTGGGCTGGCAAAGTTTTTCACTTTGCAAAGGGGGTGAGGCGGGGTGACCCTTTATCGCCACTTCTTTTTGTGCTTGCAGGGGATTTCCTTCAGGATCTATTGAATGCTGCTAAGAATCAAGGCCAACTCAGCTTGCCAATTAATTTACCAAATGATCAGGACTTTCCAGTATTGCAATATGCTGATGACACATTGATTTTCTTAAAAGCTGATGCAAGGCAATTGTTCTTCCTCAAGTCTTTGTTATATGCTTTTGCTGAAACAACTGGGCTCAAGGTAAATTTCAATAAGTCTATGATGGTGCCTATCAATGTACCAGAAGGAAAGATGACCATTCTTTCAAGAACATTGGGCTGCATTCAAGGTTCTCTGCCTTTTACTTATTTGGGCCTTCCCTCGGCTTAACAAGACCAACGGTGGCGGATTATTGGCCTCTAGTTTCAAGATGTGAGAGAAGGCTAACTTTGCATCTCAAATTTCTTATCTCAAGCCGGTAGACTTGGAGCTTACTAATGCTTTGTTTTCGAGTGCTTTGCCAACCTTCACCATGTCAACTTATAGATTACCAAAAACAGTGATCAAACAAATTGATGCTTTCGAAGACAGACCTGTTTGTGGAGGGGTTACGATGCTAATAACGAAAAACCACCTAAAGCTTGGCTTGTCTTTCTAAAGGCCCTTGGCTTGTCTACAAGATATGCAAATGGAAAGCCACCAATCAAGAACAACAAAGGCTCATTACGGTGGCGTGATGTTGTCAAACATTTGCATCTTTTTAAAGGATTGGCAATGGCTACGGTTTTCAATGGTACTTCTTGCTTATTAGAAATTTGGATTCATGGAATGGAAATTCTCTCAATAACTCAATGCCCCATCTGTTCTCTTTTGTTAAAAACAAATATAGCACGGTGCGACGAGGTTTGCAATTCGAGCATCTTCACCGGCTTTTTCACTTGCCTCTGTCGAAAGAAGCTTTTGATGAGTACAATGATCGATTTTGATAATAGGGGCGGTTCGATTCTGACGGGATGCTCCGTTCCTGGTCTTATATTTGGAATTCCAATATCTTTTCCTCAAAGAAAACTTATGTTCGCTAATGGGCACCGAGGCAAGTTCATCCGGCTTTCGGGTGGCTTTGGAGATCAAAGTGTCAAAATAAAAGAAAGTTCTTCTTTTGACTCTTGTTATTGAATGATAGACTTAGCACAAGGGAGCTTCTAAGAAGGAAAACAATGGTTCTTAATGATTACACATGTGTGCTCTGTGATCACACACAAGATGAAACCTTGATCCATCTATTCATCTCTTGCCCCTTTGCTCGGGAACTTGTTGGGGAACTCTAAATCTGCAAATTCTCAAATTAAGCTCGCGCCATTGGATCCTTTTGGCAATTCTCTGGCGCCATTGGATCCTTTTGGCACTTTGGATTCCTTTAAGAAGGAGTTTGCTTTAGTTATACTAAGAGCAAAAATTAGTGTAGCCCCCCAAATGTCTCAATGGCTACGAGTTGAATTCTTCATGGAAATCATAATCACAATGAGTTGGGCAATGCAGTCGGTTCGAAATGATGCTATCTTCGAGGCACATTCCACCAACACATTGTATCACATCTTCGAAGTCAAAATACATCCTGCACCAAAGAAAAAAAACATAACAGTATAATTGTATTCAGGAATTTTCGGATTAAAGGACACCTTTGTAAGTACCATACCTGTTGGCTATGATCTTAAAGCTCCGGATTTCAGTTATCTCATGATCAATGAGTTAAAACAGTATTACAACCATAAGAGAGCTCTCTTTACTCAATGCAAAGAAAAAGCCAAGGAGATGGGTGTCAAACTGAATGATTTCCTTTCTGAACTTGAAACGCTCACAGAAAATGTGATTGATACTTCCAAATTGATCAGTCTCAATCATCATGCAAGTTACAGAATAGTTCAGCATCTGAAAAATCTTACAGTTGCATCTTCAATCGAGAATACAGATATAGAAAGTCTTCTAATATCAGTAAACCAACTATATGACCAAAGCATAGATCTTGAAGAGTACAAAGATATATTTTCGCAGCACAAGGTAAACACAAAGACACATATTTTTCTATGCAGTGTTACAAACATACTATATACAATATTAATTCTGTTGCTTCATGCTAGATTGCCCTACCTCCACAATACACTAGAAGGTTACATACCATTCATGCAACTGCAACAAAATATCTCTACAGTAATGCCAGTTTGGTGACAACAGCACAATCTCCAGATGGTACTTTTGAAACATATATCTCAAATGGTCAGCATACTCACATTTATAGACAAAGCAATCTACAGACAGCTGCAACTACTGAAGCAATGGCACTATATGAGTCTTTGAAATATATAACCAATGTGTTGGGATACCAAATTATTGATCTAAACTATCCTACTCTCTCTCAGATCATCAGAACTCTTATAAAGTACGATAAAGATATCATCATGCTCCAAGACTGTGTCAATGCTATAATAACTCATATGGAAGAATTGAAAGAAAAATTCATAATGTTCAAGAGCTCCATCAGCAGTTCATCATCAGAAACAGTTACACCATCTCAACTGCTGCCATCAATAAACCAGATTCTCAACATTGCAGATGATCATTACAGTACTGCTCTTTCTTCGTTCCATTCCTTCAACAACTTCAAGGTTACATCTACACCTTGTATACAAAATTTTGATTCTTACATGAGACTTTTATCTCACCGCAACAATATTTTGTGCAGGAACATTATTTAACAACATACCTATAAATGAGGTCAACGAATCTAAGGCCTTGTTTAGATGGCTAAAAACTTGCCTCAAAAGCACTGTAGCACTTCGTTTGTATTTGACAATTATTGTCCAATCATGGTATAATTTGGCTCAAAAGATTCGTCTCGTAAATTAAAGATAAACTGTGCAATTAGTTATTTTTTTAACCTATATTTAATGCTTCATGCATGTGTGTTAAGATTTGATGTGATGGAGAGAGAGTGAAAAAATTTCACCTTTTTGCACCAACTAAACAAGGCCTAAGATAACATGCACACATAGAGCAATGCAACAAATTTGCTAGCAGCGACGAAGGTTGGATACGATGTCTACAAACGAGCTGATTTGTGCGTAGGAATCATATATAAACACCTAGGTTGTCTAAATTTCGTCTTCACCACCTTCTATTTGTAGGCTCATTCAGGAGTTTCAGATACATCATGCTCAGATATGTAATGATCTCAAATCCTATCCATGTAATATATTTGACTGTAGTACGATTTGAATATTCTCTTCAATCTCATAAGTGTGTTATATCCAGAGTTTATACTGAATGCAATACTTATCAGATAAGACTCCTTACGCAGCATACAGTAAACCTACCGAAAATCATCGACGCCATAAGCGTACAACGTTGACATTTCTATCATTATAACATACTTCATAGATCAACAACAAACATAATTCAACTGATCTCCAAACAACAAGCACACACACATACCACACATACTATTAACAAATTTAGCATTGAAATAATCTTCACATGTTAACAACCACCACCATATAATAGCTCACTCTGAGATACCAGTCAAGATAACTAACAGAGGCTAGCATAAAAGTCTCAAAAGCCCATGATGTGACAAATACTGTGTTTTTTTTACCGGTGGCTGCGAACCGACCGGCCGCCTCCGGTAACGGTAAACCGGCCGGTTCGACCGGTTTGGGAAAAACCGCCCGAATTCAAATTTGAATTCGAAAGGCGCAGTTCATCCGGTTTGTACCGGTATACCGGCCGGTTTGCACCGGTTACCGGCCGGTTGTTCCGGTAAACCGGCCGAACCGGTTTTTTTTTTTTTTTTTTTTTGGCTTGAATAAACACTTTTTTGGGGTAGTTTTTTGCCACCTATTAATGTTCACATACAACACAATGTGGTACTAATTAGCATAAGTCAATAAAGCAATAATATTTAGTCGAATACAAATACAACTACAAACCGATACGTAGTCTCATACAAATAAATCGTCGCATACAAATACAACCACGTCGTCGCATACAAACGAACCACATAGTCTCATTCACTCCGGAGGATGTATGGGAAGACCCCATATCGGCACGACGCTTCATATTCGGCGGTGGACATAAGAGAGATACCCCGCTTCGGAGCGGTTCAGCCTTGTATTGTTGCCAAGTTTTGCCCGTCCATGCTTCTTTGTTGTCTCCCAATCCCGAACTAATGTTCTATAAAACTCGGGGTCTTCCCATTCAAACACCCATTTATTAGCGAGGCCGCACGCTCACGTCGGGAATGGGATAGCTATAAGTAGGTGTGAGGTATCACTTTGTAGGAGGAAGAAGAGTACTTGTGGGGTGTCGTAGTCCGTCGGTGCATTCCATCTCCTTTGCGATGACGGTTGCCCATGGTCACGGTCTTGAGTACAATGTGTGAAGTCGGTCTCGCCCGCAATCAACCATAATTAGTAGGCATTGATAGAAAAAGCGTGCGAATGTAGGTGCAATGGATACCCGTGAAATGAAGAGCCGCGTAACGAGGATCACCGGCATGACTTTCACCACCACCACCACCTTCATAGCCACCACCACCACCACCACCACATTCATAGCCACCGCCACCGCCACCGCCACGCCACCGGCACCGCCACCGCCACCGCCACCGTCACCGTCATCGTCGATGCGTCGAGTCACCACTAGCACGAGCCCGGCTATCCTCGAATAGTATGGGCGGCTCGATTCTCATCCTCGCCTACGTGTCGCCGGTCACCGGCTTTCCTTTTCCTTTTTTCCTTTTCTCTTGACCCTTAGGAGGCGACATGTGCATCTTTCTCTTCCCGAGGTGACTGGAACCCACATTGTGTCGGGCCCAATCACTGACGTTATCATGCCCTGTAGCCCGACGTAGATCGTGTGGGTCTATTTGGTCACTTTGCCAACACAAACAAAAAAAGTCACGCAAGTCAAAATACAAGATGTCATATATACCCAACACGACATTTATATATATATATATATATATATATATATATATATATATATATATATATATATATATATATATATATATATATATATATATATATATATATATATATATATATATATATATATATAACGTACCTGACAACATGTGATGGCGAGGGACGTCGACGTCGTCGAATCCTCATCAAGAACCGGAGTACTTGTTGGATCTACCATACTCCATCCATTCTCTAATCGGATTCGTACGGTCATACACCGATATTTCGGCGAACCGGTCAATAAAATCTACTTGATCCCGCCTTGGTGGGGTCACATCCGCAAGTCGCGCCGAAGGTTGTGCGGACATAAACAAGCTTGTTTAGTTTGTTATGGGACAACCTATTGCGAACCTTCGTATGCAGCAAGGCAAAAGTACTCCGGTTCCGCTCGCATCCACTTGAGGAGATACATTGTGAAACAAGCCGCAAAGCAAGGCGCTGCAAATTAGGAGTATCTTTCCCAAATATCGTCCACCACTGGGCCGCAAGTGCAACAAAGCATGTTAGCTATGTATCCAAATATAGGAAACCAACAAGGTGTCGAGAGTACTCTTACATGCGGAGGTCCCGTAATCCCGTGCCATTCTCTCCGCCGCCCGTGCCAAACTCACCAAACTTTTGTCGAAAAACCTCGGCCTCTCCCCGCAACGCCCGCATGGCGGTGTTGACATCCGTCATTCTCGAGAAAAGCCTCCTTGAGTCCGAAAAAACATCGCCAAACTTGGTTCCATAGTGTATGCAGCCTTTGGATTTAGAACAAGCCAAATTGCAACATATTGAGTAAAATAAGCAACATGTTGAACATATATAGCGGGAGGAATAAATATAAGTCGTATATATCATACCTGGACCCACATACGTGTGTATGTACACGTCACGAATCCGTCGGTCCATTATAGCTTCATACTCTTTCCATGTGTGCTCATTTCTTCCAAAGAACGACTGCATCTCGATTTGCGGTTACGGTACTCGAGGACCACTTGACACATGTTGGCCTCCTTGTCTTTATCGGCGAAGCGAAGGAACTGTAAAGTGGTGCAACCGTGTTTGCATGTATCCCAATCCATCCCACCACCGCACGTTTGACATCATTGACCGAGCATAACGACCTTCATCTGTGTTTGCCCATTTGCTTGACAAAAACTCAGGAGATGACATCCACTGCAAGAACTCTGAACGTTTACGACGAAAGCTCTCTAGAAACATGTAGTTCGTCCCAAATCTAGTGTCACACCACTTGACCAACTCACCGCCGATTGCTTTCCTCATCATTGCATTCAACTTATTATGGTTGTGCAGCCGCCTCCTCTTGTGCAGCCGCCTCCTGTGCCACCTTTACTCGAGCCCGCTCAGTGGTTCTTTGCGCAGTTGCGTCAAGCTCTCGTCGAAAGTAGGCACGCACATCTGGTGGCACTCTGTTGCAATGCACGACCTCCGCCCCGCGCCCTGCCAAATGCTGCTTGAATCTAGTGCAACCACCGCCATGTTTCGTCACTTTACAGTAATTGCAATACCATCCAGGAGCAAGGTTTTGACCATGCTCCCATACACGATCGTGGGGTCTGCCCGACATTGTCTACCTGCATGAACGAACAACAACATAGACACACCAATATATAAATACACCAAGTGCACGAAATGTATGTCAAAAATATATATGAAGTCCCTAAGTCACTAAGTCACACCTAAATTCCATGTATCTCGACATTATAAAACAAAAAAATACATGCATCCTACCCCAAATCCTACCTAAATCATACCCTACACTATAAAATCCTACCTAAAGCGTAGATCGGGGCCAAAATCATACCCTACAAGCATATCCTACCTAAATCCTAGAACTAAAAGTACTCTAAACAAAAAAAAAACAAAAAATAAAACTTACCTACCACCCGGGCGGTTCCCGCGCTTCCCGCTCGGTTTACCGCCCGAACCGAGCGGGAAACCGGGCGACCGGGCCGGTAGCGGAGGCGGCGTCGCGCGAGCGGTAAGCCGGCGCTCCGGGGCGGCTTACCGGGCTACCGCGGCGGTCGGGCGACGCGGCGCGGCGGAGCGACCTCGGGAGCACGGACAGAGCGCGGGAGGGGGCGGAAGGAGCTTCTGGGGGCGTTGACCCCCACCCCCGCGAGCCGCGCCGTCATATGCGGCCTCTGGGGCCTCATGGGCCTCATGGGCCGTAATGGGCCGGCGCCCTTTTTTTTTTTCTTTTTTTCAACCAAGTCAAATTTAAATTTTTTCATATCACACGACGTCCAATTTGAAAAATTTTTACACCATTGGGTTCCATAATTCAAGAGCTATTTTTAGGAATTTTTTCAGCATTTTTTTTTCAAACTTCAAATTTGAAATTTGGGCCGGTCCGAACCGGACCGAACCGGAACCGGACCGGCCCGGTAAGGTCGGTAACCGCGGTTTACCGCGGTTTACCGACCGGTAAAAAAAACACTGGACAAATACATAGATACACTGCCATAACTACATCAACCTACAGCATAAAATACATAGTTCATACGACAAACTATTGTTACTAACTCTTCACCCATGATTAACTTTACACACCATCATCTCCCAAACGTTTGGACCACGATAGAAGCGAAATATAAGAATATCTCCTACATTGATGCCATGTTGATCAACAAACTTTGTCCATCCTTGAGTTATCCTGGTAGAATAGCAATTGGTTGGTGTGTCATACTTATGGATTGAACCACAGATCACCACATCAGATCCAAGAAAACGCAAAGCAACAATCTCCTTCTTAGGCAAGATCTTTGAAAATCCAGCAGACAAGAACTGTGTCACAACAAACAAAAAAGAAAAATGAGTAGTCAACAACACCTTTTCTTATGCTTTCACCTGCACCCAGGCCCCCCCTCTTAAACCAAATATAGATAAAAAAACCCAGACACTATTGATTAGAATAACATAAGCTTAAATATGAAAGTAGACAACAATTTGATATTGACCATACCATAGAACCATCCTTTTTCTGGCTATCTCGAATACTGCAAACATAGAGAAGACTACCACGTTCCATTGGAATCCAAAGCTGCTTCATTGCATTTAAAACTGCATTTGATACTTGCGTGCCTTCACTGACAATATAATCACACCTTCTAGGAAGAACACCTCCTCCAGCGACAAAACCTTATGAATGATAAAACAAAGTGCAAAGTTAGGGGAAAGAAAAAAAAAAGGTATACCATAACACCCTTTATTCAGCTTAAATGTATCGCTGTAACATGGAAAAAAAAAGTTCAGCAGAAAACAAAACAGCTTGGAATTCTGAATATTCGTTAAAGTAACACAAATGAAATTTCCTAGTACAGGATACAAACAGATCAATGAGAATGACTAGTTCAACCTCGAATTGTTGGCTAGTCAGAATGCTACTTTCAAGCATATATTGACTCAGTGAAAAAAAATGTTTTGTTAGTTGTGTGCGTGTTCCGATTACAAACATGTCAGGAAAAAAGAACTCTATTCCGCCTTTGACTAACTTTTTTTTTGAAAGGACCCGCCTTTGACTAACTATTAGTAATAATGATCCATTTCATAAAACTCAACCTCTGTCATACAAACGACGCAGCAGGGTATCCACATTCCACATCGGACCTCAGATATTACCAAACTAACCAATCAGTCCAAGTATAAACGGATTTTGAATTTATGAATGGTACACTGACAACTAAGCATATTCTAGTTCCTTTTCTAGGACAAACTTATTCTGTGCTTCTATTGAAAACTTGCAGAATCTATACACCTATATTTGACTCACTGAGGTAGCGGTCTCAAGAGTATAATACAACATTCTCAAACTAGGATATTGGTTTCTCATATGCCCTGTTAGTTCTATTAGTTCATAGTCTTGGCTACTGAGCAAGTCTAACTTGATTGTGAGGTTCAGCAAAAGAAAGGCTTAGCGCTTGACGGCTAATAGTCCAATAGCTAAATTGCTTCTCGAACAGCTGACTGAAACCTATGCTAAAGAAATGTTTGTGTTGAACTCAGGCACTCAGTAACTACACGATAAACATACGAACCTAATCAGCTGTAGTATCTTTCAGACACTTCTCCCCTTTGAATCTAAACAATCCCTTGATTACCAGTAGATTTTTTTTTCACTTCCCTGTTAGAACCAGGGAAAAATACATTAGATATGCACAAGGGCCAATGAGTACGGCACTGCAAGCTACCATGGCAATCAGCAACAGCCAGCTATAAATCCCATTTTCATTTGCCACACTACACACATTGCAGAACATACCAACTCAGCCCATAAACTGACATATCTTCTAAGAACTATTTACTAATGCAGCACAGTTATGCCAAGAACATATTTATTAATGAAGCACTAGCTGCATGGACAGAAAGATAGAAATGGCAGACCTTACAAGTTGATATATCAAGGTCGCGGTGCTTCCTAGTGAACCTTGGTTCAGATTATTTTTGCACAATGATGAAGCAGCCAAAATCCTGTATGTGCAACGTTGCTGCGAAATAAACAAGGATGGCATTTTCCTACACAATCTTCAACTGACAGAGGATCACATCCAGAAACCATCAATTAATCTCAATGCCATGTTTTAGAGCAACTTAAGCAGATCAAATTACTGAAGACATTTTTGTCTTGAGTTAATAACCACATAAAAGAAAAGAAAATTTTATGTTGATTAGGCACCATAATAGCTTTCGACCATTATTCAAATGCATGAGTCACAGACACTAAAAACATGAAAGTTGACTTCACAAGGGAAAATCCCTATATATGCCTTGTCCATTCCACAACTACCAAACAACTTTCTCATTCCTAATAATAAAGTAATAAAATAAACACAGATCCAACTAAGGGAACTACTGAAATGCAATAGCTTGGAGTATAGGAAAAATTAACAGGAAAGTACTCTCTCATAGGTGCCATCCAGGAAGATGGCACTAGACGTGGGGAACTTGTATAGTTGTTAAAGTCCTTATAAGTATCATCAATGACTTTTCAAATTGATATCAGAAACACAATAGGTATATCAGCAATGCGGCAAAAGCAAAAGATGCTCATATTGACAGGCTTATATTTGAGAAGCATCAAGATTTCTTCTGTGGTAAACCACAAGTAGCTCAGGAATATTTCACAGATGAACTTGGCCATCACCATCCTTATGTTTCTAAGGCATCTCAACTACTGAAAGAATCAAATCCAAGGCAGAGAAGCTGCAGATCTCAAATATTGATCAAGAAATTGCATATATCAAGTATATGCTGTCAGTGAAAAATGCCAGATGGAAACTTTGCAACAGCAGACCTGAAAGTTGCAGGCCTGATAATGGATTAACATAAAGTTGATAAGGAATAAAGTTGAGTTAAAAAACCATGCATTTTGTACCAGCAACACATAAGGCTGAGGGTTGAATATTACAACTACAAAGTATATGTGATTTAAATTGTCCAGTCAAAGACAAGTAGACATCTTTAGCTTTTGTGTTGGCCAAAAAATTAAGTACTTGGATAGGAAAAACCATGTTTAACGCTTGAACTAAAGTTAAAACTCATAGACAACTGACCATTATGCTTCTAAGTGTAAGCCCACTGAAGATACCAATGTTGAGCCACAACTAATTAGTCAAATCTTAAGTTCTAGACAATGGTTAGCATCGTATAAGAGATAAGTTACAAGTATTAGAGATATGCACTGCCAATTGATATGTTAGAGACATGCATTAGAGATGTAATTGATGGAAATTAAAAACATTGCGTACCGGCTGCTCGAAACCAGTCCTGAAAGCAGATTAGAAGAGCAGATTAAGCATAACAACACAGCAGAGTAAGGGACAGCAAATACTGGTTCATATAGGTACATGAACATAAACCAAACCTAGCAAGCGGATTAGGTGCCTACTCCTGGTTCATACTATAGCAACCTAAGCAAATTCTGGTTCATACATAGTCCATGCATAAGGGGTCACAATGCAACCAAACCAAACAAAAGAACGCGGCGCAACAAAATGTTGTGATCCCAGTAATTCCATAGTATGCCCGGTCAGACGCGGGCTGCATCTGGCACCGCGACAGTGGCACCGCCCATAGCCGCAGCCAGCGCTGCCACCATCTGCTTCTGGAGCTCGATCCTCTGCGCAGTTACCTCCCTGTACAGCGTCGATGCCTCCTTGAGGATGTTCTCCACCACTGTCACGTCGCTGGAATGCGCGGCAGCGATCTCACTGCCTAGCGTGGCAGCCATTTCCGCTGCCACCACAGCGGCTGGCGCGCGGCGTGCGTTCGCCTCGCGCACCATCTCCTCCTTGACGGAGGGCGCTAGCCCGTCCCCACCACCGGCAGAGGTGGTGGTGGAGGCACCGGTCCTCCGCTTCTTGGGAATCGGGCCACCCAAGAAGCCCATCGCGGCGGCAGTGGACCGATGCACAGGTCCGGACGGAGGATCGTCCGACGCAGCGCCGCTGCCGAGTGCCTCCTCTGGCGCGGTAGCAGTACCACCATCCTCCACCTCCACCTCTACAGCCACGCCGTCGCTTGCGTTCTCCGTGGCAGCGCCCACGGGAACACCCATCACCACACCACGCTTCAACTCCGCCGCCACTGAACCACCACCCTCACCCACCGCCGAGCCGCCGCGAGCTTGTCCACCACCCGCAGCACCGCCACCGCACTCGTCGCCACCGTGGGCCTCCACGGCCGCAGTTGCTGGTACGCGCAGGCTAGACAGCCCGCGCGCCCCCACGGTGTTGTAGAGAGACAAGAAGCCCAACCATGACGGTGTGGCGAGTTGCTCTTCTCCGAACTGGCTCTTGAGCAGCTCCACACGCATCTTGCACTGTTTGTGGGTTCGGATGGGGTTGAGGTTGATTTCGCTGCGGAAGCTATTGACGGCCGTGGCCACGGCACGCCAGTCCTCGGGGACGAGAGTGCGGGTGCTGCGCGCGCGGCTGCGCTGGCTCGCCGGCACCCATACGTCGCTTTCGCCGCCACGTCGGCGGTTGTACAGCGGCTTCCATGCTTCGATGAGAACTGCCATCTCTCCAGCGCTCCATCTGCGGTCGACCATGGCGCCGTGACCGTGGGAGTGAAGGTGTGGTAGCTGGGTGAGACGTTGCAGTGTTTCTGGGTGAGACGTTCCAGCGCTCCACTAGCTGAGGCGTGGGGTGGACGGCTGAGGCGTGGGGTGGACGGATCGGAGAAGACTGAAGAACAAGAACAAGAGAGGGGAGCTGCTAGGTTGATTTGCCGGTCGGGCTTAAAAGAAGCTGTGTCGTCGTTGCACAACCGAGTTTTTCTCTCAAGACTGACACCGGTGACTCGGTCTCCATGAGTTTACGTGGAGCAGTGTCGATCAGACAGAGCATCTTCAACAGTTTGATAAATTAGATTGTTATTTTTTAAAATTTAACATTTCAACAGTTTACTAAGGCCTTGTTTAGTTGCCTCAAAAAGGCTAGAAATATGACCCTCTCTCCATCACATCAAATATCTTCAACAGTTGTTGAAAATAAATAACTAATTACACAGATTGTTAAATTACGAGACGAATCTTCTGAGCCTAAAATTGGATAATATTTCAAAATACAAACGAAATCTTACAGTTTTCTAAAAATATAACCATCTAAACAAGGCCTAAATTAAGTTGTTATTTTTACCAACTTATTCCCCTCGTCCGCGCGCGTGTATAGCACTTTCCATCGCGTTCCGCGGCTCACCGCCGGTCTTTCTGCGCGCGTGGAAACTTCCCGACGCGTTCCCGTGCGGCTACAGCGCGAGCAGCCCGGCTTCCTCCATGCAATGGGTTCTTGCGCCATCCATTCACCGTTCGGCCAAACAGGTGCACCGCGGCGGTGCGAACCGCGAAGGAGCTTGGTGCTGAATAAAGTTGGCAACGGGGAATTCCCCGTCGGAGTTTAAGCCACCATCCCCGTCCCGTGGGGAGGAATTTTCCCCGTCCCCGTCCCCGTGAAGCACCACGGGAGCCTTTCTGCACCATCCCCGATCCCCGGCGCGGCGGGGATTTCATCCCCGCGGGGATCCCCATCCCCGAATACAGCACACGCACATATATATAAATCTTGCAAGCTTCACAGATTCACACAAATACTTGGTAGAATGCATATAAATTTAGCATTCTACCAAGTACCAAACTACCAACATAGGTTCCAGCCATCCAGTTCTAGCACGTAGGCATAGTAGGCTTAGTAGCATACACACAGGCACACGCACACACATACATTGTTTTACATAAATAGGGTGTCCAGGTCTCCACTCTCCAGGCGTCCAGCACATACACACAGCAACAACATAGGTGTCCAGGACTCCTAGCACAAAAGATAAGCATTTGCTGCACAGCAGCACAAAAGAAAAATGTTTAGCTCCACTTGACCATCAGTCCATCACGAAGTTGATCCTTGACAAAAGAACAGCTGCAGCTCACTCACAGGAGTGCAAGTCCCTGCATATAGCAAGCAAATCTTCAATTTTGTGGCAGCAAAGAGAGTTACAATACGTTGTCAATTAACAATTTTCAAATATACCTCCATGCCATCTTGTATCTCTTGAAGACACGTCCAAAAGGTGGCTGCATCTTCATTGTCACCTACAAAAAACAAAAATATCTGGAAGACTTGAATTAGCAATCATCACAATAGAAAAATGGGTTTGATGATGATTTATAAATGGAACAAGTGATAAACCTTTGTATTTGTTTCGAAGCCAATCTTGTGAACACATTAAGGCCTCCACCATCTCTGGAGTGAGCCGGCTGCGATGCTCACTAAGGACCCTTCCGCTTGTGCTAAAGGCAGATTCAGATGCAACTGTAGTAACTGGAATAGCATAGATATCCCTTGCAATCTTCCTCAAGGTGGGATAACGTGTTCCGGCCACCTTCCACCAATCAAGAATCTTGAAATTTTCAGTATTGATTGGGACCAACTCATCATCCAAGTACCTATCTAGCTCTGATCTGAATCTTACTGTTGTTGGTCTCCTACTAGCAACTCGTGCACTAATTGAAGATAGAACACCTGAAGATATAAGTGAAGGAGCTGTTGATTCTGTGTTATCATCCTCTTCCACTTCATATTCCTTCATCAAGTCATATAGAGAGGTTTTCACCTCACTAACTTTCTCTAAACACTCCAAATGTGACGCACAAGTAAGGGTCTCAAGGAAACCAACCAAAAAATCAGTCTTAAACCTAGGACCTGGCATTTGGGGCTGGAAGAGTGCCTTTGGGTTTCCTCCAGAGGAGGAACCGACGGCACCAGATGCCGGCACAAGCGCAATGCACGGCGTGATAGCGGTTGCATTAGCAGGCACAACACAGCTAGCGCTCATGGCGTTTGGTGCCCGGTCCAAGGCCGAGGCGGCGTCCCTTTGAGGATCGCCGGACGTGGGTTAGTCAATATTTATAAACGCAGCCAAGAACAAAGTAAAACAACGAACTAAACTAGCCATGCTATAGTGCTACGTATATGCATATATGCACAAAATTAGCCACTGTTGTGCTACGAATCGGATCCAGAACTAGCAATAGCAATACATATATGCATATACGTATGAAACGAATGCACATTACTATGAGTTTCGTACCTTCCTTCTCCATCGGAGCTCATGGGCGATTCGATCCGGTGCATCCATGTCACCCGTGTGTCTTTGCGGCGATGTGGATCTGAGGCTGGAGACTCCGACGAGGCCGACCTGCGTTGGACGTGGATGGCAGAAGGGGCCGGAGGAGAAGGACCGTCGACGGCTAGAGGCTGGAGCTCTAGTCGATGGTGGCGTGGATTCAAGCCACCAAGGCCAAGCTAATGACCAGCGGCGGCCTCCTCGCGCCGTCGCGGTTGCCGCAGCGCCGCTCGCGTCGCTAGGACAGACAGGGGTGGAGTGGAGTGGCCGGGTGGGGATGAGGATTAGGGTTACCTCGTCAATTTATACTCCGGGGAAATGGGCCTTCTTACATGGGCCTCGCCGCCTGGCCGCCCTGGCGCCATGGCTGCTGCTTCGCGGGGCGGGGATGCGGGGATCGGGGTCGGGGACGACGGAATCATCCCCGTCCCCGCCATCCCCGACGGGGACAAGTTCTTCACCGATTCCATCCCGGTGGGGATGAATTCTCCACCATCCCCGACTCCTAATGGAAGGATTCCCCGCGGGGAATCGGGGATCGGGGCCCCGTTGCCAACTTACACTAGGGGGTGAAAATATAATTTTATTTCTCTCTCAGGTTTCATGATGTAAATTTGCTATAGAGAAAAAAATTCCAATCTTGGATCGATTAATTAGTGCAAAGGATAGGGTCTATGGTGTAAAAGTAATTTTCTTTTAACTTTTCCGTTATTTTTTGACAAGGATCTTTTCCATTAATTAAGATCTCCATCTTGGAAATTTATATTTCCCCTAAAAAAATTTAAGATCTCCATCTCCGTTTTTTTTTACAAGGATCCTTTCCGTTATTTTTTTAGGGTAGGACATGGGCCTACTATTTTAATTTTATCAAGTCAAAATGGCAAACTTTTGAAGATTATCTTTTTTTGACTTGTCTATGTTTTGAGGAGTTGCTAAATGACAAGATTTGCCAAGAAAATTTTAGCAAACGTTGAAGATGCTCTTATATGGAGCACCGTACCAAGAAATTGGCAAGCCACAAATTTAGCAAGCATTTTGTTGGCTATCAAAACTTGCTAACTTCTCATATTTGGCTTACCAATTTATTAGCAACTTTTTTGTCCAACTTTTGGCTTTCCAAATTATTGGTGTGGCAAATTTTGGTAGCCGACCAAGCAGGCCATAGAGGCAAATTTACATGACGTTTACTTAATTATAAATTAATCACATGTGTCCTATTTGTTTAACAAATATATTAAGCATGTGTCGGTGTTTCGTACCCCGGGGGGTATAACACCAACGAGTAAATTTCTATGCGTGCTCCCTAATCCGGATGGTGATGCAAGATGGACACAAGCGTTTATCCTGGTTCAGGCAAAGAATGCCCTACGTCCAGCAGTGGGGAGAGATTTGTATTATCTTGCACCGGGTGCTTGTACAGGGGTGAGTACAAGGAAGTCCTGAGACTTTGCGAGTGAGTGTGAGTGAAGGCATAAAAACATGTATGCGTAAAAAGCCTTTCTTGAACTAGGCCCTGGCATCCCCTTTTATAGGCCAAGAGGAGGCTCAGGAGTACAGAGTAGATAGGGCTGTCGTGGGTGTGACGTCGAGGTACATGCGCCATGTCAAGTCATCGGGACTGTAGACGCTCCCTGTGGTCCGGCTCGAGCCTGTAGCGGTATGGTCATTGATGGCCTGCTCGTCCTTCTCGGTCGTGGGCTGACGTAGTTGAGGTGCGGTGCCGGCGGAGCCGAGCACGTGCGCCCGGGAACCCTGCGGTATGGTCGTCGAGGTGGGAAAGATAGGACACTGCTTGCTCCATACGCCAATCGCGTCCGCCATCACTTCCTCGAGCGCCTTGGGGCCGGCTCGAGGGGTCGTCGACCCGAGCGATGGGACGGCACGACGTGTTTGACGGTGCGGGGGCTTGACTACGGCGCCTAAAGGGGACGTCGCACGTGGCACGGTGCGTAGCGTGGCTCCACAAGTGGCACCCGGCATCCTTGAATCCGGGGGATGGGCGGCGTAATGGCGGAGGCGACCGGCGCACGTCCCACCATTGCAGGCCCTGTAGCCATGGGGTTAGGCGGTGTCAGAGTACTTTGGCGCTGTTCGAGCCTTGTAGCCACGTGCGTGCTCTGGACAGGCAATGATTGGGGGCAGACTCGAGCGGTTGCTCGCTCGAGCGTTCTCCGTCCCGCTCGAGCGGTTGCTCGCTCGAGCGGTTTGCGTCATCGTCTCGAGCGGTCGCTCGCTCGAGCGGTTTCCGTACCTCTCTGTCGAGCGGGTCAGCGGCCGCTGCTCGAGTTTAGGAGGTTTTGAGGCTTTGTGGGCCTGATAGTGGGCTGGCCCAGCTTGAGGGGGATTGGAGGCTTCCCTGGTTAGTTAGCTTTTGGGATTTTTAGAGAGGGATGAGGCTGATCTGTTCGACTCTAATTCACCCCATTTAGGACCCCCTAATCTAGGTATCCGACAGTAGCCCCCGAGCCCTTGCTTGATTGTGAAAAAACTTCAAGCAAGGGATCATGAAGTGGAGTTGAAGTACCTAGACTCAGGGTCATGTTGTTTCGAGGAGTCGTTTCGTCCTTTCTCCGTGGGGGGCGCGCGAGCGTCCCCCGCGGGGGTAGCCCCCGAGGCCCCAGAGGAATGAGGCATTCCTCTGGGGCCTTTGAGATGAACGGGTTTAAGTAAGAGTATTATTAACTGGAGTTGTAGCAGCTCGAGGTAGGAGATTTCTGATAACTGTTCGAGCCCCCGAGTATTTCCTGCTCCTCTCGTGTCGAGGGAGTTTGTTTGTGTGACTCGAGCCCCGAGCCTCGAATGGCTAGGGCCGGAGTCGTGATCCGGTTCCTCGCCGGATCTCTTGGATCGATCCAAGTGGTGAGAGGTCGACACTACTCGCGACCGAGCGAGCGCCATACCTCCCCGTGAGCCGATGGCGGGTAGTCCAAGTGAGAGCTCGTCTCCTTTCGAGGGGAGACGGCTTCGTGGCCCGGGGCGCTCTCATTAAAGCCGGGTGCTTAGTTTCCGAGAGGACCGGCCCCGTTCGAGGGGACCGGCGGCTCGAGTGCCTGCGCGTCGGCGGGATCTCTTGGATACCTAGTGCCCCGCCTTGGACACGCCATCCGGGTTCGAGGGTTCGTTCTCGAGCGGAACCTTTCGAGGGTTCCTTCCCATAGGCGCCCTCGACTCGGGTGCTCGAGGGCGGCCGTTCGAACCCGTCCGTGGGTCGCCTCCCGCTCCTCGAGACTTACTTGTGGGACCGGGGTCCCTGGGTTTCTTACCGTGTAAGGGACCGTCTGTCGAGACGTCCCGTCATTACGCATCCGTCCGTTGCAAGCGGCGCGCCTTTTTAGGCGGAAACCGGCGCATCGTGGTGATCGTGTCTTGGCGACGGTTCCGCTCCGTCTCGCGACGCGTGCGCCCTGTAAGTGAGGTAGGTGGCGGTTTGTCAGGGCAATAAATGCGGTTACCGTTTTTCGTCGAGTCCGCCGGGGGCGCGCGGCCGTTGGATGGCGTAATCTAGGCCGTCGGATGCGATTCACGCGGATCGGCTTGGGCTCTATAAATATGGAGGAGTAGGCTCCCGGTTCTTCTTCCCCGCATTCTCGCCCTTCTCGCGCTCTCGCCGCCGCTTGCGCCCTTTTCCGCATTCAATCCGCCGCGCCGCCCTCATTCGCAACCGCCGCGCGCCGCCGTGACCGCCGCGCCACTCTAGCCCGCGATCGCGCCGCTTTCGCGCCACCGTTCCCCGTGCTCCGCCGCCGCCGTTGCTCCACCGTCCCGCTCCCGTCACCGACATGAGGAGGTCGGGCCGGAAGACGGGCCGAGCTCCGCCGGGTGCCGGTGGCAAAGGCAAGGGCAAAAGC
Source organism: Themeda triandra (assembly GCA_018135685.1). NCBI lineage: Eukaryota > Viridiplantae > Streptophyta > Magnoliopsida > Poales > Poaceae > Themeda > Themeda triandra. The sequence goes on along the minus strand of JAENPR010000067.1, from coordinate 1,285,908 downwards.
AGGAGTGCCGCCAAGCCTCCCACGCCGGTGGTGATGGCGGAGGCGCTTCCGTGGCCTCGGTCCACGGTGACCGAGGCGATGCTGCTCAACTTGGTGAATGGTGGATTGCTTCCGCCCAATCCGGCGGAGGGGTTACCGGAGTGGAGGGTGCCGGACGACGACCACTTCGAGCCCAATCCCCCGCCGGGCTACATCCTGAGCTTTATCAGGTTCCACCGGCGGGGACTTGGTGCGCGGCCGAGCCGCTTCATGCGGGCGCTCCCCCCACCATTTCGGGGTTGAGCTCCAGCATTTCAACCCCAACTCCATCTCGCTCGCGGCTACCTACGCCGCCGTGTGTGAGGGGTACCCTGGGTATGGCGCCGCAGTGGGACCTGTTCACCCACATTTTTAAGGCGACGCTCTTCACCAAGGCGGTGAAGGACAAGGAGGCCGCCGACGACGACGGTGATGACGATGACGAGGAGGAGGAGGAAGAGGAGAACGAGGAGGAAGAGGAGAAGGTGGTGAAACCAAAGGTCCGCCGCTACGTTCGAGCGGGTTCCTGCTCGATCGGGCTGAAGAGGAAAGAGTGCTGGCTATCCGGCGCGTGGTCGTCGAACAACGCCGGCTGGGATCGAGAATGGTTCTATCTCCGCAATGAGGAGGGCCTCTTCCCGGAATACACCGGCGCCGTGCTAACCGCGCCCGGTTTCAACTGGACGCACGGCCAGCCGGCGGCACGCCAGCCCCGCATGGACTCTCTGCTCAACGCCATCTCGAGCCTCCGCAACCGGAGGTCCGGCAACCCCTTCTTCAACATTGCGCATGTGGTTGCCGAGTTCCACAGCCGCCGGGTGCTCCCGCTCGCCGAGCGCCCGCTACGGCTCGACCAGATGACGGAGGACGCCGATCCGGCGGCGCTTGCGGCCAGCAGGATGTCGGACGCGCCCCTCTCGGTCGCCACAATCGTGGCTCGGGTGCGCGACGCGATCGACGGTGGGAGGAACTTCGGCGAGAACCAAGTCGGCCTCTTCCGCATGCGTCCGGCCTTCAACCTGCTGGGTTTTGTAAGTTTTTTCGAGCTCTTCTCTCGCCGTTTCTTTTACTCGAGCGATCCTTATAGAGGCCTGGCCTTCTTCTTTTCAGAATATCAATGACCACGCGGAGTCGAGGCCCCCGGTGAAAGAGGACGCGCCCGACCGTGAGGTAAGACGCCTGAGGGGCGAACGAGAACATGCTGCCATGGTCTCGAGGAGGGAGGAAAAGGCGCAGAAAGCCCGTGCGCTAGAGGAGAAGGAGAAGCGTAAGGCTAGGCGCCGCCGGGAGCGTGAAATACGTCTGGCGGCGGACCCGACCGACTGGAGCCCTAGTCTTGAGTCGACCTACGAGGACGAGGGCGATGACGACGGCGTACGATGAGGCGACCGACGCGATGGCGCCACCGCCACCCGAGCCCCGACGCCTCCCGCTCTCGCGTGCGAGCTAGCCTTGGCGCCGTGCCTTCGCGCGTCGACTCGTCGCTGGTTCAGGCAGGCCAGCAGGAGGAGTCGTCGAGCCGCGGCGCTCGAGCGCCGTCGCCAGCCCAGGCGAGGCAGCGGGGGGGGGCGTCTCAACGCTCCAGCCACCGCGCTCGCTCGCCGTCACCGGCTCAAGCAGGGCGGCGAGAGGAGTCGCCCCGCCATCATTCTTCTTCAACGGGCGCGCACACCCGGCAGCATGAGGCTGCAAATGTGCGCACTTCAACTCCTGCGCAGCCCGGCGAGCAACGCCGGGCTCCTTCCAGCGACCGCCGGGCCGAGCGGACCTCGACCCGCAGGACTCAGGATCCCGTAAGGGACACCGTGCCTGTCCCGGCCACGGAGCCGGCCAGAACAGGGGCGGCCGCCAGGGTCTCGAAGCCCCCGAGCGGCGCAAGCGGCAGGCTCGAGGTGCCCAAGTCCTCGAGTGACTCGAGGGGGGCGGCTGAGGCTCGGCAGCCCCCGAGCGCTTTGAGCAGGCCGGGTGGCTCGGGCAGCGCCACCTCGACCGCGGGGTAAGTCTTCTGGTCGACCTATCCCTTATTGTACCATTTTGTTCGTCCGCGAGTCACAACGAATTTTTGTTTTTCTCTTTCTTCCAGGACTAAACGTCCCCTGCAGACGTTACCGTCCCTCCCCCCCATGCTGCCTACTAAGAGGCTGAGGACCACAGGAGGGTCGAGTGGCACCCCGTCGATGCCAGGTGGAGTGACCCTTCCTCCTTCTACTCCAGTTTGGTTAGAGCGGGCCAAGGATGCGCTTAGGCGTGGCAGGCTGATGGCAGCTGCGTCCCGTGCAGGTGCCGGGGCCATGACCAAGGCTACGGGGGATGAGGGCGCCACCATCACCACGGCCTCGACCGCCCTCCCGCTCGAGACCCCGACGTCGTCGGGCACGCTGGGCGACGCGGCGGCGGGCGACCAAGGGGCGATGGCGTTAGAGCCGGCGGCCTCTATTCCGGCGACGGGGGCTGGATCGGAGCAGCAGCCCATCACGCTCGAAGACGAGAGTCCGAGCTCGGGCGCCAAGTCCTCCTGGCCGGTCGGCCTGCGCCAGCTCGAGGAGGAGCGCAGGGAGAAGGAGGAGGAGGAAACGCTGGTCGCCACCGATCGACCGGTGGGGGATGTGGAGATGCAGGAGGCGGGAACGGCGCCTGAGCCTCAGCCGAGCCGAGCCCCAACCCCTCCTCGGGATATGGAGGTCGATTCCTCTGCTGGGCAAAGGGTCGAGGACGGGGAGGCCCAAGCTGCCGCTCGAGTGGGGGCGCTCGAGGAGCACCCCGCCGTCACGCAAGAGGAGGAGAGGGCGGAGGAGCCGGTGGAGCAGCAGCCGGAGCCGGCGGTGCAGCCTACCACCGCAGGCGGCGAAGGGCATCAGCTGCAAGCGGAGCAGCAGGCGGAGCCAGTGGTGCAGCAGCCCTCCGTCACGGGTGGCGATGAGCGCCAGGACGTCGAGCAAGAGCTTCATCTGGTGTCATACCAGGCGCCGCCGCAGCCTCTGCAGCTGTCGGGGGACCTGGTGCCCCACCTCGTGCCCGACTCGGAGACGGGCGAGGTGAGGTTCGAGGTCATGACCAACGCCGATCAGTGGGAGGAGGCCCAAAGGACGCTGACGGCGGCTGCCATCGTCGACAGCCATATGCGGTCGGTCGGCCTTGGTCCCATCGAGCCTACGGACGTCTCTATCGAGGAGCGGAGGCGGATTGAGGCGCGGGCGCTCGCCCAAGAGGCGTCCTCCTCCTAGAGTCAGCCGCAACGCCCACCTACCCTGGCTGAGCGGGTGATGACGGCGGATGTCGACCTGGAGGCGGTGAGGAGACTCCACTCCTCCGTCGACAAGGAAATGCGGGAGGAGTTCCCTCTTTGGGAGAGGCCGCCGCTGGTGCTCTCCGACCCCCTTGACCACGAGGCTCCCCCAATCGTGATGAACGATCAGAAGGAGCTTGAGGTGCACGTGGAGGCCGAGGAGCGCCGGCAATGGCTCGAGAGCGCCTTGAAGACTGCTTTGTCGCTCGTCTCAGAGGACATGCCCCGGCTTCTCTCGGTGAGTACCCTCGAGTTCGGTTGCTTGCCCTTTTGGTCTATCGCGTTTTATGTTCTAACGTTTCTCCTTTGAGGTTCAGGCGACACAGAGTCGCTCTTATGCCAAATCCGTGCATGTCCGGGCCACGCAAGAGAGCGAGCACGAGATCCGGCGGTACGTGCGGATGGGGCAGGAGGCTGAGGGCGAGCGGCACCGCTTTGCTCGGCTCCTTCGAGAGGCTAATGCCGCCCTGGACGCCGCCAAGGAGGACGCCAAGAAGGCTCAAGATGAGCTTGCTCGGGTGGCGCAGGAGTCTGAGGTGGCACAGCGGGATGCGGGCGAGAAGCTTGCCCAAGCCGCGCAGAGGCCGAGACCGCTCGTCGGGCAGTACGCGCGGCCGCACGAAGCCTTCGAGCACACGGCGCGCTACGGCGCGCAGCTACGGGGCCAAATGCTTGGGACATGGAGCAGCTCCAAAAGGACAAAGCCGGCGTCGAGGCCTATGTGAAGGAGCTCCGTGCAACGGTCACCCGGAGGGCCGCCGAGAAGGAGGCCCTTGCCAGCGCGCTAGAAGCGGAGAAAGAGCGGGCGAGCGGGCTCCAGACGGAGGCGGTCAACCTCCGTCAGGAGATGACGGAGAAGGACCTCGCCATCCAGGGCGCCGGCAAGGCTTATGAGGAGCTGCGCGTGGAGAAACGCGACATCGAGCGCGCCCTCCGGAGAAAGGAGACTGAGCTCGCGCGGGCGCTCGAACGCGAGCAAGGGCTCTCGACCCGCTGCACCGGTAAGTGCTCGAGTCCTTTAGTTCTTTTTTCGTGCGTGATTCATACGTGTTGCTCGAGTACTTGATTGAGTACTTGATTCTTGTCGTCCTTTTTCAGGTTTGGAGGCGGACTTGGTGGACGCGCGTGAGTACGCAAAGTCAACCCATGCGCTGGCTGACCGCGTGCTTTCAGCCAAGGCCCACATCACCGGCGCCATCGACACCCTTAGCGCCAACCGGGGCTTCCCGCCGGTGGTGGACGTCGAGGGCCGGATGCGGCGAGCTACGCTAGCCGGGTCCGTGAGTTCGGCGCCTCTCTCGGGGGTCGTATTCGGGAAGCCCTTGTCTTTGCTGCGCGCCGGACGATGGCCATCTTCTACTCGGGGTTTAGCATCTCGAGGGAGGACGCCCGGGCCGGGATGGAGGCCGTTGCGAGCGGCTTCACCTACGCCGAGGGCGAACAAGAAAGAGGGGTCAACCCCCGGATCGAGCAGCTCAAGGCCGAGGCTGAGGAGCCGGGCGCCCGTCTTGGAGGCGATCTGCTGCGAGAAGTCCTCCCGCCTGACGTGGAGTAGTTTTTAGCCGGCCTGCGAGTCGAAATCTGGGCAACAAGGCCCTTGTAAGAATCAAAAATATTCTGGTCGTGGAATGGCCTAAGCGGCCTAAAATCTTGATGCTTGTAATTTAAACCGTTATGCTCTAGTTTTTTCTTTGCGCTTGATGTCATTTTCCACTTCCTGCCTTTACTTTGTTTTAGCTAAGTGTTGGCGCTGTGCTCGAACCATTTCGAGAGGGGATGAGTTAGGTGCCGTAGCTCGGAAGCGTGGGAAGCCTTGTGCTCGATCGCCCTGGCTCGAAGCTTACAAAAAAATTCGAGGCGAGGAGGGGAAAGATTACGTCGAGCACTGTTTTCGAAAAAACTAGGTGCGTTTTTTCGAGGACTTCAGGGGGGTCCCCCCCCCTGGTCTAGCCCCCGAGGGGGGCTTGACTTTGTGGAAACAAAGTCGAGCCCACCTTGTGTATGAACAACAAGTAAGAAACTGACTTATTTATTCATACTAGCGGTACATTTAGACGAAATATGTACAAAACATCGTGGTTTAGGGGAAAAAGCGACGTAGCTGTTCGATGTTCCACGCGTTGGTGAGGGTCGAGCCTTTCTCATCGGCTAACTTGTACGTTCCCGGTTTCAGCACCTTGACCACGATGAACGGGCCTTCCCAAGGAGGAGTGAGCTTGTGGCGCCCCTTGTTATCTTGGCGTCGACGGAGCACGAGATCGCCGACCTTGAAATCCCTCTTGCGCACATTCTTCTCGTGATATTGCCGTAGCTGCTGTTGGTAGAGCGCAGAGTGTAGGAACGCCGTGTCTCGAGCCTCTTCTGCTTGGTCGACGGCGTTTGCCAGCCTTTCCTGATTAGTCTGCTCGTTGTAGGCCTTGAGTCGAGGGGACCCGTACTCGAGGCCAGTGGGGAGGACAGCCTCAGACCCATAGACCAAGAAGAACGGGGTGAACCCAGTGGCTTGACTCTCGGTCGTCCGCAGACTCCACAGGACAGATGGGAGTTCGGCTACCCACTTGTTGCCGTGTTTGTTCAAGCGTTTGAAAATCCTTGGCTTTAGACCTTGCAAGATCATGCCATTTGCGCGTTCGACTTGGCCATTAGTTCGAGGGTAGGCGATCGCCGACCGGTTCACACGGATGTGGTACCGATCGCAAAGTCCAAGAACTTTTTGCCCGTGAACTGGGTGCCATTGTCGAAATGATGACGTTGGGGACTCCAAAGCGATGGACGATGTCGGTGAAGAACTCGACCGCTCGCTCCGAGCGGATGTTAGTGATGGGCTTGGCCTCGATCCACTTGGTGAACTTATCGATGGCCACGAGCAAGTGGGTGTAGCCTCCCGTTGTCTTTTTGAGGGGTCCGACCAGATCGAGCCCCCAGACCGCAAATGGCCACGTGAGGGGGATCATCTGGAGTGCGTGTGCTGGGAGATGCGTTTGCTTGGCATAGAATTGGCATCCCTCACACGCTCGAACAAGCTTGATGGCGTCGCCAGCGGTGCGGTGGGCCGAGGAAGCCTCGTCGGAACGCGTTCCCGACAAGGGTTCTTGGCGCGCGTGGTGGCCACAAGCCCCCGAGTGCATGTCTCGAGCGGTTTCCTGCCTTCTTCGATCGAGATACACCGTTGAAGTATACCGGTCGGGCGGCGCGGTAGAGCTCTCTGTCGTCCCCGTAAAGGACGTAAGTTTTGGCTCGACGAGCTAGTCGCCTTGCCTCCGTTCGATCCTCCGGCAACTCCCCGAATGAGATACTCGAGGAATGGTGCACGCCGCCGGTTGGTGGGCTCGTGACTTGGTCGATCTCCATGACCGTGGCCCCGTCGAGGGGGTTTGGTCGTAGGAGCAGCTCGGCGGGCCGGTCCCGCCCGCCCGAGTCCCACTTCACGGATGGCTCGTGAAGATCTTTCGAGAAGACGTCTGGGGGTAGCGGCGCCCGAGATGAAGCGATTTTGGCCAGCTCATCCGCAGCCTCATTGAAGCGCCTTGGGATGTGGTTGAGCTCGAGACCATGGAAGCTGGCTTCCAACTTGCGCACCTCATTGCAGTACGCTTCCATTTTTTCATCATGGCAGCTCGAGGCTTTCATCACTTGATCGAGGCGTCGGACCCCAAGCTCGATGGCAATGCGCAATCCGGTAACGAGCGCCTCATACTCTGCCATGTTGTTCGAGGCGGCAAAGTGGATGCGCACCACGTAACGCATGTGTACTCCGAGGGGTGAGATGAAGAGCAGGCCCGCGCCCGCTCCTGTCTTCATAAGTGACCCGTCGAAATACATGGTCCACAGCTCGGCCTGGATCTGGACTGGGGGGAGTTGGATGTCGATCCATTCGGCGACGAAATCAGCCGACTTGAGACTTGATAGCTTTTCGTGGGGCGTAAGTGATGGTCTCGCCCATGAGCTCGACGACCACTTGGCGATTCGACCCACTACTTCCCGGTTTTGGATAATTTCACCAAGTGGGAATGACGACACTACCGTCACCGGGTGGCTTAGGAAATAGTGCTGGAGTTTTCGACGAGTGAGGACGATTGCGTAGAGCAGTTTTTGGATATGGGGGTATCGAATTTTGGCATCTGAGAGTACCTCACTGACGAAATACACCGGCCGCTGGACGGGGAGCGCGTGCCCCTCTTCCTGCCTCTCGACCACTATGACTGTGCTGACCACCTGAGTGGTTGCGGCAACATAGAGGAGGAGGGATTCGGCGGGTACGCCGTCTCGAGCCGGCCGGGGCGGCACGAGCACAGGAGGAGATGTGAGCATACTTTTCAGCTTTGAGAGGGCCTCCTCTGCTTCAGGTGTCCACGCAAAGTGCTCCGATTTTCTGAGGAGCCGGTACAGAGGCAAGGCTTTTTCTCCCAGGCGCGCAATGAACCGACTGAGTGCAGCTAGGCATCCAGTGATCTTTTGCACCCCTTTCAGGTCTCGAATTGGCCCCATTCTCATGATGGCCGCGACCTTCTCGGGATTGGCCTCGATGCCGCGCTGGGAGACGATATACCCTAACAACATGCCTCGAGGCACACCAAAGACACATTTCTCGGGATTCAACTTGATGTTTTTAGCCCGGAGGCATTCAAACGTCAACTTGAGGTCCGCGACAAGGTTTTCTACTTTTCGAGTCTTGACAACGATGTCATCGACGTAGGCCTCGACGGTCTCTCCTATGTGTTTTTCGAAGACATGGAGCATGCAGCGCTGATACGTTGCCCCGTTGTTTCGAAGGCCGAAAGGCATTGTGACATAACAATACATGCCCATGGGGGTGATGAATGAAGTCGCGAGCTGGTCGGACTCCTTCATTTTGATTTGGTGGTAGCCGAGTAGGCGTCGAGAAAGGAAAGTACTTCGCAACCCGCAAAGGAATCAATGATTTGATCTATTCGAGGTAAAGGAAACGGGACTTTGGGACATGCTTTATTTAAACTAGTGTAATCTACACACATCCTCATTTTTCCATTCTTTTTCTCTACCAACACAGGATTAGCTAACCACTCGGGATGATGTACCTCCTTGATGAATCCGGCCTTCTCGAGCTTCTCGACCTCCTCACGGATGATCCTGCGCTTCTCCTCGTCGAAGCGGCGCAGGCGTTACTTGACAGGTCTCGAACCGGGACGGATCTCCAAGGCGTGCTCGGCGACATCCCTCGGTATGCCAGGCATGTCCGAGGGACTCCACGCAAACATATCAGCGTTTGCGCGGAGAAAGTCGACGAGCACTGCTTCCTATTTGCTGTCGAGGGAGGCGCAGATGACCAGCGTCTTCTCCCCCGAGGAGCTCGGATCGAGCGGGATCTTCTTGGTGTCTTCGGCGGGCTTGAAGTTGCCGGCCTGTCGCTTGGGTGTTGGAGCAGAGGCCTGAGCCGCCATGTGATCGAGTACCATGGCTAAGTCCTCAGATGTTCCCATCACGTTCGTCAGTGATTCCCCGTACTCGACGCACTCCACATCGCAGTGGTAGGCATGCTCGTACGTGGAGTCGACGGTGATGATTCCCTTTGGTCCCGGCATTTTGAGCTTGAGGTAGGCATAGTTGGGGATCGCCATGAACTTCGTGTAGCACGGCCTGCCCAGGATGGCGTGGTAGGTCCCCTCGAAGCTGGGCACGTCGAAAGTTATGACCTCTCGACGGAAGTTCGAGCGTGTCCCAAAGACGACGGGGAGGTCGATGCGGCCGATCGTGAGCGCTTTCTTGCCAGGGACCACTCCGTGGAAGCCCCCGGCGCTCGGCTGGAGGTGAGCTCTTGTGAGGCCGAGCCGCGTGAGGGTCTTCATGTAGATGATGTTGAGGCCGCCGCCTCCATCCATGAGAACTTTGGTGAAGCGGGCGTTGAGGATGATCGGGTCGACGACGAGAGGGTATGCGCGGGATTGGTGACGTGCTCGGATGATCATCACGGTCGAACGTGATGGGAGCATCCGACCAGTCGAGGAACTGAGGTGTGGCGGGTTTCAGGGCGAAAACCTCCCTGCGCTCGGCCTTCCGCTCTCGGCGTGTCATCTGGGTGGTTGGGCCGCCGTAGATCATGAAGCACTCGGTGATGGGTGGGTACCCATCGTCGTCGTCGTCGTTTGGCTCGGTCCTCGCCACCCTTATCCTTCTTGCCATCGTCCCTGTCAAGGCCAAATTTCTTGAAGTAACCTCGAAGCATACGGCAGTCCTCGAGGTTATGCTTGACCGGTTCCTTGTGGTACGGGCAGGGCTGCTTCAGCATCTTGTCGAAGACGCCCCCATCCGGTGGGGGTCTAGGCTTCTTGCGTTCGACTGCGGCCACCTCGTCTTCCACGACCGCACGCTTGCCTTGCTGGTTGCCTTTCTTCTTCTTCCCGTTCTTCTTCTGGGCCTTGCTCGAGCCCTCACCGCCTCCCGGGGACGGCGCGGGCTTGTTCCTAGCCCCACAAAGAAGGCCCCCACGGCCTCGTCGCCGGCAGCGTAGTCGGCGACGACGTCCATGAGCTCGTTCACCGTCTTTGGGCGATTGCGCCCGAGCTCCCGCACGAGCTCTTTGCAAGTGGTGCCTGAGACGAATGCCAGGATGACGTCGTGATCTGGAATGTGTGGCAGCTCGGTGCGCAGCTTTGAGAAACATCGAGCAAAGTCCCGAGAGATTCCGTGGTATTTTGCTTGCGATTCTACGGAGATCCCACGAATTGCCGGGTCGGATGTAGGTGCCCTTGAAGTTTCCCTCGAAAATCTGGACCGGTCGGCCCAATCGTAGATCCGATTGGGGGAAGCTCCTCGAGCCACCGTCGAGCGGTGTCAGAGAGGAATAGAGGAAGCTGGTGTATGATTGCCCTATCCTCTCGAGCCCCTCCCGACTGGCAGGCCAGCCGAAAATCAGCTAGCCAGAGCTCTGGCTTGGTTTCCCCGTTGTACTTGACCACGCTCGTGGGGGGTCGAAACGGGGTTGGCAACGGCGTTTTGCGGATAGCTCGACTGAAGACTCGAGGGCCCGGCGGCTCGGGAGCCTGCCGGTCTTCGTCGCTGTCGTAGCGGCCCCCTCGATGGGACTTGTAGCCACGGTCCTCGGCGCCCGCAGCCTTGCGTCGTCGGTTGTCGTTGATGTCATGACGCGCATCTTGAGGTGCACGGTTGTCGAGGATGCGTTCTCGAGCGGGGGCTCTACCACCTCGAGGGGGTGCCTCTTGGTGGACGGAACCCTCCCGTTCATGCCGTGGTTGTTCTGGAGCTGCCTCACGCTGTCTCGAGGCCGAGCTTTCGGCCTGCTGGACGGCCGCGACTTGGAGGAGCCCTTGGATCTCATCTCGTATCCGTAATGCATGCGGATTCGAGGGCGCCGGCATGTCCCGCAGCAGCATAGCTGCCGCAAGGACATTCTGGCTTGCTCGAGGGAAGTGGGCTGGCTCGATCGGCGCCTCTGGCCGCCCGTCGTTGACGATGCGGTTGAAGACGTCTCGTGCCTTTCCTCGAGCGCCAAGAGCTCGAGGAGGGGGCGGATGGTTCTGCTCAAGCGCGCGCTTGAGCAGCTCCAGATTCGCGTGTTCCTCATTCATCTTGGCCTCGATTTCTCTAAGCTGGGCCCATTGTGCTGCTCGAGCATCGTCTTCAGGTCGCTGGTTATCTTGGGCTTGCGGTGGCGGCCCACGCGGCTCGATCACCTGCAGAGCTCCAGCTGCCGATGTCCCAACCGCTGGCGTTACGTCTGCTCGGTTGGCTGTGGGGACGGCCACGGCGGCGGCATCTCTGGTCTCCTCATCCGACGGGATGTCGTTGTCGAGATGAAAACACTCACGAGCCGGGTCATAGCACCCTGAGTCCGAGTCATCGGAGTCTGGGCTAGCGTTGGACGGCGTCCAGGGCCTCCCCGTGCTCTCCTCCTCGATCCAGCGACGCATATTCCCGACCGTGTTGCGGCGTTGTGAGCCCGGTGCTCTGTCAAATCCGCGGTCCACCGTCGTAGGCCACACGATCTCCAAGTTCATACTGGCACGCAGGAGGGGGCCGGGGCTCTCCTCCCGCGGTCCCATGATTGGCCGGATCGCGTTGGCATATGTAGTGGCGGCGTTGGTGAGCCCAAACGGGAGCCTGCGCCGAGCTCGGTATAGCCCGTGTGGCAACAGGTTGGGCGACGTCGGCCGTGCGCGCGCTCGAGGCGCCACGCCGGGCTCTCTCGGCGAGCGCATGGCGAACGTGAAGCCAGGGTCCACGTCAGGGACTCCCTGTCCACGTGCCACCCCCTGCCGTACACTTGGCACCCCGGCTGGGTGCATCGTGGCGTCTGGCTGGGAGGGCACACGAGCAGGGTGCTCAAGGCCCTGTGCCTGCTGGTGGCGATGTTGATGCTGGTGGCGTCGGCGACGTGGTGGCGAGCCGTGGTGGCGCGTCGGCGCGCGACCCCACCAGCGCGTGGGGGTGACGAGCGTCCTCCTCCTGGTTCACCGATTGAGAGTAGAGCCATGTCGTGGCCTGGGCCGAGCGACACGAACTCTAGACTCCCAAACCAGATCACCGTGGCGAACGGAAACGAGGAAGCGGGTGATGCCATCCGGAAAATGGCGGGAATCGAGCGAAAAACACGCAAGCACCCCTACCTGGCGCGCCAACTGTCGGTGTTTCGTACCCCGGGGGGTATAACACCAACGAGTAAATTTCTATGCGTGCTCCCTAATCTGGATGGTGATGCAAGATGGACACAAGCGTTTATCCTGGTTCAGGCAAAGAATGCCCTACGTCCAGCAGTGGGGAGAGATTTGTATTATCTTGCACCGGGTGCTTGTACAGGGGTGAGTACAAGGAAGTCCTGAGACTTTGCGAGTGAGTGTGAGTGAAGGCGTAAAAACGTGTATGCGTAAAAAGCCTCTCTTGAACTAGGCCCTGGCATCCCCTTTTATAGGCCAAGAGGAGGCTCAGGAGTACAGAGTAGATAGGGCTGTCGTGGGCGTGACGTCGAGGTACATGCGCCATGTCAAGTCATCGGGACTGTAGACGCTCCCTGTGGTCCGGCTCGAGCCTGTAGCGGTATGGTCATTGATGGCCTGCTCGTCCTTCTCGGTCGTGGGCTGACGTAGTCGAGGTGCGGTGCCGGCGGAGCCGAGCACGTGCGCCCGAGAACCCTGCGGTATGGTCGTCGAGGTGGGAAAGACAGGACACTGCTTGCTCCGTACGCCAATCGCGTCCGCCATCACTTCCTCGAGCGCCTTGGGGCCGGCTCGAGGGGTCGTCGACCCGAGCGATGGGACAGCACGACGTGTTTGACGGTGCGGGGGCTTGACTACGGCGCCTAAACGGGGACGTCGCACGTGGCACAGTGCGTAGCGTGGCTCCACAGTGGCACCTGTCATCCTTGAATCCAGGGGATGGGCGGCGTAATGGCGGAGGCGACCGGCGCACGTCCCACCATTGCAGGCCCTGTAGCCATGGGGTTAGGCGGTGTCAGAGTACTTTGGCGCTGTTCGAGCCCTGTAGCCACGTGCGTGCTCTGGACAGGCAATGATTGGGGGCAGACTCGAGCGGTTGCTCGCTCGAGCGTTCTCCGTCCCGCTCGAGCGGTTTGCGTCATCGTCTCGAGCGGTCGCTCGCTCGAGCGGTTTCCGTACCTCTCTGTCGAGCGGGTCAGCGGCCGCTGCTCGAGTTTAGGAGGTTCTGAGGCTTTGTGGGCCTGATAGTGGGCTGGCCCAGCTTGAGGGGGATTGGAGGCTTCCCTGGTTAGTTAGCTTTTGGGATTTTTAGAGAGGGATGAGGCTGATCTGTTCGTCTCTAATTCACCCCATTTAGGACCCCCTAATCTAGGTATCCGACAGCATGATTATGAATTATGGATTAATAAGACTTAGATTCATCTTGTTAGTTATAACTCATGCAATTACTAGTTTTATAATTAGCTAATATCCATCATAATTGGCATAGATGTGGCCGGGACTAAAGTTTAGTCTTGGATCCAAAACAAGAGTGATAGAAGTGAGCTCTTGAGTGATGGTTTATTATTCAGTTCATAAAGAAAATATCTCTGGTGTATTGTACTAGTTATATTATATTTGTTTTGTGTGACTTTGGGTCTAGTTAGTTGGTATCCAAATTTTTTTCTTGAATACGCAAAATGTTTGCACTTCTTTGTATTAAGTAGGAGAGTTTTACATAATGCGCCGAAACGCTACTGTGTGTGTGGGGGGGGGGGGTACATGGTGTTACAAAATTGTCCGGCCAAAATTGAACATGCCAATTTTTAAGTAGTTAAATCCATGGCAAGAATTTTAATATAGCACATGGTTGGTTGACAAAGTTAAAGATTGTCAATGTTTTTTTTATGTAGTTTAAAAGAACTTTGCAGGAACTTGACAAAATTTTCGCCATAGAAATTATTCACACCAATTATTTGACAATGAACCAATTGATCGTAATAAATTTGGTATTTATCGTTTTAGTTTGGCTAAAGTTGGAAGCCAACCAAACTAGCTTGTTTAGTTCCCTTCTAAATTCCAAAACTTTGCCAGATTCCCCATTATATCGTATCTTTGAATCTATGATGCTTGCATGGCGCATTAAATGTAGGTAAAAGTTAACTAATTATACAATTTATCTATAATTTACGAGACAAATCTTTCAAACCTAATTAGTCCATAGTAAGATAATAATTGTCAAATGCAAACGAAAGTGTCCCTGCGGCGCCGCTGTAAGGTCCTAGATGGCTAGAGGGGGGTGAATAGCCTATAAAAATTTCTACAAACTCACTAAGCAAACTTCGTTAGATAAACAAACGGCGGAAAGCAAGTTATGCTTAGCCTACTAGGTGTTGCAAGCCTCCTATCCAACAATTCTAGTATGTGATCACTAGTACACACAAGAGCTACCACTAGTGATCAAGAGTTCTACCCACGGGATTTAGTCTACACAAGAAGTGGTTCCCGACCGACCACACAAGCAATTCTACCCACGGGATTTAGTCTACACAAGTTGTGGTTCCCGACCGACCACGCAAGCAATTCTACTTTGCAAGAATGTAATCAAAGTAATACAAGAGAGGGTAGGAGCTTGTTATACCAACGCGTAGAGTCAAGGTTGCCAATCACCAATAAGATGAACAATCAATCACAATCGGCAACACACAAAGGATGATGACCAATCACCGGGAGACAAGATGAACACAATGATTTATCCCCGGATGTTCACTTGGGCACCGCCAAGCTACGTCACCCGTTGTGTCGACCAACACCTAGATGGTTTCTCGGTGTGACCCTCAAGTCACTAGCCCCTCAAGGCTCGCCCCGCAAGGCACCACAAGACACCACTCTCAGGCGAGGTACTCAACGACACGCGCAATCCAATAGAGTTACTCTTCGCGATCCCCGCGAGGTGAGCACAAGAACCTCTCACAAATCAACCGGAGGTGGCCAAGAACAATCACCTTCTCTTGCCAACGCCTCCAACAATCTCCAAGCCGGCTAGGAGCGGTACTCTCCAAGAGTAACAAGAAATCCACCGACTAAACCACCCACAAGTGCCACTAGAATGCTCTCAAGCAACGCAATGCACTAGGTGATCTCTCAATCTCACTTTGGATGAGCAACAAGCAAGAGAGATGAGAGGGAAAGTGTTTCTCTAGCACAAAGGATGAGCAAGTGAGTAGAAATGGGCAAGAGAACCTCCCATGGCCGGCCAAGGGGCTATTTATAAGCCCAAGGCGAAATCCAACCGTTACCCCTCGGGCAAAGCCGATTTCAACCCGCCGGACGCGTCCGCGGCTCAAGCGCCGGACGCGTCCGCGCGCCTCGCGCGCCGCGATGCCGACCGTTGGCGGCCCAACGTTCAAATCACCTCGCGTCCGCCCGCGTCCGGCTCGCGTCCGGCGGCCCGCGTCCGGAGTAAACGCCCGCGCTCGAAACTTTCGGTCCGCGTCCGGCCTACGGCGGACGCGGCCAGCGGCCCAGCCGCCCCCTCGGGACGGCCCAAGCGGCCTAGCGACGAAGCCCAAGACGCGCCGGACTCTGCACAGTGAACGGCCCGCGTCCGCCGCGTGCGTCCGGCGCGCGTCCGACGCGCGACACTCGCTCACGCCAAGACACAATGCGCCGGACGCGTCCGGCGCCCAAGCCCTGCGCGTCCGGCGCTGTCAAAACTTCGTTTTTCAGCCCGTCGTGACGCCAACTTCTCAGACATGCTATCCAACAAGTATACCAACTTGATCAACAAAGATAGCATGAATTCGACCAAATTTTGCATCCGGCGCAATAGAAAATATGCATCCATTTTTCTCGAAAGCGCCGAATCCCGCCTCACAGGCTCGGCGGGAGGAAGAGAGGGACCCAAACCCATCTCTACCCCGCAAACCACAAATAAGACAAAAAACGCCACCTTTGTAAATGTGCCAACACCACCAAGTGTACATCTCCATGTGCTTGTGTGTTAGCTTTTCACAAACATTTCCCAAAGGTTAGGTTAGCTCACTAGGCCCTACATGCAATGCACTTCATGAATTCACCTAGTGGCACCCGTGCGTCGAATAGCCGATAAGACTTCCCCTCTTAATAGTGCGGCTATCGATCCTAAACCACTCACACCCTCTATGGTGTCTTGAGTGCAAAACAAAATGGCCCTATCGGTTATACCTTTGCCTTGAGCCCATTTTGTTCCTCCAAATGATATGAACACTTCACACCATCATGTGACCGTCTCGATCCATCGACCTCGACTTCACTTGCCCTTCACCGTGCATCGGTCCATCGGCGCCTAGTCTTGCCCGAGCTTCACCATCGCATGGTCCTTCACTCCGAAGCCTCGACTAGCCCTTCACCTTCAACACCGGTCCATGGAGCCAAGCATCGTCTTGATCTTCATCTTTGATCACATGACATGTGTCATGCTTCATATGCAATAAGCTCATCATGTGGACAACCTTTCTCTAAATCAACCACTTAGATAAACAAGGTTAGTCCTAGGTTTCATCAATTAGCCAAAACCAAACTAGGGACTTTCAGCCGCCACCATCAATTAATACTTCATGCCTTGTCGGTGCCGCCTCGGAAGACAAGCCGCAGAGGCACACCTCCTCAGCAAGCCCTCCCTCCACCTATGGCCGCCATCTCGCCGTTGCCGCTAGGAAGAGAAGGTCCCAGAGAAACAACGCACCCGCGGCAAATCCTAGACCTAGATAGATAACCACCTAGACCTTGTTTTGATTGCAAAAAATTCGTTAAATAGTAACTTTTTTATCATATTTGAAAAATATTGTCCAATCGTGGACCAGCTAGGCTCAAAAGATTCATCTTGTGATTTTAAATTAAACTGTGTAATTTGTTTTTTTACCTACAATTAATACTTCATGCATTAGTCTAAAAATTGATGTGATGGAGAGAGTGAAAAAATTTGGAATTTTAAGTGAATCTAAACAAGGTCCTACTCCATCCGTCCCTAAAATACGTCACCGTGGGAAGCGTGCCACAAGTTTGACTCAATTTGTAGAAAAATACGTTCAACATTTAAATATTCAAATAAATTTGTTAAAAACTAGATTCGAATATCTTTCTAATGATACTAATTATATACCTTAGACATTTATATTTTTTAATATATAATTGGTCAAAATTGCTTCTTGGAAAACGCGGTGACAGTCTTTTAGAGACGGAGGGAGTAGCATATAACCATCCGCACGGTGAATCACCGGTCCCCTCACTCACCGACACCATACCGGCCGCCGGAGAGGGGTAGGACCGGCAAAATCTCCGCCGGAAATTCGTTTCGCCTCCTTCTCACCCTTTTGACACTGCAGCACGGAGATAGGAAGGAGTGAGAAGAAAGCATTGAGTGCTAATAGTATTATTTACTCCCTTCGTCTCAAAATAAGTGTCGTTTCGAATTTTTGTGTTAAAAGTTTGACTTAACTTGTAAAAAATATATGTAACATTTATATTTTCAAATAATTTTGTTAAGAAGCTAGATTTAAAAGATGTTTCGATAATATTAATTACTTAACATAAATATTAATATATTTTAATATATAATTAAAGTAGTTTTTTATCATTAAGCGAGAAATTGACGCATATTTTGAGACGGATGAAATATATATTTAAATATTATTACTGTGAAGAAATCGCAAAATCCTACTCGCACAGCCGTGCCGTGCCGTGTACTACTACTCGATAGCAGCAGGCTATCGGGCGGCCGTGCGGTTGCCCTGGACTGGACCGATGGACGGATGGACGCCCCCGACTGATGGATGGACTCGGACGGGTAGTCATTGATGGCTGGGCTGGACCCGCTGCTCGGGAACAGCGGCTGTCCACGAGTCGCGGCCACTGTTTGCCCTGGCTCTCTCTGGAGTACTGACCAGCTAGCTAGCTAGTCAGGCCCCTAGTACTACTACTCCGGGCCAGTTCAGGCTCCTACTCGTATGGTGTTCAGGCTCGTACTCTCCGCCATCAACACATGGCCTCGTTCGTTGTCAGATTTTGCCACCAAATTTACTATTGTATGTAAAAAGAAGATTATTTGTCACATTAAAATATCGACACAGAGTACTAAATATAAATAAAATCAAAAATTAATTACATAGTTTGATTGTACTTTGCGAGACAAATATTTTAAATCTAATTAGTTAATATTTGAATAAAAATTTATAAATACAAACGAAGTGCTACAATAGGAAATTTTTACTGTGCAAAGCCTTGGTTGCCTATTGTCTATTTTGAATGGGCGCCAACATAGGCCTTGTTTAGATACTCAGTTTAGGGTGTGTAAGGCTAGTCTTAATACAATATTTTATCTTACAGTTTTCAAAAATATGAAATTGTAAATGAAACGGTTATCTCACTCGATGGACCGTTTCATTACACGGTTTCACTTGCTATTTTTATCTGCATGGGTCCCACTCTCTCTCTTCTCCACGGTTTCTCTTCTTTATTTTTAGCCCATGAAACAATTCATGCGTCTCAATGGAAGTTTTACGAGTTTCACATAGTTTTCGAGTGGTTGGAAACAGCTCACGCGTTTCACCGGAATGAAACGTTTTCCTTCTCTCTCCTCCTCATTTCATGCAAAGATTCCATTTTAGCTGATGTGGCACTCTATTTAATGTGTATGAAAACACCCATGAAACACCCATTGAAACTAGCCTAAGACCACCAGCAGCGGGAGCATGGATATGAAACGGGACCGGATATGGCGTCCCAGGGAGCATGCGGAGCGGCTGCAGCGGCGACCTGGAAAGCAGCCGGAGGACTAGAAAAAAAGAGGATAGAGCATTGGGTAAAAATAAGAGACATGATTTTTTATATAAAGAAAATAGGACACGATTAGAGTTGAGCTCCTATATAGCTTGAAACTTCCTATGGTGGATATCGATTTTTTTTTTGGTTTAAACATCACATGTAATTTGGAGGAATAGACGTCCCAATCCCTACGTGACTCCGAATCAAACAGGCTAAAAAGAAGGTCCATCTTATCGTACTAAGAGGATGTTTGGTTTGAGCAACTAAAATTTTAGGAGCTACTAAATAGTTTAGTCCCTTTAAACAACTTTAAGGCTACTAAAAGCTGCTAGAGACAACTAAACCTCTTTTAGTCTCATTTAGTAATGGTGTTGGGTTAACGCTACTAAACGTGACTAAATTTAGGAGCCACTATGTGAACCAAACACTATCCATATTTTGGGTTTATGATAGTTTATTGTTCAATAGTAAGAAAAACGATTCATTTAATTTTAAGCTAAATCATTATAGACGTCCTGAAAGGTGGGAGATTTTTTTGAATTGAAAGAATAAGGGGATTTAAAACTTTTGAGCTTTGCAAGCTCCTCTTTTGTTTTGCACATTTGGTGCACCTGTAATTTATTTTTCAGACTACTTTTTCATTACCTTTAATAGAAAAAATAGAGAGGGGGGGGGGTCCCGCTGAGCCCTCAAGAAAGGGGATTTCAACATGTGCCTTGTTTAGATTACGTAAAGTTAGAATTTTTCTAATTTTATCAGTTTCGTTTGTATTTTGTAATTAGTGTCCAATTATAGACTAACTAGACTCAAAAGATTCGTCTGGTGATTTATAACTAAAATGTGCAATTAGTTATTTTTTGAGTAAATTGCACCGTAGGTACATAAATTGATGTTTCAAAGATGTGTACTCCAACGAAAAAAATGTAACTTTTGGGTATTTGGGTATTGAAACTATACTTATAACTTCAAAAAAAAACATAACGTCTAGGTACTAGAACTATACTTACGTAACTTTTGGGTACTAACGCTTGAGCAGCACCGTGCCATGGGACGAGCAGAGCTCCCGCTCGCACGCACCGCGTGAACTGCCGCAGGCGAGCTGTCGTGGGGACCACGCCTTGCCCACCGATGGTTTCACTTGTCGAGGTCACTGCACCATCTCTTCGTGTCCCCTGCCTCGCCGATGGCGAGTGTGGCGAAGGAGGAGACGCAGGCGCGGCCAATGCAGAGGCGACAGGGAGCTCAATTGCATTGTCGCCTTCGTCTCCTCCTTGACGTCACAACCCTCTCCGCGGGCCGTTCGCCACCGTCACGGGCGCTGAGGCCGTGGGCTCGTTTAGTACCAACCCGCACAGGTGGCTCCTTGCCGACATGGACTACTGCATGCTCTGGGTGTGGACTTCGGTAGCGTCGATGGCCAGACTCGGCACCGACCATGACCCAATCATCAAGGACCCGACGGCTCCCTCTCTCTGCTCAAGTGCCAATATCCAAAAGTTACGTAAGTATAGTTCTAATACCTAGACGTTAAGTTTTTAGTTAGAGTACCTAGAAATTACGTAAGTATGGTTCTGGTACCTAAAGTTATATTTTTTTAGTTGGAGTACTAATCTGTGAAACACTAAGTAGTTTAGATACCTACAATGTAATTTACTTGTTTTTATCTATATTTAATGCTTTATAAATACGTGTAAAGATTGATATGATAAAGAGTGGGAAAAATTTACAACTTTTCATTTTGATCTAAACAAGGCCGCTCGGGTGTAGCTAGCGTGCGCAGCGGCCAGCGGATTGGTATTTGGAAGTGGGAGATGGCACGTTGCGGCTGTCAGATTGTGTGGCACAACGCGAACGATGCGCTTGGCTGGCCGCCGTTTTTGCTTTCTCTCTCACTGATCTCGGACGCCGTTTTTGCTTTTTCTCACTGATCTCGGCATGCTCACGAAGAAAAGATCGCAGGCGCCGCGGTCCATCGCGCGTCGCGCTGCGCCCTCAGTTAAGCAGGAGTTTAGATCGCGAAAAGTTAGAATTTTTCTAGCTGTAGCATTTTCGTTCTTATTTGACAATTAGTGTTTAATTATGCACTAACTAAGCATAAAAAACCGTTAAAAAAACTAAGCTTAAAAGATTTGTCTCATGATTTATAACTAAACTGTATAATTAGTTATTATTTATATATATTTAATGTTTAATGCATACGTGTAAAGATTAATGTGATAAAGAGAGTGAAATTTTTATAACTTTTTACTTTCATCTAAACAAGGCCCCCAACGAGGTCATGGGGCTTTCCCTTCCTCAATCCGTACGCCCACTCTCTGCCCTCTGCACTTCTGGTGCGGTGGTGCCGTCGGGCTCGCGGCGCCCCTGGGATGACCACTGTGAGTCTACTACTTCCACTGTGAGTCTGTGATGGCGCTCCTGGGACCACTGTGAGTCTGTGACGCTCCTGGGATGACCATTGTGACGTGTGATTGATCAATGCGCGTAAGCACGCTCTCCGGTGCAGGAGTCCATGGCCGCCGGCTTCCCTTCTTGGTGTTTGCCGAGGCGAGGTAGGTGCTGGCCTTTTGTTTCTAGGATGGAGAGGAAGCTGTGGGTCTTGTGGTGCTGCGGATGCTGGATCGAGCTCGATTTCCCCATCGCGGCGGTTGTCGGTGACGGCGATATTCGATCCAAGACCGAGGATGCTTGGGGCGCAGCCCCGGCCGATGGGCTTTCAACGGCGATTCATCTCGTGCCAAGGTACGAGTGTCTACTTCGGCTCTTCGAAAGCTTTTGAGCGATGGAGCTACCTCGGTCCTGGGGAACATGGGGTCTGCTGTCGGTTTCCGGCGTCGAGCGGCGGAGGGCGATGCAGGCGGCCATGGCGGCTGGAGTTCACAGGGTTCAAGGACTTTGTTGTAATTTCTACTTTCTTTAGGTCCCTGTGTGCAAATAGGTCGGGACAGCTGTCCTCTGTATCCTATAGTGATGTACCTGTATGTGTACTGGTCTTTGTACTATATCCTTAACGTTAATACAGGTATGTTTTAATCGTCAAAAAAAAAAAAAACTGCAGAAGAGCAGAGCAGCACGCCAGCACGCTGCCGCCTGCTTGCCTCGTCCCGTGAGCGGTTTCCGATGCAACCTCGTCCCGTGAGCGGTTTCAGCTTGCAAGCCGTCATCCCGTCAGCTGTTTCCGATGCAATGCGTTTCCGATGCAATGCAGCCGTGACGGCAAGCAAAAATACAGCAATGATAATATGATATGATGGTGGGCTACACGGGGGAGGTCCGGATATTTCCACCGCAGCAGCAGCTGAAGACAGTGCGTACGAGCACAGTACATACACATACGGATGCCTACAGCGTCATCCTGTACACACGCAACCCTCTCAATAGTTGTTTGACGTGGAGTGCAATCAAACAAATCAGGTTTCACGGTGCGGTGCATAGTGAAATGAATCATCAAGGAAATCGCGGGCGTGGTGCATAGTGAAATGAATCATCAAGCAAATCGCTCGTGGTACTAGTTTTTTATTTCAACAATTAAGTTTTTAGTTGAAAGCAAAAAAAAACTTTATTTGGCTATAGTTGTCCTCTATAGATTTTCTTTAACTATACTCAGTATTCATTTGCATGAACTCTATAAAACGATCATTGACCAACTTTTGGCTTAAAAGTGTTTCATGTTTCATCCTTTTTATTAGTGGCGGAGGTAGGCCAAATTCGAGGAGAGTACACCTCATCTTATGAGTGTAAAGATCTTTAAATTGTGCATGTAAATATGGTAAAAATTATCTTTTTCTACTGTTTTTTAAAAAAATTATGGGTGCGGCTGCTCGTCCTCACCACGGCGGCATGTACGTGGTGAGGTGTCGCGAGGTGAGGTGTCGCGGCGCTCGCCGTGGCAATGTGCTTGCAAGGCAGGGTGGTGCGACAACGCTCGTGTTCTTCACGGTGCTCACTGTGGCGACGTGCTTGCGAGGCAGGGTAGGGCGACGGTACTCATGTTCTTCACGACACCTAGCAAGTGTTCGATATAATGCCAACAAGAGAAAGAAGGGCTGTAAGTTCACCATATTCCAGATGCAAGGTTATCCTATTCATTAATGCACCAAATCAAACATAATTATGATCTGATGAAGTTTATTAGATGCAAATAAATTAAATAAGAGGTGTTGCCAAAGGAGACCCGGTCGTGGCTGGCCACAGGCAGGCCCGCCAGGCGAGCCGCCCAGGGCGCAAGAAATCAAACACGGCTCAAACGTCTAAGCCAAACAACATGCTGCCTCCGTATACTCCTACAGGATATAGTATACTCCTATAGTACTAGTGTACGCTCTTCCTTTTTCTCTGACTGTCTTCAATGCAAGCCTGCAAGCAGAGCAGAGGAGGCTCTGTCTCCAACAACGAGGATCTAAATATAGCACCTAGTATTTTTTTGTTTTTGTTTTCGGTCATGCACTGGGAAATAGTCCTCACCCAAGCATCGCCCGGCCAAGCATCGCCCGCTCCCAAGCATCGGTCCTGCTCCAACGGTGAATGCAAATCTGAAAAAGTCCCCGGCCAAGCATCGCCCGCTCCCAAGCATCGTCCGCTCCGCTCCCCCGCATGCTCTTCCACGTGGCATGATCCGCCAAACAGTAGCACATGCGATCGAGGTTTTTTTTTACCGACCGAAACGTCCCGACCGCCGCCCTCCGGTAGCGGCCGGCCGCGCTGTTCGGTACGCCGGCGGTTTATCGGCCGGTTTGGTCGGTAACCACTTTCCTAAGCTTTACCAATAGCTTCTTTTGCATTTTTCTCCTTCTGTGTCCATTTCCCTGTATCAATCCTTGGTTGATGCATTCCTCTACTCCCACCGACTGCCACATTATAGTCCACCACCACAGGAGTCGCCCTGTGTGATCCTGCTCTTCTAAACAACCTCTGAATAGGATTCCCACCACGCGAACCACCACTACCACTACCCCCTCCACGCTCGTAATTACCTCCTCTTTGTCGAACACTTTGTTTGTAGTCATATTATTCTCTCGATATGTTTAGTGTTGCCTGCATCTGAGCCTCATATTCCTCATCACCAAGGGGATGGTTTCCCTCTTGTGCAGCCGCCTCCTATGCCAGCTTTACTCGAGCCCGCTCAGCAGTTTTGTTCTTAGCTCTGTCAAGCTCTCGCTGATAGTACTCACGCACAGGTGGTGGCATTTTGTTGCAATGCAAGACATCCGCCCTGCGCCCAGCCAAATGCTGCTTAAATCTAGTGCAACCCCCGGCTGCTTTCGTCGTTTTACAATAATTGCAATACCATCCAAGAGCAAGATTTTGACCATGCTCCCATACAGAATCTCTGTTTCTGCATGACATTGTCTACCTGCATAAACGGACAACAACCTAAATAAAATATATGTACACAATATATAACAAGTGGCTAAGTCACTAAGTCACACCTAAATAAAATGTATCTAAACAATATATACCAAAAACATACATCCATCCTACCACAAATCCTACCTCAAATCATAAATCCTAAAGAAAAAAATTACGTCCTAAAGTAAATCCTACCTAAATCCTAACCTACAACTTAAAATCCTACCTAAATCATAGATCGGGCCCTAAATCCTAATACAAACCCTACCCCAACCATTTCCTAACTAAATCCTAAACCTAAAACTACTCTAAATATATATAAAAAACATGGCTTACCTAGTCCCGGGCGGTTCCCGGGCTAACCGCTCAGTAAACCGCCCTCCCAGGCGGTTAGCCGCCAGATCAGGGCGGTGGCGGGACGCGGCGGGTCGGCGGCGGTTAGCCGGTGCAACCGCCCGGTTAGCCGCCCGACCATGGCGGTTGCGCGGCGGCGGCGGGCGGACGCGACGTCGCCCTGGCGAACAGAGAGGTGGAGGGGGCGGATTGGGGTCTGGAGGCGTTGCCCCGCAACTCCCGGCGCCTTTTGTGCCCGTTGGGGCCTAATGAGCCTCATGGGCCTTAACGGGCCGGGAGGGTGTTTTTTTTTATGAACTGAAATTTGAAATTTTTCAATGTAAACGAACTCAAATTTGAATAATTTTACCACCATTGGGTTCTATAAATCATGAGCTTTTTTTAGGAATTTTTTCAGCATTTTTTTTTCAAAGTTTAAATTCGAATTTGGAGGTTACCGAACCGGAACCGGACCGGTCCGGTAACCTCGGTTACCGCGGTAAACCGCGGTTTACCGCCCGGTAAAAAAAACCTTGCATGCGCCCCCTAGGTGTGGGCCCACACACGTGGGTGGAGACGCACAAGGACGGAGAGGAGACCTATGTTTGCGTCGTGCTTCGGCTGAAACTAAAAAATGCGTCGGTCGTTGGGTAGTCGGTTGGAGGTCGGTGGGCAAAACACTGTGAACAACTTATTTGTGGGCTTGGGTCACATTGTTGGAGTCAGTCTTTGCCTAAATTGGGTAATGCCAGATTCACTATTTGGCACTACAGTGTACTGTAACATTTTTGTTTTTATTTAATATTAATTATCCAAATATTGATATTTGTCTTGCAAAGTACAATAAAATTATGCAATTAGTTTTAGTTTTATCTACATTTAGTACTCAATATATGTACAAACATTTTGATGTGATGAAGAATCTTTTTTTTCATAGTTTGATCATGAATCGGTGACGCCCGGATGCACTGTAGCACGATAAATGCGCACTGTAATATTTTGTTTGTATTTGATAAAATTTGTCTAAACTTGGACTAATTAAGCTTAAATGTTCGTCTCGCAAAATACAATAAAGTTGTATAATTAGTTTTTGATTTTATCTATATTTAGTACTCTATATATGTGCGGCATTTTGATGTGACAGAGAATCTTCTTTTTATATAGTGAAATTTGGAAAAGAATTTGGGTTGCGAAAAAATTCCAACTTTACTATTATAGCACTTTCGTTGTTATTTGACAATTATTGTCCAATCATAGCTTAATTAGGCTAAAAAATTGGTCTTATCATAACTTGACCTATATTTAATGTTTGATCTAAAAATTAATATAATAAAGAGAGAGTAAAAAAAGTTAGAACTTTGGTCGGATCTCAAAACAAGGCCCGTCGGCTTTGCACGCCAGGTTCTGTAGCCGCGTACGTAGCCGTTCTGTAGCCGCATACGTAGCCGGGTGGATGGATATGGATGGACATCAATTTTTACTACTGGTCAGTGCCCAGTGGCCACGCTACTCCTAGTACAGTATACACGGCCGACCCCGAGTAGTCGCTCTCGCTCTCTTCGCCTTGATCTCCATCCCTCTCTTCTTGTCCACCGCTCCACCCGCTTCTGCCACTCCACGCGCTTCTGCTGGTCTACCACCGGTCCGCCGCTAGTCCTCCCTGCTCGCCTCCCCACCACGCCATGACCGTCTGCTGGTGGAGCGCTGAAGAGACGCGAGCTCTCATCCAAGCATGGAGGCCACTGCGCCTCCGCCGACTCCAAGGCTCAATCGACGGAATCGGATCGTCTAACTTCAAGCAAAATGACTGTCTACTGCAGTCACGCATCTACGTCGTTAACTCCGCATCGGACGTTGGCCAGCAATTTGTGCTCTCGATGCTTGCCGGTCTGCTGCCGCACGCCTTTGCTACCTGGGCCTCAGCCCAAAAACGACTCTATCGCTGCCTGATTCACGCGACCGGCGAGCAGCTGGTGCTTGTGCCAACCCCTCAAAAAAAAAAAAAAAAAAAAAAAAAAAAAAAAAAAAGCTGGTGCTTGTGCCAGGAACAAGCACACGTTCGCAGGTCTATACTCCTCTCTTCATGTGTGTTTAGATTGCATCAGTATTTCTCCTAAGGCCTCGTTTAGTTGGCCAACTCGGGGTGGCCGATTTGCACAGTGCCACCCCCGAGCACTGCTTCATCGTTTTGTTTTTTAGTCGAAAAATTGTCAAATCTTGATTAATTAGCCTCAAATGCTCGATCCAGCATAATAAAACTCAATTAGTTTTTGATTTCATCTACATTTAAGACCTACGATACGTAAACATTTTTTGATGTGATGGGAATTTGGGGAATTTGGGGGAAAATTTTGGGATCTAAACAAGGCCTAAGTTGGTTGCCAACCTCTCCAAAACATCTGTGGTTGAAGTGTAAAGTTCAGAGAAATGCATCTGTGAACATCTCTGAACAACAAAGCACTATTTACTCAATTCCAGAACAATTTACAACACAATAACAATCTGTACAATTTGCATGATTTTGCTTCTTTGTCTACAATATTAAGCATCTATCTCTCTAGCTCTTGCACAAATTGGATACAATCTGCTAAGTATCTGTGCTGCATCAGAAAAGCTTCAAGGGCAGCTAGCTTGTTGAGGTCGAGCTCTGTACGATTGTACAGGCTGAAGATGTGCAGAAGGAGGGCGAGGTGGAAACGTTGTAGATTGACAGCTCCTAGGACGGCACAACGCTTGGCAAGGGAATTGAAGGCGACGATGCGGTGCTCGACAAGGACGACGACGACGCTTAGCGAGGACGACGCGGCGCTCGGCGAGGACGCCGATGGGGCGGCGCTTGGCGGGGACCGGAGCGGCGCTCGGCGAGGACGGCGACGGGACGGCCCGGCCGGCGCACCGCATCGGCAAAGGCGGCGGCGGCGACGATTTGGCCTATCCACGGAGCTCTGGGCACCAGCATCGGCACGAGCAGACCTGGGTGGGCTATGTGGGCCTTGTCCTTGCGCAGCCCATGTAACCTTGACAGACCTATCGTTGGATGCAGGGTTGACGGCGCAGATCGCATGACTGCAGCCGACAGTCATTCCCCGTGAAGTTAGACGATCCCGTTCCCGTGGGTGCCGAAGATCCAGCGCACCCGCGCGCTCCGCACCCGCGATCTCGTCACCGCCGACTGGCAGGCCGTGGCCACGGCTGTCAGGGACTTCCGCTCCGCCAACAATCTCCACCCCAGCGAACTCCGAACGCCTACGAAGTGCCAGAAGAAGGTGAAGCACCTCAGGCGCCAGTTCGGGGATCAGCAGCTTGCCACACCGTCGTGGAATGGCGTCGCGCCCGCCCTCCACAACAACACCGCGGGCGGGCGCGGGCTGCACGTGCTGGCTAATGCGGCCATGAAGGCCCATGGTCGCGACAAGTGCGGTGGTGGTGCTGCGGGAGGACAAGCTCGCGGCGGCTCGGCGGTGGCGGAGGAAGATGCTGCCGCGCCGGAGGTGGAGATGGATGTCCCCGTGAGCGCTGCCACGGAGAACGCGAGCGCCGGCGTGTCCGTGGAGGTGGAGGTGGAGGTGGAGGAAGGGGAGGATGGTACCCCCACGCACTTCTTGGAGGCCCCGATCCCCAAGAAGCGGAGGACCGGGGCCTCCACCGGTGGTGGGGATGCTCGAGCTCCCTCCGTCAAGGAGGAGCTGCTGCGAGAGGCGAACGCGCCTGGCGCGGCAGTCGCCACCGCAGCGGAGATGGTTGCCACGGTGAGAGAGGTCGTTGCCGCGCATTCCAACGACGCGAGAGTGGTGGTCTGGTGGAGAACCTCCTCAAGGAGGCATTGACGCTGTACAGGGACGTGACGACGCAGAGGATCGAGGTCCAGAAGCTTTTTGTGGCAGCGCTGGCTCCGGCTTTGAGTGGTGCCGCGGTGGTGTCGGATGCCGCCCATGCATAGCGGCGGTCAAGGTCGTCTGTCCCAGGCATGCTATGTGATCACAACATTTTGTTGCATGGCGTTCTTTTGTCTCGTTTGCCTGCATTGTGATCTTATGCATGCAGTAAGTACTTATATGTTTGATGTCTGAAGCAGGAGTAGCATGGAGTGTTTGGTTTTATGTTTCTGTAAGTACTAGTTCGCTGCATGGAGTGTTTGGTCTGAAAGCCAGACTTGCTTGTAGACTCCCTTTGCTGAAATGAATGGTGCAGTTTCTTTTGCAAATTCATCTGGGTGCATGCTATATGTGTGTCTTTTCTTTTGTCATCCAATGGCTGGGTATTGTCGCTGTCTCTGAAATTGGTTAGTGGCGATGGTAATTTATGATTTACCTTTCTGTATTTGGTACAGATAACTGGAAGGTGACATAGTAGATGTTTTGTGGTGCTTCCAGTGTTTGGTTGAAGCCTGATATTATATGTTCTACAATTTCGCATGTGTGTTAGTGTTTGTGCTAATGGTTGACCTGCCTGGCAACAAGACACTGTTCTGTTTTAACCTATGCTCCAGAACTATAGTAATTATCATAGGTGTGATCTTACCAGGAAGGGATACATCATCCAGGAGACGATGCATTTGTCTCTGTACCTCAGTTGCTATCTTATTCAGTCATGTGGAAAGTTCCTCAAAAAAGAAAAATAGCTGAGGAGAGCATTTGCTTTAACTTCTAGCAGGTTATGCACTGTATAAAAGAAAAAAAAAGTCAAGTTTTGAACTTTTAAGGTTTGAAAGACAATTGCAGATAATGGTAAGTCATGTTCCCCAAAATAACATGATGAAGCAAACCAAAATTTATTAGCTGGTATAGAAAACAAGACCTTTCAGTTGCTATTGCTACTGCTGAACTTGACATGATGCCATCGCCTCGGCGCGGCCTCGTGCCTCTGCACTTCGGTGTTGGCCTGCTATTCTGTGATATGGCAATGCAGGATGGTCATGATCTATTAGGCACCAAAAAGTTTTATACTTGGTTGATTTTATAAATATTCTACACTGCATTATGTGCTACTGAAGAAATTCGACCGGGTATAAGACACAGCCTTGCAAAGATTTTTATTCCACCAACCCTTTTCATGCCTGTTATATAGATGGATAGATGTGAAAGCAATTTAAATTCGACTTAGCAAACTAAGTATGTAAAGCTGTGCTTGTGGTTTTCTTAACTCTTGATTATCCACAAAATCACCTTGAAGCTTATGACTCTTTGTGTTTCAAGCTCCCTGATAAATGATACTACTTTGTGCCCTATATGTGCTTCTTATATTTTGTTCACTGAATTCAGACATCACTATTTATGCAAGGGCAAGAAAGCAACAGCCGTTGCTTCAACTGCAAGCCTCCTCACATATTTACTGTATCATCAATAGAGCAAGTGGCTAGTAGCAGCCTCAAAATATTGTCTGCAAGAGGACGCCATAGCTGCCCTGTTTTGTAAGCCTCTTATCTATCACTGACGACAATGTAAGACATGGAAAGTCACACCGTTCTATATTTTGTCACGATATTGGTGTTTTTTTTTTTCAAATTTCAAGTAATCCTTCTCATATGAATTCTTTTGAAATGTAAAAGAGGGAAGACAATAATTAGCAAATCACAAACATGCAAGTATGGTCAATCTTACTAAATACGTAGTTAGAGCATCTTCAACCGTTGTGCATTTTTGCTTTTGCATCTGCTGTCATTTACCAACTCAGAAAACAAAATGCAAAGAAAAAAAAGAGATCATCTCCAATCATTTTGCATTTTTGACTTGATAATTACCCAAATATGGCAGGTGCGGGTGAAGGGAGAAGGCGCGAGTAAACCCTAACATGCAACTAAGATTTCAATGATACTTAGTTGATATACTAAATGTTATTATCTTATCGTATAGTTTGGTCATACTTGAGATGTTTTGACTCTCTAAGATTTTTCAAATGACTTACAATTTGAGGCTACGGAGTTGTTAACATAGGATTGCAATAATTATCTTAGATTTCATTGTTGCCCATATTAAATTGACGTAAATATAGTAATGATATTTCCAAACAGCCCAAAGTTTCTAATCTTTTGAAATCCTGTAGTTTTTTATTTTTCATTGTACCCTATTCCTACGTTTTTTTCTCTATTCCTTTGTTTTGAATTCCTTTGTTTCAAACATACCTGAAAGAACACTATAAATATTAAAACATTTTATCATTAAGTAAATTTGTTAAAAAGCTAGATTTAAAAAATCTTTCTAATGATAATAATTATGCACTATAAATATTAATTTTCTAATATATATTTTATCAAAGCTATTTCTCAGTAAAGTCAAGCAACAAATATTTTAGGACGGAGGAAGTAGGAGGAAGTAGACCTCGTAAGAAATTTAATAAACCAAAACGAACTTTTAAGTGTCTCTCATGGATCACATCTTCAATCTTCTTTGGTCAACGTCAAATCATTGCTCATATTTCTAATTCTAGAGTTACAGTGCTTTACTGATTACGGAACAAATTCAAAGGTAAATTTAAAAGATGTCTTGTTTGAGGCATGAGATAGTTTATTTTCTAGTTATTTTTTTGGCTTGTAAAATCATCACCTTATTCTTTACAAGCTGATAATTGATACTTCTATAGCATGAGGAATGAAATCATTCTATTGAATTTATTTAAGAAATGAATTCACGATGCATGGCCGCAGCTGCTTGGTAGCACACACAGCCTAAGGGTCCTTGTGCCCCTCCTCGGTGACCCTTGTTATAAAGGGCGCGGGCAAGAGGCCAAGGTATACCTCACACCAGCTCTTCAGCAGCATCAAACGCCTGTTGCATTGCTCGGGTGCTACGTTGGAATCGAACTCTTCAGCAGCATCAAACGCCTGTTGCATTGTTCGGGTGTGGCCGTTACATTGGAATCGAACTCTTCAGCAGCATCAAACGCCTGTTGCATTGTTCAACGTTTGAATGTCAAGCGTCCGTTTGAACGTTTGTCGCAAAATAAAAAAAATCCGTTTGAACGCTTGGGCCCGGTCAGATGCACCATGCATGTGCCCGGGCTCCTCGAAAGGCACTGTCATGCAGCAGCTTGGAGGCAGATGAGAAGCAGCTAGGCTAGCTCGGCCGCTGGCTGTGTTAGAATATAAGGCAATTTCCATGTCAATTTAATTCCATAAATTAACAAAATTATGATGACATTTATATAATTGTAAATAAAGATCATAGCATCAATCATGTTCAAAAGAACATGAACCATGTGATTAATAATCATGCAAAGCATATCATAATCAAAGACATATAAACATGACATATATTGCATAGCATCAAGATTAAACATGTATATCATGGTTGAAAACAGATTGCATAAGAAACATCTCAACAGAGCTACTGGAACAT
The DNA here is from genome assembly GCA_018135685.1 of Themeda triandra. Lineage (NCBI taxonomy): Eukaryota > Viridiplantae > Streptophyta > Magnoliopsida > Poales > Poaceae > Themeda > Themeda triandra. Next base: position 1,254,376 of record JAENPR010000067.1, on the reverse strand, counting down.
GCAGAGAACAACTGACGAAACATTTTAACAGGCCTATTGGGACAGATAGATAAAACATATAACAGACAGCAAGAACAGAGACAATATAAGGGCTGGCACGATGTTCTGGATCTAGTGAAACATAGCAACAACACATACTGAAGCATCGCATAACAACTATCGAAACAGGCATGATCAGAAACATGAAAACTAAAGAGGAGATGAACAGTTCATACCCCTTCGCTCCAGAAGTCTGTCCATCTTCTAACGCCATGATGAAGACTTGCGAGCCGATCTCTTCTCGGGATGTAGAGGAAGAAGACGAACTCGCCGATCTCTTCTCCGGGATATAGAGGAAGAAGATGAACTCTTCCAACAATGGAGGTTGGGCGTCGCGAAGACACTCCCCAAAAACCTAATTGCCGACCCCCGTGCAAGGTCTCAATCGGCGGAGGCTCCGGAGGCACCCGCCCTCTCGCTTCACCGTGCGCGCGCGATCAACGAGATGGGAACTCTCGTTGCCGCCGAGGATTGCGGTTACGGTTGTGTGTTCTCTCGTATGGAGGAAGAGGGCGGCGCCTTTATGTAGCCCGCGGCCGGAAGAGGAAGAGGGAGAGGTTGCGCAGCCAACGAAGAGTTAGACGGAAGGCGAAGAGTTTAACCGAGTTGAAACTCCCGTATGTGAGTGCTAAAAAGTTAACACGTCACGTCTGTCCGCTCAATCGCCGCCTGCCTGCCTCGCCTCGCCTCGCCACGCCACGCCCACGCCCACGCCCACGCCCACGCCCACGCCCACGCCCACGGCCCGGCCCGGCCGGGGCCGGCGGCGGGGCGGCGGCGGCGGGCGCTACAAGGTGTGGCACACCTTGGTCCTTTTCCTTGCTTCTCAAATTAAGTGGAATAATTCTCACAATATAAGTCAAGTCAAGGACCGTTGGTCTTCCAATCCGGTACAATTAATATTCTCCTCAATTACACACCATAGAGTTTATTTGATTTATTAAATCTAAAATGGGCCTAGCCCATAATAAATCCAACAATCCCCACCAAACTCTAGGGTTTGTAAAAGTAAAGCATCGTAACCACAAACTCTTTGATATACCAGTGTTTCGGTGGAGACCGTTAAGTTGAACATCCACCTAGAGCAAGAGTTTCACCCATTCACAACCGAACAATGGACTATGCCTTGAATTGACAGTTTGTGCGAGATGAGATTCACTCAAGTCCTTTACTGATACTCGGCAGCTAAAGACATTCCCGCTGTTTGAAGCATATAAGTCACACTTCTGTGCCTTTCATGAGTATTTAGGGATTACCCAAGTCCCATAGACTGTGACCAGCCGAGCCGACTCATATAGGTGTACTCCTCAAAAGATGTTCTAGGGACAACATCTCACCTCAATAGGCTCTTGGAATACATTAAGGTAAATATACCATCCCGCCTTTTACGTATAGGAAAGATGTGCATCGAAATGAGTCAAGAAGGGATCTTTCCTCTCGATCTACTACTAGCTTGTTTCACCACTCCAATTCACGGGATCTCCGATCACAAGAAGCAAAACCACTAAAGTAGACCTCATGTGGGTCTCATACCCATTTCTCTCGATGCACTTTCTATCACATTGCGTGATTGCACCCTTAGTAAACCGATTCGCGATTATTCGACGTATGGACATAATCCAACGTTATAACTCCGGAGTTTTTCAGCTTTCGACATTTTTAATCTCCTCTTTACATGCCTTGTGGACTTCATGTTACTCCTTGAACTATTTACCTTTGTAATAACACAAATGGTTATCACGGTTCATGGAAATAGCCGGTATTGGTTTCTCAACTACCGGTAAATCCATTAGGAGATCACGTAACCACTCGGCCTCACCCCGCAGTGTCTAATGCCGCGAGTTACGCTTCCATTGTAGACTTCGTTAAGATAGTCTCGCTTGCAAGACTTCCAGAAACAGCGCCACCTCCAAGCAAGAACACATATCCGCTTGTGGCATGAAGCTCATCGGCATCGAGATCCAAGTTGGCATCACAATAGCCTTCTAGCACTCGGGAAACCCGATAATGAATACCATAAGTCATAGTACCCTTCGTGTAGCGCAACACTCTCTCTAGAGCACGCCAATGATCATCTCCCGGTTTTGAAACAAACCGACTCAAATTTGCACACGATAAGAGATGTCGGAGGTCTAGTTGCACTTGCCAAGTACATCAAAGAGCCAATGATCTCGGGAGTATGTTAATTGATCCCTTGCAATTCTTCTATTCTTTCTCAGAATCATGCTAGGGTCATAAGGTGTGGGAGCAGGATCACAGTCACTGAAACCAAAGCGACTCAACACCTTTTCCACATAGTGAGATTGTAACAAAGTTACCCCACCATCACCTTCTCTGATAAGCTTGATGTTTAGAATGACATCAGCTTCTCCCAAATCCTTCATATCAAAATTGCTTGATAGAAGATTCTTCACATCCTCAATGACCTTGAGGTTTGATCCAAAGATCAATATGTCATCAACATAAAGGCATAGCATGACAGCCTCACCCCCACCATGTTTATAATACACACACGAATCCGCCTCATTCACAAAGAAATCCAGCGGTAGTGAGAGTATTATCAAACTTTTCATGCCATTGCTTAGGAGCTTGTTTCGTGCCATACAAAGATTTTAACAGCCTACACACCTTGTTCTCTTGACCATCCGCAATGAAACCATCTGGGCCGATCCATATAGATCTCCTCATCCAACTCTCCATTTAGGAAAGCTGTCTTTACATCCATCTGATGAATGATAAGACCATGAGAGGCTGCCACGGCTATCAAAGTACGAATTGTAGTCAATCGAGCCACGTGTGAATAAGTGTCAAAGAAATCTTCCCTTCTTTCTGGGTATATCCTTTGGCCACAAGCCTTGCCTTGTACCTCTCAATGGTACCATCGCCTAAACTTTTTCTTGAAAATCCACTTGCACCCTATAGGTTGACAACCATAAGGACGGTCCACGACCTCCCATGTTCCATTACCCATAATAGATTCCATCTCACTCCTTCGCTTCCTTCCATAAGTCAAAGATCGAGAAGAATAGGCCTCTTGTATGGTGGATGGCGTGTCTTCCACAAGGTATACTATAAAATCATCACCAAAAGTTTTAGCAACTCTTTGCCTCTTACTCTTGCGTGTGACTATAGTATCATCCTCCTCGGATGTGCAAAGGAGATTCCTCAAATGATCTATGGGAATAGATAGTTCTTGCTCATTTGAAACTATATTCTCATGATTTGTTTCACTAGGTGTAGACCTCTTTGGAAACTCATTCTCAAAAATGTAGCGTCTCTTGATTCCATGATAGTATCAACATACATATCGTGCACATCGAGATTTTATAATTAAGAACCTATAACCAACACTATGGAAGGCATAGCCCAGAATATACAATCAACAGCTTTTAGGCCCTAGCTTACGCTTCTTGTTTATTGGCACATTCACTTTAGCCAAACACCCCCAAGTGCGCAAGTAAGAGAGGTTTAATCTTTTCTTCTCCCATTCCTCGAATGGTGTAATCTCTTTGTTCTTTGTAGGAACTCGTTCGGGACATGACACGCGGTCAAAATTGCCTCACCCCACCATTCCTTGGATAATCCCGCCGTACTCAACATGGCATTTACCAAATCGGTTAGAGTGCGGTTTTTCCTTTCGGCAATCCCATTGGATTGTGGTGAGAATGGAGGTGTCCTCTCATGAACAATTCCATGTTCCACGCAGAACTCATCGAAAACATTAGAGAAATATTCACCTCCTCTATCAGACCTTAAACGTTTTATTTTCCTCTCAAGTTGGTTTTCAACTTCGGCTTTATAGGACTTAAAATAATTCAGCGCTTCATCTTTTGTTTTTAAGAGGTACACATAGCAAAATCTGGTGGAATCATCTATAAAGGTGAGGAAATATCTTTTGCCGCCTTTAGTCAAAATTCCATTCATCTCACAAAGATCGAATGAACAAGTTCTAGAGGTGCCGATTCCTCGCCTCAACAGCCTTGTGGGGCTTCGGGGGTTGTTTTGATTCAACACAAACATGGCACTTAGACTTTTTGACTAGGTTAAATTTAGGAATTAAACTCAGGTTTGCTAGCCGCATAAGACAACTATAACTTGCATGACAAAAGCGTGAATGCCACAAATCGGATTCATCGAAAAATCAACCGAGTTTACCAACTTATTACAAACATCATGCAAGGATAGGCGGAACAGGACCTCCGCAATCATAACCTTTTCCAACAAAAGTACCATGTTTAGAAACAACACATTTATTCGCCTCAAGAACAACTTTGTAGCCATCTTTACAAAGCATAGACGCGCTAACAAGGTTCTTCTTTATTGAGGGCACATGCCGCACGCTCTTCAATGGCACCGTCTTTCCCGAAGTGAATTTCGGAATGACCGTACCAACACCAAGAACATGAGCACGCGACCCATTTCCCATCAACAAGGCGCCGACCTCCCGACACAGTAAAAAGAGAACAAAGAAATATCAGCACACACATGTATATTGGCACCACTATCCATCCACCACTCGGTGAATTACATGATTGAAAGAACAAATGGTAAAGAATTACCATACCCCACTGTCCATCTGCAGCCTACGTAGTGACAACATTTGCTGATTTCTTCTCTCGAATTGAACTTGCGATCCGGGCAATCTCTAGCCCAATGCTTTGTTCACTCCCACAAACAAAGCAACCTCCCTTGCTTTTGTTGGTGTTCTTCTTCTTCTTAAACCGTGTCGTTCGAATTGTGCTTTGGAGAATTCTCTTGCTTGTTTTGTTTCTTCTTCTTGAACTTGTTGAATTTCTTCGCACCATATTTGCGAAGCGGTCTCATCACCTTTCCCTTTGTCCTTTGCCCTTGCCCTCCTCAACATCAAGAGTGCCAATGAGCTCCTCAACATTGAACTCCTGCCTCTTATGTTTAAGGGAGGTGCCAAAATCCTTCCAAGAAGGTGGTAACTTGGCGATTATACCGCCACCACAAACTTGTCGGAAGAAGACAAGGGAATAGTTCGAGTTCCTTAGCCGGTGCTCGAATCTCATGAGCCTGTTCCACTACGAGATCGGTTCTCAACCATCTTGTAGTCATACAAACCTGCCCATGAGGTACAACTCACTACCAAAGATCGGTTACTCCAAACTTTCCAACAAGTGCATCCCACGTGCTTTCCCAAAGGGAAGAATGATATAGCTCTTCTCGAAACTTTGCATCCAATGCACCGATCACTTGCTCCTCTAAAGAGGTTGTCATCAGCCTTAAACTTAGTCCTCTGCTCCGCAGACAAGTTTTCGAGCTCGCCCTCGCCGGCGTGATAACAAGACATAGCAAATCAACCATAGTTCCATCTTAGCTTTCCAAAGCAAGAAATTCTTTCCATCAAAAGAATCGGGTTTTAATGCAAAGAAAAACCTCGACGTAAAAAATGCCTATCAATTAGGTTTTTGGATTGTTAGAATATAAGGCAATTTCCATGTCAATTTAATTCCATAAATTAACAAAATTATGATGACATTTATATAATTGTAAATAAAGATCATAGCATCAATCATGTTCAAAAGAACATGAACCATGTGATTAATAATCATGCAAAGCATATCATAATCAAAGACATATAGACATGACATATATTGCATAGCATCAAGATTAAACATGTATATCATGGTTGAAAACAGATTGCATAAGAAACATCTCAACAGCTACCGGAACATGCAGAGAACAACCGACGAAACATTTTAACGTGCCTATTGGGACAGATAGATAAAACATATAACGAGACAAAGAAGAATGAGACAATATAAGGGCTGGCACGATGTTCTGGATCTAGTGAAACATAGCAACAACACATACTGAAGCATCGCATAACAACTATCGAAACAGGCATGATCAGAAACATGAAAACTAAAGAGGAGATGAACAGTTCATACCCCTTCGCTCCAGAAGTCTGTCCATCTTCTAACGCCATGATGAAGACTTGCAGTAGCCGATCTCTTCTCCGGGATGTAGAGGAAGAAGACGAACTCGCCGATCTCTTCTCCGGGATGTAGAGGAAGAAGATGAACTCTTCCAACAATGGAGGTTGGGCAGTCGCGAAGACGCTCCCCAAAAACCTAATTGCCGACCCCCCGTGCAAGGTCTCAATCGGCAGAGGCTCCGGAGGCACCTGCCCTCTCGCTTCACCGTGCACGCAGATCAACGAGATGGGAACTCTCTGTTGCTGCTGAGGATTGCGGTTCCAGGAAGAGGAAGAGGGAGAGGTTGCGCAGCAGCTGAAGAGTTAGACGGAAGGCGAAGAGTTTAACTGAGTTGAAACTCCCGTATGTGAGTGCTAAAAAGTTAACACGTCACGTCCGTCCGCGCGCTCGCCGCCTGCCTGCCTCGCCACGCCTCGCCACGGCCCGGCCCGACGGCGGCGGCGGCGGCGCTGGCTACGCGCGTCCACCTTGGTCCTTTTCCTCGCTTCTCAAATTAAGTGGAATAATTCTCACAATATAAGTCGGTCGGGGCCCGCTGGTTTTCCAATCCGCACAATTAATATTCTCCTCAATTACACACCATGTAGAGTTTATTTGATTTATTAAATCTAAAATGGGCCTAGCCCATAATAAATCCAACAGGCTGCACGCCATCAAGGTCGGCCGCTGGCAGCACGCCTGGCTAAGCTACCTACTACTACTGTACGAATCTATCACTAGCACCTGCACGGTACTGTACACGCCTGCACCTGCACGCGCACGCGGCACATCGGTTCCCGTTTCCTATCGGTTCCCGTTTCCTTCCAGTCAGGCCATCGCGGCCATCGCCATCGCATCACCACGGCACGGCTCACCTCTCCATGCAGGACGGGAGTGGAAAAACGTTTCCTGTAGTTTCTTGTCACACCTGGCGAAGCATCCATCCAGGAGTGACGTCGGAGGAGAAGACGTGATCATGTTCAGGCGTATTTCGGTTGTTTACATTTCCTTTATCTGTATGACTTGTGGGCCCGGTTGGCCAGTGTCTGTAAACACACATAAGTGCGGAACCTGTAGCGCCTCCGAATCCATCGTCATCTAAATTTAAGAAATACAAGAACGCTAAGGCGAAGGGGCTTTCCTCGCCGGCGTCAGGGTTCACTGGAGATCCGCTGTCCTCGCTCACGTTGCGGTCGACCCGCCGCTGCTACGGGCATTACAGTTGGTATCCAGAGCCATCGTTCCTCGGCGCGTGGGATCGGAGTTCATCGCTCTGCTCCGCCGCCAGTTACCGGCCGCCGTGGCAAGCATCAGTCGCGACGACCTCCACCTCCACCTCGTCGCGAATCCTCACGACCGTGACAGCATCAACACCACCACCATCACCCTCCACCTCCACTTCGGCTTGTTTTTTTCGCCCGGGCACACACCCTGCCACACACACCCACAAGGTGTTCGACAGAAGTTCGGAGCGCGAGGACGACGGTGACTTGGTCCAATTCAATGTCTTTTTCTTCCAATCTTGCCGGATTGAGCGGTAGACGACGGTTGCGGGACGTTTGTTCCTGCGTAAAATCCATGGAGTCGACCCATTCCTTCTGTGCGGTGGCATAGGCGGGGGAGTGTTCTGCAGCAAGGGTTGCAAGGTAGGTCCTTGTGAAAAATCCCGGAGCGCAGCCACACTCCAAGGCGGCGGAGGCATCACAGGTAACACAAGGGGAGGCGTCGGTCCAAACCTATTACCGTGGTGTAATTATATCCAGGAGTTTCTCCTGGTTGAGAAGGGGGAGTCACAACGGGTCCCAAGAAGAAAGGAACTGTCAAGCCATCCGACCAGACAAGACTCATCATCGACAACATGACTCGAACTATGGATGAAGAAAGCTCAAGGTGGGAACAGCTGCAGAAGAACATGGATCTCTTGTTCTCTTCGATCAATGAGATGAGTACAACCCAGAAGGAGATGAGTGCGACTCAGAAAATTATGAAGGCGCAGATGGACCTTCACGGTTCTGTCATGGATGAGTACTCCAAAGAGCAACATACCATTGCCCAACAAGTGCAATTGAATGGTGATGCCATCGGTAGAGTGACCCTGAGGCAAATGGAGTTTGCTGCCAAACAAGATGAACCACCAAGATTTGATGAAGAACCAGTTTTTGATGAAGAGGATTTGGATTCCTTGATATTTGATGATCATGGATCCTTCCATAATGTCTTTGCCGAGCCCAAACTCAAAAGGAAGATGGAGGAGAAGGCAGAACCCTCCAATCCTCTGAAAAGTGACTATCAGTTCAGTGCCAAGCATGACAGGAAAGAGGCACCACAAGATCCTTATAGAGGGAAGTCTGTGAAAATTGTGGAACCTCCAAAGAAAGACCCTCCTCCTGTGTATGCCAGGGAGAGGAGAGACTATGAAGACCATGGGGATGGAAGATTGCCAAAGCAGATAATGCCCAAGATGGACTTTCCAAATTTTTATGGCAAGGACCCCAAGGTGTGGTTAGATGACTGTAGAGATTACTTTGAGTTATATCAGATTCCAGAGGGAATGTGGACAACAGCAGCTAGAGTACATTTGAAGGATAAGGCAGCTAAGTGGTACTAGGCTTTCAAGCAAATGAATAGGATTAACAGTTGGACCCACTTCTGCTCAGTCATTCTGGAGGAGTTTGGATATGATGATCTCAGATCATCTTTGCATGTGATGCAGGACATTAAACAGACTGGTTCAGTGGAAGAATATACTGATCAATTCCATAATCTACAGTACAGTGTCTCTATGCACAATGCCCATTATGATGACATCTTTTTCACTGGGCAGTACTTGAGAGGATTGAAGGAAGAGATTAGGGGCGCAGTGGAGACACAAATGCCAACTTCAGTTCTCAAAGCCTCCAAGCTAGCCCAGGTTCAGGAACAAGTAGTTGAAAGGAAACGATTGAAGTACCAAAGAAACCCACAACAGTATAGGCCATAGCTCCTATCATAGGACACAGCTCCTGCTAAGCATTCCTTTTTTCACTTGCCCATAGCTTTCATTTTTCCTATTCCATGTGCTAAAACGTGCATTGGTGACTTTAGATTGTCCAAGACACAGGAACACATAGAGTTCAGCCAAGAACAAAATACATCTTGTCATTTATGCATTGTGGACCTTGAGTCATATTCATAACTTTTGTGTTTCATGAACCTTTAGTCTTGAATGATGATTTGTGAATGGCTATCAACCTAGCTTTTTTTTAGATAAAGGATAGTTCAATATCCGGCCTCTACATCCAATGGATGTACACGACCAATTATTACAAAATCTCATGATTACAGAACGAAAAGAAAGCCGATGTCTAAGCTACCAACCTACCTAAGGCCATAAGCTTTGCCTTTTCAAGTTTTCATAGAAATGATTCAGCTTCAGCATATGCAAAGTGATTTAGCTGCCTGAGACTATCTCCAACAATTGAAACCTAAAATGAAGACTCAATCTGTGATTTAGCTCCCCTACAGTGAAGGGCCCACCTACCTAAAAATCTCCTTCTCCAACAGCGGCCCCAAATAGCAGAGCATGCAAATTGTCGCGCCGCTCGCCGCCGCTTAACCTGGCACGGACCCGCTCCTCCCTGGCGGCCACGCCCTGCTCCCCCTTGGCCGTGGTGGGCATGCGGGAGCCGGTTCGAGCGCGCCGGCCTGGGCTGACACAGATGACGAGTGGGAGGCATCCATCCATCCGGTCGCGCGGGCGTCCGTCGCATGGCAAGATGGCGGCGTTGAAGATGCGGTGAGGGAGGGCCTCTTCTCTTCCACCCTAGGCAAGCTGAAGACCGAGCGGGCGGCGCCATGAACCAGCAGCTCCACCTCTACATCGCGTCCACCAGCTCCATGTTCCTGTAGGCGTGCTTCCCCGTCCCCACCATGTCGGCGTGCTCCCCCGCCCACACGCAGCGGCCCGACGAGCGGCCTGACCTCCTCTCGCTGCTCGCCGGCGTCGTCGCCGTCGTGGTACCCCCGTGAGCGCCGCCTCCGCGTCGACGGCGCCCTCTACTTCCACGGGTGGGGACCGGGACGCCGTGGCTGCGCCTCCTCGGCAGGCGATCCTTGGCGGCGCGTACCGGTGAGATCCAGGTGACCTTCCCCGACGGAGCTTCTTGCGAGCTGCCTCCGAGCGGTGCTCCCTGTCGCGGGCCCGCCATGGTCGCATCAGCAGCTCCCCTTCACGGTCTTGCCTGGCTGCACAGGCAGCTCCCCGTCGCGGGCCCACAATCATCGACACTGCAGGTTTGGGTCGAGGAGAGAGAGTGACGCAATTTTAAGTTCCCACTCTCCTGCGATCCCAAAATCGGTGCTCCTTTCGGTTCTCTGTTGGAGGCCGTTTCTTGATGTGAACTAGGCATTTTTGGCTATGGGTAGTGGTTTAGGTTGTTTGTTGGAGACAGCCTGAATGTGAACCGTTACAGTAAGTGAATCTTGGATCTTACTGAACAAACTGATTATACTTTCGAGCATGGTTTCATACAACATACAAGCATGCGCCAACATCAAAAACCTATTTCAAATGCGACAAATATCCATGGACCGGTTTGCTTCAACGTGGGGAGCACAGGCTGGGCAACACACCGATTTGTATGCAGTCACATCACAGGCTGGTCAAACAGAGGTAGGCGCGCGGCAACGCCGTGCTTTGTTTCTAGTTTTCTATTGCTATTCTATCTTACTGGTCGCAATAGCAGCCAAAAGAAAAGCAAAAGGATTAAATAGGACATTTTCCTTGTTATTTACTTTCATTACTGAAGAAAAATATGGCACCCTCTGTATTGAAAATAGGATAGTCCTCATCGATTTCACCATCCAACTCACGCGAGTAGCTTCGAGAGCGGTGATGTAATCCATGTCGCCAGTGGCAGCGAGGCAGGGAGGGAGCATTTGCCCTCCTGTTGTCCTTGGAGAACATTGTAAAAGGAAGAAAGGGGAGGTCTCGCCTAGGAAGCTGAAAAACTCTTGACTCTCTCTGCATCCAGCCGCAACTCAGTGAAGCATCTACTCGTACGAACGAACGCTCAACCGGTGCCGGTGGGCTTAGACCAACTGCAGTCCATCAATAAACACAGCCCATTCACAGCCGAACAACGCCAATGCATAAAAACTGTTTGAGCCCAGACCGTTAACAGGGCCCGTTGAATCGTAGCCTTGAGATATCGAAAGTCGAAATCCGTACGATTTTGCAGCCCAGGCGGAGCAGACCAACAACTAGGCTGAATTCCATTCCAGGCCAGAAGCCGCCTTGTGCTATGCTCGTGCCGAATTTCGCGGCCCAGTCAACGAGCACTCACCAAGCCCAAACTGACCACGTCGGCGGCTGACCCTGCCGGTCCGCGCCGGCCGCTCCTTCATCGGTGGTGGACCGGTCCCGCGCCCTTGTTACACAGGACGGCAACGGCTGCAGCGAGATCTCGGATCACGGACGAACCAACCAAGCAACATGACATGCAGCAACGCCGCGTCAGCTAGTTCAGGCGAACGAACACGGCTATGTGGGACGAACGAACGTTCAGGCATCAGAGGCGCATGCATGCAGGTGCAGCGCAGACGCAGGTGGAGACCGACGCGGATGCAACACGGGTGGCGCCGTAGCTACTAGGTCACTCGTGGCAGGCACCACGCCTACCGATCGATCGTGGCAAGGCAGAGCTCAACTTGGTCGATCGATCGGCACTGTTTGCTGGATCGGGACTACTAGCAATGTGTGCGCAGTTGCTAGCTACTACACGTCTACACATGTACGTAGCTGCTGCTCCTACACACGATGACACGAACATGCATCACAATGTGGAGCGGCAGATGCACAATGGGAAGTGCTTGGCGAGCTGGGACCGACGTGAACAGGACACGTACAGCAGTGCGTTTCAGCTAGCTTCACCAGTGGCCACGCTATCATTGCTCGTAGCATAGTTGGTTCTTGGTCGTATATTTCACGAATCACGACCGACCACTCGGCCTTGTTTAGTTCCCCAAAATTGGGGGTGCCAATTTGGCATCTGTTACTGTAGCGCACTGTAGCATTTCGTTTGTATTTGTGAAATATTGTCCAAATATTGACTAATTAGGCTCAAAAGATTAGTCTCGCAAAGTACAACTAAATTATGCAATTAGTTTTTAATTTCATCTAAATTTAGTACTCCATACATGTGTCGGCATTTTGATGTGATGGAGAATCTTTTACTATGCCAAATTGGCAATCCCAACAATGTGTACTGTGCTAGTAGTATGCATGAACAGCTTCCTTGCCATGCATCAGACATGCATTATGCTACAGTGCGATCCAAGCTGTACGCCATACTGTACAGTGCGCGAGGGCACATTCTACAGCCAGGGCCAGCTGGTCTGCAATGTACTAGCAGTACATTCCGTACGAAAGATATATACTGCGTACGTACGCAGAAAAAGAACGCTGGCCTGCTAGTACGTACTCCGTACTACTACTACATACCTCATGCAACAAACACCCTCTCGATCGACGATCGTGTACTGCATATGCGGCATCACCTGCCGGCTGCCACTGCGGGTGTACTCGGCGCCTCGTCTCCTCTCGACTCCTCGTGTAGTACGGAGACTCGATCGATCGGTAGCTGTTGGTTAGCACTGCCAGTTGAACAGCTGTGAACGATCGGTCGGTCGGTCGGTTGCAGCAACAACACTGGTGTCGTCTGGTCATCCATCTCGATCCATCATTCCATCCCTGAATCCATCGACCGGCGGACCGGCCGGAGAGCCAGGCAGCACAGCACCACATTGCCGGAGCCTGCTGTCTGCTCCACTGCTCTCGTCGGCTTCGGCCCCGGGCGCCGCGGCCACTACTCACAGGCTCCAGCCAGCCACGCACCACGCCCTCCCTGACCTTCGATCGGGGCGCGCACGCGACGTGTTCTCGTGTGGCTTGACCTCTCGGCTCTCGATCGGTCACCTGTGGCACCGACGGCTACTGGCTCTCCGAACGTGTACCACACTTCCCTGTCCCAAAAGGCCTGTAGCGCCCATCCCCAACTCGGTGCGCACCACACCTCCGTCACCAACGTGCTACCAGTGCCCGCCGAGTCCCGGATCGTCGTCCGGACTTGGTGGAAAATCCTTCATTTCAGGATCCCGCGCGGTCGTGCACGGACGCATGTGGGACGACTGCCTGCGATGGACATGAATGCGCATGTGTGGTGTGGGCACGGCCCCCGTCCTCGCAGGCTCGCAAACACCTTTTCTTTCCTTCAGGCATTGGAAACGTAGTAGTAACGCCAAGCGTACTTGCCATGCATACAGTGCAGTGTCCACCCCACCCGTGTCCCGTCCCACGGATTGCCGGCCACGACACACGTTCCTTGAACAGGAGCTGGTGGTGGCAATCGTATCTAACAGTTTTTTTTTTTTTTTTTTTTTGAACAGACAGGAGGAGCAGGTTTCTAGCTCCGCACGTACGAAACTGGAAATCAGCGTCAGCGACAGCACGCAAGCTGCCATCTGATGAATCTTCCGTGTTCCTCTGCTTTCAGTGCATTCTGATACAATGGTCGATATCCTTCCATTCATCCATTGGTGCTTTCAGTGTTCGATTGTTGGTTCCATCTTCCACCGCATGGTTTTCATACCTCTCAAGTCTGAATACTGAATGACGACAATGCAACATTGCTTCATCGGCGAAGTGACAACTAAGAGGGACTCTCCTCTTATTCGTGAGCTTGCTACCCCATTAAGCCTAGACTGTCGAAGCTGGAGCATACGGTTAGCGGCTCAACCCTTCCCTCGGGGTTCCTGCTTCCAAGCGAGGGGTGGTCTTGATTATGCAGCATATGGACTACATTAAGCCTGACGAAACTCCTTCCGCATCAGAGGTTGAGAAGTATGAGAAAAGCTTCTCAACGACTACATGACTGTGGAAGAGGCCGAGGCGCTAGATGGGCCACGTCGTACCATAGCGTCAATTTTGGTTGTTTCTTTATGTAATATGACCGAAGTTAGGAAAGAAAACCTCAGCCTATTTTTTTAATTTTGTGATAATGCAAACATGTTTAAATTCGCTTCTATGGGAAGTCAAATCCAGATCTGCTGGGTGCTACTCGATTCCCTGTTAGGTTGGTCAAGCTAAGGTTGTGTTAACCGTCGACGCTCTCATATACGTGTTGTATGCTTGTTAAACTCTTCTTCAAATAAAATGATATGTGATTTTTTTATGTATTTGAGAAAAAGACGGTGCGTGTAGACAGACTCACTGTTGTTTTACGATGGATCGGAACTGGTGTTCCGGCCTCGATGCGACAAGGCGACCATTGACCAATGCAACTTTCCCCTGTTGCCGGTTCTTTTTTTTTTTTTTTTTTTTTTTTTTTGGTTGAGTAATACCCCTGTTGCCGGATCATGCATGTCAGTTAGTGCGGCGGTAACAACTAACAACCACGAGGCCAGGGCCCGAGACCATGAAGAGATCGATCAAACTACAGTACATGCATGCAGACATACTAGGACCTATAGCTACGTAGCGATACACTGAATGACTGAAACGTGACAAGAAAAACGGAACAATGAATTCGTGCGCCAAACATCAGCGCCTCGGCGGACTCCACCGGTCCACCTAGCCGCTAGTAGTATGCACTACTACTAGAAACGGAAGGCCCTTTTACTCATCGCTATCGATCGCAGGACATCTGCATTCATCTGCACCGGTCCACCTATCCGATCCTCAGTCCTTTGCTATCCTCGTCACAAGTCGGCCGGCATCGATCACAAACCATCAATTCCATGCAACGACTATAGTACTACGTACTTCAATTCAAAGACCACGCATTGGAGTGCTGCCCCTGCAAGGCTGCAACTGTGCAACCCTCGACACAGTTAGCAGGGCCGCCCTAGCTAATACTCCTACCTGATACCACCGTACGTAGCATACGGCGCGTCATATTACACACACCTGAATACCTGATGCCGGTAGCCTGGCTTGCTTGTCTCGCGTACAAGTGTAAATCGTAAATTCGTAATACTAACTAATATACCACGCCGGTATGGGGGCATTAACCTACCGTAGATACGTAACTGTAGTAGAACTGAGATCGCAGGCCGGTATCTATCCCTAGGGGCCTTTTCCTTGTCGTCGTCGGGTAATATATAAGGCCACCATGAGCATGGGGAAGACGACAGTGAGACTGGGACAGGCACGCACGCATGTGTAGCAGCAGTGCCATGGCGTCGTTGTTCGATCGGAGAACAGAACAAAGCATGCTATGCATATGTGTGTCTCTGTTCCTGGCTGGCCGGGGCACACAGTGTACGTACTACCGTGTGCCTGTGTGTGGCGAGAATGTGTGGTTTGTTTGCGTGGTGAGAGTGAGCTAGACCGACCCCAGGAAAAGAATATAGCAGGATCTACGGTGCTCGCTCTACCTATGCGTTCAACTGTTCATGTGTTCATGTTATTACTCCTACCGGAGACAGAGAGTTTAGAAGATGATGCATGTCTTGTTACCCTTGTAGCCTTGCGTTTGCCTTGTTGCGAGAGAATGGTCCAAAGCGATCGATGCTGTACGTACTAATAAGCGAGTACTCCGACTCCTACTCGTATAGTGCAGGGCAGGGCATCTAGCCTAGTCAGCGCCATTAATCTTGATGGTGCCCCGACAAGCTAGCTAGACTGCCTCAGGTCAGGTGAGGACGTTAGGTCAAGTAGCAGGTGAGTGAGCGAGTACTTCCACGCAGGAAACTGTTAGGCCGTTAATGACAGTAGCATAATACTATATGACACACCATCCTAACCTACTTACTCCTAGTTCGTTCCATGATTTTAGTAATCTATCTATAGCTTCGTCACGAGCCCATTTTAGTACTCCTCCTACGAAGACACTGAGACACAGCAGCAGTTGAAGGAGATTAACAATAACAAATTAACAATAAGGACAGGTAAATCCACTGAAGATGATGAACAGATGCGACGGGTGTCAGCGGCATCATTCTCGTCTGCCCCTCGCGAGGGACACCACAGGTCGATGCCCCTGCACGCTCTGCTAACTGCCGCCGCCCGCCGATAGAACTTGACACGTGATCTGGGCCGGCGGCGGGGCTTAAAGTAAAGTACAGCGAAGAAATTATTGGGCTCTGATGGCCTGTTTTTTAAATTCCGGGTCAATTTGTCCGCGAAGGCGACGTGAGAATTGGATCGCCTTTAAAACTGTATACAGTAGTTGCATTCATGCGTCAGTTGTTGTTGCACAGTCAGTCAGTTAACGAATACACAGTATACGCGGAGTACTGTAAAACAGTAAAGATCTATTGTGTTGTGTTCAACTGTTTTTTTTTTTACAACATTATTGTGTTCAACTGTTCAAGCACGCATGCGTGGGTACGTACGCACGGTGAAAATAAATCGATCGATTTTTCCCGTAGGTGGTGAAAGAAGGATCAGAATATTCGTAGTCGATGCATGGAGCTGTCGTCGTCGACTCGTCGTTGCTACACGGCTACGTACGCCATCAGCAATTCTATACTGCTCCCTGCATATGTGAGGTGTCCTAAGGCCGTCCACAATGTGTAGTGCAGCCACAAAATTTTGTGGGTCCAGGTACAGTAGATGGAGCACCAGGTAGCTGTACCGCAGTGTGTAAAACTAGATAGAACCGATGCTATTTATTTCTTCGGGACCCACAGCAAATAAAATATCCATCATCTTCCCCACCGTCCGCTCAACTCGCGCTCTGGAAAAATCCCCTCCTATTCTCGTTCTTTGTCAAGCGAAGTGGAAACAAAATCCCCCAAATCGATTTCCATACTCCTAAATCAAATTTCCCCTTCGTAGATCTTTGGGTGTTCCTTTTGGTCAGATCTGAAGGAGGTGAGGCGCAAGAGTAGGCGGGGCGGACAGGAGAAGGCAGCCATGAGTTCGGATGCGGAGGAGAACGCAGCTCAGCCGAGCTCGTGCCGCATGGGGCGAGGACAACGACGCGGAGGCGTTCAGTCAGCCCATGGCCATGCTCGACGCCTGTGTGCTTCCCGCGACGGCCATGGCGGTTGGGGAGGTCGGGCTGACCTTCTAGGCGCAGGAGTGCGAGAAGCACGGCACCTGGGGAGCGACGCCGCGCACGGGACGACGACGACGACTACGCCGCTGCCGCACGCACAACCTGGGGAGCGAGGAGGACGACGCCGACCTGGCACGACCTGGGTTGGCCTCGTCGGGCTGCTTGCCTCGCTGTCCCAGCCAGCTAACCAGTTTGGGACTAGGAGAAGGCAGCCGATCTGCCATGGTATGCCTGTCTCTTCCCTTCTTCTTCTTGTTTTTTTTTTCTTTTTGCCGTGATTCCCTTTTGCTATGTAGAGTTAGTTTGCTAAATTCCAATATATGTGAAATTGGAATATTTGTGAATACAAAAATACATCAAGTGTCACCTTAACATGAAGGGTACTGAGATAAATCGTTTGCCTCTTACAAGAATACAACATGACATGATTAAGTTTAGATGAGAAATACAAAAGTAACCTGGTACATTTAAACTACAACACTTCGACAATGATAAAGACAATGATAGAGAGTACACAATACAATACACATTGTAATGACAGACTACATAAATTCAAGGTTGACCCCCTCCATAACGCTGAAATATATGCTCAACTAAGTCCGCCTTCAGACGATGGTGCATGGCTTTATTTCTAATATCTTCTTCTACCTCTAGAGCCCTGGCAAATCCATGAATCGGGCCATGTCCATATCCTGCCAGTGGTGTGGGTGAGCTACCTTGGTCATACTGATTGTTATAGTCTTCATCATAGCGAACTCTGTAAGAATCCCTTTCATCCTCCACAATCATGTTATGCAGTATAATGCACGCATACATGATTTCAGCCATTGATCGAACTTGCCACATACGTGCAGGGCATCGGAGAATGGCAAAACGTGCTTGCAAAACACCAAAAGCGCGTTCCACATCTTTTCTTGCCCCCTCTTGTTTTTGTGCAAACAATGCGTCCTTGTTACATTGAGGCAAATGATTTGTCTTCACAAAAGTTGCCCACTCTGGATAAATGCCGTCTGCAAGGTAGTATCCCATGTTGTATTCATTGCCATTGACCGTGAAATGAACCTCAGGAGCCCTTCCTTGTACTACTTCAGTGAACAAATGTGATCGATTGAGGACGTTGATGTCATTGTTTGACCCAGCTACACCAAAAAAAGCATGCCAGATCCAAAGGTCATGTGAGGCAACAGCCTCCAACATGACAATAGGTCCATGCTGATCTCCACGGGTATACTGACCCTTCCATGCATTTGGGCAATTTCTCCATTGCCAATGCATGCAATCCACACTTCCCAACATGCCTGGAAAACCTCGAGCTTCGCCAATATGCAGTAGACGTTGGATATCTTCTCTAGTTGGTTTTCTTAAGTATGTAGGACCAAAGCACTCTATGACACCTCGACAAAAGTTATTCATGCACTCAATGGTTGTGCTCTCAGCAATCCGCAGATTTTCATCCCACATATCTGCAGGTGTCCCATATGCTAACATCCGCATAGCAACGGTGCATTTGTGCAAGGGTGAAAAGCCTACCTTTCCAAATGCATCACTCCTTTCCGTGAAATAAGGAGACCATTCACTAAGAGTCTGTGCAATATGTTCAAATAGATGTCTCCTCATCCTATACCTACGTCGAAACTGGTTATCATTGTATACTGGATTCTCTACGAAGTAATCAGCCATCAATCTATCTCTAGCAGCACCACGATCTCTTTCTATGTGCCTTCTCTGAAAGCTTCTATATTGAGTAGGCATACCTCTAATTTGTGCCTCAATCTGACGTCTAATTTGTGCCTCAATCTGAGCCTCCATTGGATCATTGATGAAGTCCCAGAAAAACTGATTGATAGTAACACTACTATCAGAATCTTCATGGATTTCTGTTGGGCCATTTGGATCCATGGACAGCAATGGGGTGGAGAGTTTCAGCTAGCTGAAAGAGTGTTGGAGATATTTTGCTGGCTGAAAGAGTGATGCAGAGTTTCAACTAGCTGAAAGAGTGTTGGAGACTTTTTGGTGGCTGAAAGAGTGATGGAGAGAGAGTGTTGGAGACTTTTTGGTGGCTGAAAGAGTGATGGAGAGTTTCTGCTCGAGTGTTGGAGGCCTCCTGCTGGCCTCCTTTTATAGAAGAGAGTTCCCAACAGCTAGTTTTTTGTACAACGAGATGTGATATGACTCCATATTTATGTGACTGCAGGTAAGGTACCCAACGGCTAGTTTTTTACAACAGCTACTTGAAGTGACACGACCCCATTTTTTAGTTAAGTTTTTACAACAGCTAGTTGATGTGATACGACTCCATTTATCTGTGAAACAGAACTGCACTGGAAGCTACCCAATGAATAGATTTTTCACAATAGCCCGTTTTAGAAAATGGAATAAACTGATACAATTTTACAACCAACTTAGTAGTACAAGTTCAGTGGTACATCTAATTAAGAGAGGTAGTACAAGTGAAAAAATCATCTCAACTAAAAAGGTCCTTAGCTAATAAAGCCATCATTTGGTCATGTCCCGCCTTGCTTTTTTCATCGTAACTTGATGTGTCTGTACGAAGGAGCGCCATGTACATCTCCATTTTTTGTAGCTTTGTCTTCTCCTTCTTTGCATCTGCCATTTTATTATCAGCCTCGGCTTTGGTTTTTGCTGCTTCAGCTTGAACAAGTGTTGCTTCAGCCATTTTCTCAGCAGCAACTATTTTCCTTAGCTGAAGTTCATTGAATTGCTGCACATTATCATTTGAAATACTGTCTTCTGAATAGACTAACTTGGCTTTGTTTTTTTGTTGAGCTTTGGCTGCATTTCGCCCTAGTGGTCGACACCTCAATGAAGGGTCTGCACCTTCGCTCTCTGGATTTGAAGAAGTATAAGCTCCTGATTCATTCAAACGGCTTCTCTTATTCATCATTTCTTCAATCGGGTAAGCTTTACTCCACTTCGGCTGATCCTTCACTGCCTTCCACCAATATTCTAGTGCAAAAGGCCTTTTTTTCTGGGCAGATTCTTTCCATTCTTCACGTGCTCTATCCATCACTTGATCATCAGATTCACCACTGCCATGCTCCCTTTGTGCTTTGTCATAGATTGCATGAAACTTTGTAATAAAAGGAGTAGTCTTTTGCCAATGGTTTTTGCACTGAGTAGCAGTTCTTTTCTGGTGTTTCGGTGCAGTGATGTTGTATTCTGCTGCAATATCTTTCCAATACCTATCTCCCCTTCTATCAACTCCAATAACTGAATCTGTGGAATGTTTTATCCATGCTGCAACTAGTCTGAGATTTTCATCTTTACCCCAGTGTACACGTCCTTCTTTCTTTTCTGACTCATCAGGGCTGCTCTCACTCCTCTCACTCCAAACTGCTGCTTCATCAGGAATTGCACCAACTTGTTGCCCTTGGGACACTGGAGAAGCTGAACCAACCGAGCTACTCTCATCACCTCGTGAATCGGTGGCACGAATACCTTGAAAGAAGCCTATGGGCCCAACCGGTGAAGCTTGATTGCCTCCTTGTGAGTGTTGTCCCACACTCACAACACCATGGTAAGAACTCCTAGGATACCCTTGTGTGACTGGAAATTGTGGGTAATTTGAGTGGGCTCCAAAAGGATTGAATATTTGTGGATATGGGGGTTGGAAATTTGGAGGAAATTGTGTAGGTGGATAGCTCATGGGGTACTGGATTGGGGGAAAATGATGCTGTTGACTAACCTGTTTTTCTGGATCACCACTTGTCAATGCAGAATTCAAAATGTTTGAAAAAGAGGAGATGCTGTCCATGTCTACAAAGAAAGGAAGATTTGAGAAAGGAGGATCTGAATGAGTGGTCGTCTACAAAGAATGGCAGGCTTGTGGGAGGAAGATTTGAATGAGTGGTTGTGTATGCTATGGTGTTGCACATGTATATGTATATATAGGGTAGTGGGTAGTGGTTTCATTCCTAGGAGAGAGAGCGTCTGAAGAGGGAACGGTCATGTGTGACCAGGAGAGAGAGCGTCTGAAGAGGGAACGGTCATGTGACCGTTACCAGCCAACTACTTTTACTGTATCTTTATATTTCTTTATTCAATTGGAACCGGAGCAACAACTTGCTCCGCTCCACCTTTTCTTGGAGCCGGCCCAAGTTAGAACCGACACCCACAATGTGTTGGAGTGGCTCCAATTTTTCTCTCTCCTGTCTTGGCAGCACTCATGCGTTACATTGTGGCCGGCCTAATTCATATACTGTATTGTTCCAAGAAATTTGATCTCCTGCACGAGCGCGTGCGGCCAGCCTACGTTTGCTTGATTGAGCGTGACGACAGTCGACAGGATCATATTCATATCGATCTGATGACACCATGCCATTGTCAGACATGGTAGGTATGGGCTCGGGCAAATGCTCGATCGACCGATGGCGCAGTGATCCATCTGCACACGCGTTACTACGTACTCCTCCTCCAAAAAGAATGACGTTTTTGACTTTTACACTTCACGTTTGACCGTTTGTCTTATTTAAAAAATTTATATAAATTACAAAATAAATAAATCATTATTAAAATATCCCTAATGTTAAAAAGAGACATAATAAAATATATGATGTTTGCACAAAAAAATTGAATAAGACGAACGGTCAAATACGGAGTGTGAAAGTCAAAAGTGTCATTCTTTTTGGGACGGAGGGAGTATGTATACAATGTTTTGGAACAGCCTGGACAGCTAGCTAGCGTGTGTCTCTATCTCTATACTAAATATCAGTCATCAGAGACTAAATATCGATCAGTCATCAGAGAGAGAAGGATGTGTGTGTGTGTGTGTGACACAGAAAGATTGCTAATAATGTATATATTGCCTAGATTGGTACAGTACGTATAGGTAGCCAATTGCAGGCAGCAGGCTACGTACGCGCGTCAAGGTAGGGTAGGTACCTGCATCTTGACTCTAGCCATTCTCTTTTTTACTCTTTCTTGCTCCTTACCAAGACAACCAGAGAGCGAACCATGATCCGTCTCATCTCACGCTTCCTCGCTGTCAACGTTGCTTGCGGCGTACCGCTGCCATCCACTTTTGTCTAGCTAGCTTAGCTGTACCTCCTGCTTCATGAATCCTGATCGATCTGGCCATCACGAACGGTAAGTCATGTCCATCTTGTTTATCCTAAGTTTTCTTTAATAAAAACTATTTATTCTAAGTTAGACTTTTCTTAACCGGTGAATAGTACTTCTACCTATGATAAAACATATAATATTATCTTAAACAAAAAACAAATATATTGTGAAGACTCTTTCCATATGAGTTTAGTAATAAGATTAATCTACATACTACATATACATTTTTTTATGCATTGCTCACTTTGTTCTAAATCGTAAGTTGTTCATTCTGTTTTTTCCAGATACATATATATAGTTTTTACTACCTCTCGTCCATCAATAACTGCACAACTCGCTTATCGAGAGTCCAACTTTTCCAAATTTTACTAGGTTTATACAAAATAGTACAAACATTTATTTGTATCCCAAAAGAGTCTATCATGAAAAATATAAGCCATAACCAATACACATTATAAGTATTAGAGCTTTTTATTTTAAGGTCAATTGTGCAAGTGCCTCTATTCTGAAGTCTAATTGCTCGTTTGTCCTGTTTTTTTAAACGAGTAATTAGACTTCAGAATAGGGACAATTGCGCAATTCCCCTTTATTTTATACTTTGTCAAACTTTTAAAAACTTTAAGCTCTCAAAAATCTAGATGTAGATTTATTTTGAAACGAAGAGAGAGTATGTATATGTATATATCATATATGTAAGTGTATAGCAAAAAATCTATATAGAAAACACTAAAGCGACTTACAATTAACATGTGAAATACTAGTTAGAGTTTAAAAAATGATTGAAGTCTTACTAGTAGGATATAAATCCAGATGCATGGAGTAATATTTGTGACCGGAAGAGGAGGCCGTAGAATCGTAGCATGCGGTGCCAACACAGCCCCAAGGGGAAAAGTTAGGTTCATTTCGACTCGACCTCGCTGTACGCATGCATGTTCACGCTTGCTACTCTCCTGCTCAGTGACGACTGACGACCAGCAGACGCTTTCCCTTTTGTGGTTCAAGTGAGAGCACTGCACGCTTTCCACAAACGGCGTCCCATATAGAACTAATCTGCATTGCATTGGGTCGAACGACGCGCAAATGCCAAGCAGATCAGATCAGATCATGCGGCGTCTGAAGCTTCCACGGCGAGGTGATGAGGCGTGCATTTGCATTAGCGATGGATCGTAGCAGGTTGCACAGCAGGCCGGCCAGCGAGACGCCGAGACGGACGTGTAAAGGAGGCAGATGCCCTTTGACATGTGTGCAGGTTTTGTTTTGACCGAAGGCAACAAACGCGCGCCTCCTATAACGCGATGCGGGTGGCGTGAAGACGAGGGAAACCGAATGTGTGTAGCAGCAGAGCGCTGCTCTGCGCTGCGAGCCATTTATGGCCTTGGTCATCTCATCCCTACGGCCCGCCCCCAGCGCAGCAGCCAGCAGCAGGCGCCCGCCCTTCTCCTCCGTCTCTCTCCTTCTCTGCCGACTGCACGCGCCGAGCTGCTGAGCTGCCAAGGCCGGAGCACTATTAATGGCGGCGTAGCGTAGCTCACCTGCCCCGGCCGGCCCGCCCGGCGTCCCTCCTGCTCCGCCTCCGCGCGCGGGCCGCAGAGCGCAGAGGGCAGAGCGACCAAGCCAGGCAGCCGTAAATGCCCGTCGGGCACCAGTGCACCACCACCACCTCCTCGCCCGATCCAATGCCCCATTATTGCCGCGACGACCACCCCACTGCTAGCCACTACCACCACTAGCAAGCCGACGCGACTAGCCGCGCCAGCAGCCTCCACCCTCCTGTGGCGGCCGGCGGCCGGTCAGCCGGCTACGATAAATACGCAGCAGCACCTCGCGTACATCGTCGCCTGCTACACTACACCTTCTTCCTTCCATACTTCCAGTGCTACCTTTGTCCCCCCACACAGCATCTTCTTGCGTCCAAGCTCGTCGTCCGCCGCGCAATGGCGACGACGACGCGGCGGGGTTGGGCGGCGAGCGGTGTCCTGGCGGCGATCGTCGTCGCCGGTGTGCTGCTGCTGCTTCTGTCTGGAGGTGCAGTCTGTGCTGGCGCCGCCGTTGACGCAGCCGCGGGTGCCGGCGTGGAGGAGTGCGAGGGGGACAGCAGCAGGGCGCGCGCGGGCGACCGCGTGGAGGCGCTGCCGGGGCAGCCGGCGGTGGCGTTCGCGCAGTACTCCGGGTACGTGACGGTGAACCGGGACAGCGGCCGCGCGCTCTTCTACTGGCTCACCGAGGCCGTCGGCGACGCGGCTGCCAAGCCCCTCGTGCTCTGGCTCAACGGAGGTCAGTGAACCCATCGTCCATTCATGCATGGTTTCCTCTAGCTGCAGTGATCTTAATTAGCTTCTTTTTTTCATGCAATCATGGTAGCTCGATTCCTGTTGGTTTTTCCTAATCCATGGTGAATCATGATGCTGCGTGTATGACGTGATCTTATCATCATATCGTATATACTCCCTCCTCATGCTGTCTACGATCAGTCTGGTTGACTGTTGACCCGCCGTAGTCGTTAACGGGCACGAGTCCGAGTCTTTTCATGGGAGGGAAGGGAGCTCTCTAGCTTACCTTTGCTGGGTTTTTGGACTAGTTTAAAAAAGGACATCACAGCCACGGCCTCCAGGCAAGGGCAAAGCTTTCGAAAAGCTTTTGACACAGACTCCAAAGTTCAAACTCCGTGTCATCTCATCACACGCCGGCACCTCTTGCCAACGGAAAGTGCCATTCTGTTCTTTCTTCTTCTCCTAACCTCCTCTGGCGTAATTGTAAACATGAACCTCGTCGTCTAATTGGATGCCGTAATTACTCGAGCAAAAAAATTACATACTGTAAAAAGAACCTGCATGAACAAAATGCGTGCGAATTGTGAGCATAGCAAGTGGTCTCTCCTACGTGCAGTAGTAGTAAATGGCCGGAGTTAAATGTGAGAAGAGACGTGACCACAGCTCTGCCTGAAGGCTGAAGCCCTGAGCAAACACCAGCTGTGGTTTGCAGGTGCAGCTGCCTACGTGCAGGCAGTGTTTTGCCCTTTTTGTTTGGCCTCTTGGAATGAAGCAGAACAGCCTACTGTACTAGGGTGTACTTATATTACACTAATGTGATGTGATAGAGGGTGTAGAGGGAGAAGGGGACAGCAAAACCATGGATTAGAGACCAGGAAACTTCATGTTTGGTAGTGCCGGCAGTAATAAACTAGTCCTACACAGTACTAGTAGTAATTAGTTTAACTGACAAACCTAAGTACACACTGTCTGAATTAGTAGGTCCTATGCCAAAAGCACTGCCGAGTTTTATCATATTAATCACCAGACAGCAGCGGCGGCGGCGGCATCACTCGCAATGGTGTCGCTTCTGCAGTGTTTGCTTGCTGCTGTACTAGGTTGTCCAGATGCATGCATGTGACACTACTCTACTATATCCAAATCGAATCATCCTCTTATTAGCCACGCATGCTATATATTGCTATGGCATCATTGGCATGTACTGACTGGCCTCTAATCCGGTCCAAATCTCGTGTCTTGCCACTAATAAGCTCCGATGCAACAGAAGGTCGATCTAATTCAGTTATGCACGCATGGATGGCTGTTACTGGTCTGCAAATGTACTGCGCTGCGATAGCTTGCCATCCCAGATATTGCAGTTGACTCCGGCTGCTAGATGGGAGCAAGGCACGGGTGCATTGCTGCATGCAGATGCACGCCCAGGCCTTGATCTCGCTGACGAAGTGTCATCCCAGTTTTTGGACTCTTGGCATTCGATCGATCCATCTCGTGTCCTTTCATGTGGTATCGATGACATCGCATTTGCATGCTCATCCCGTCGTTCTTTTACCATCATCGTTATCGTCAGGGGATTGGATAAGCAAATGGTGATTTGTTCACTCACTGTTCAGACTATTTTTTTACGTTTCGCAAAAAAAGACTATTTTTTTACTGATTGCTAAGCTCCGACCAGGGGTTTCTTGGATCCCAGTCAATCTGACCGACCATTTGTCAGTAAAAACTAGCACACGCAGACACACCACTGCTGCACTGGTAGCATTTTATTTGCCGCCGCTGCTGCACGTACCTGATGCGTGACTGCGTGCAGGCAAGCAGCGCGCTGTTGCCCGCATCCCCGGCAGGCAGCAGCAGCCATGATATCAACAGTAGCGTCGGGGGAAAATTCTCCGGATTCCACGTCGCGATGATGCAGCACTCATCGCGCGCATCGCGCGCTCCCAGTCCCAGATTCAGAGACGACACTCTGAAACCTGAAGGCCGCAAGTCCCAGATTCAGAGACGACTCTCTGAATGTGAATGACTGAACCTGAAGGCCGCAAACCAGCAGCAGCGTCCTTTGAGATCGACGCAAAGCCACAGGTGTGTGTACTAGTGCACGCGTGATGCTGTGGCCGTGGCTGTGACCCGGTGACTTAGCCCAGCGCCGTGACCCGGCCGGTGACTCAGCCCAGCCCCACAGGTCCCCGGCCAGCCCTCAGGTCATGTGACCGCGCGAGCCTGCAGCAAGGGTCCCGAGACTGCGGAAACGAAATGATGAAGCTGCCCTTGCGTGACTGCCTTCATCTGCGTCTGCGTGCGT
This sequence comes from Themeda triandra, assembly GCA_018135685.1. NCBI lineage: Eukaryota > Viridiplantae > Streptophyta > Magnoliopsida > Poales > Poaceae > Themeda > Themeda triandra. The sequence goes on along the minus strand of JAENPR010000067.1, from coordinate 1,227,702 downwards.
GGTGCCCAACGCCGCCGCAGCGCAGGCAGATCATGGGAGATGGCCGGCTCGCTGGATGGCTGGCCCAAAAGGCAAAAGCTGCGTGCAGGGCGGCACCACCTTTGGCTGCTTGTTTTCATCGTATTCTGTATCTCCCGCCGGCCGCTTGCTGGCTGGAGTCGCCGTCGCCTACTCTCGCCGCCCCCCCCCCCCAGCCGATTATTCTTATTCCCTTTGCTTCGCCTCCTGTCATCGTCGCCGGACCTCTCGCCGGGTAAAAAAGGCCACGGGCTAAACACCAACAAGTGCCCTTGCCCCACATTCCCACTGTTAACCACTGGGCATGCCTGTGGAGTATGGCATCGGCACTGGCAACTTGCAATGGCAATGCACAGGCACACCGCACACCAGCTTGCTCTGTGTCACTCACTGTTTGTGCGTGTGTACCCTTCGTGGTGCGTGTTTGTACTGCACACAGCACACATGCAGGGATCGCAGGGGCTGTGGACTTCCCTGGCACTGGGTCTCCTAGCACATAAAAGGAAACGTGAAGGCGCATACCGTGCCACAGTACACCGCAATGGTATGGCGCGAGCGAGAGGCCGAGGGCCAGGGCCATGCCCGCGAGACACGCACTGGCAGGCGCACAGTCACGGGCTGCAGTGCAGGCCGCACACCATGGATCTCATCTCCCTGGGTTCCACAAGTGCTACCATGGAACGGACGGCCATGGTGGCCTGGTCTCTTTGACTTGGTGCCTGGCTGCCGCGCCTTGGGAAATGTATGCCATGCCATGCGACACGCTTGCGCTGCGCTGCGGTGACTGCAGAGCGCTGAACGGCCAGTGCACGCCTCTGAAAGTCTGAATGCGAACTGGAGTCCTGGACCAACCAACTACTCTCGGCTGCCTCTCTGCTTTTCCTTAGTGCTACTGTCTTATCTTGGGGGATTTGGAAATTTGTACAGAGACACTACTATATAACATTAGCTATATGCTTCTGAATCCAGCCTGGATTCCTGCTAGCACTAGTGTAATCGTTAAAGCTATCCATCTACGGAGTATCTGCTCAGCATCATTAGCGAGCGCAACTTTGGGTCTCAGCCGCCAGTCATGCCATGCTGCAGCGAGACATGCATGCTCAGCAGACGAGATGACCAAAATCATTCCCGATTTGACGTGCCAACAGACTCTTGAATTCTTGTCTGCGACAACGAGAACGAGAACGAAACGGAACATCGTATGATAGATGCTGTTTTGCCTGTTATTAATCAGGTTTTTCTTTACTGCAACTGCATTGTATTTCTCGTGGCTAGCTGAAGAACAACGAACACAGTAATGTTGAGCACCGAGCAGCAGTGATAATACAATTCTGTGGTTTGCCAGGTCCTGGATGCTCATCAGTGGCGTATGGAGCGTCAGAAGAGATCGGTCCGTTCCGGATCAAACCAAACGGGACAGGGCTGTTTCTGAACAAGTACTCATGGAACAGAGGTAAGAGGTCACTGATGTAGAAAAAAAATGAGTTGTTCTATTTCAGGTGCTCGAAATTTTAGAAGTTTTCAACCAACAATCTTAGACAATCAACTAGAATCAACTAGTTTTCTAAAAAAACAGAATCAACTAGTACAGTAATATAGTTAGAAACAAGACACAATTCATATTTTTATTCTATAGATGTGTGAACAACAACAACAAAAATAAGGCACCTGACTACCTGAGATATAGGATAAGTGAAAAAGAAACACTTGCTTAACAGCAAGTGATGTATCCTGGGTCACTGATGGCAAGAACTGTATTTCATTTTTGCAGAGGCAAACCTTCTCTTCCTTGAATCACCTGCTGGAGTCGGCTTCTCCTACACAAACACCACCTCGGATCTTAAGACGTCAGGCGATGAGAGGACTGGTAATCCGGCGCTAGTAGCTGTCAAATTTTGATGACTCAATCTAGAAACTATCACGTCCCTGGCAGTTGTGAATTAAGCCTCAGCTGATGTCATTGTGAAATATGAATTGGCTGCAGCTCAAGATGCACTACAGTTCTTGATCAGCTGGATGTCGCGGTTCCCGCAGTATCGGCACCGGGATTTCTACATAGCCGGAGAAAGTTACGCCGGTAAGCCTTTCACTCTCATTGCTGATCCACAGGAGCTTATCCATAATTCATCCAGTGTTCTGATTTTTATCACACTAGAAGAAAGACTAGCAGTCTAAAAGTTTTAACTGATGCAATGCTCTTATTTATGCCCTTGATTATATTCCAGGCCACTACGTCCCCCAACTGGCAAGGAAGATTGTTGAGTACAATGAGGCTTCGCCTTACCCCTTCATCAACCTGAAAGGAATCCTTGTGAGTATATATCATCAAAGATGAGCAGGCTCTAGTCTAATCTAAACTTCAAAACTGCTACTGTACATTTCACTAGTTCCAAATGTGAGTGAGTGAATTTACGTTGCAACATTTCCTGTAATCACTCGATCAGGTGGGCAACGCGGTCACTGACAACTACTACGACAACATCGGCACGGTCACCTACTGGTGGACGCATGCCATGATCTCTGACCGCACCTACAAGGCCATCCTCAAGTCGTGCAACTTCAGCAGCAGCAACATCTCGCGCTTCTGCAACCGTGCCATGAACTACGCCATGAACCAGGAGTTTGGGGACATCGACCAGTACAGCATCTACACGCCATCATGCGTCGCGGCCAGGTCCAATGCCACAGTCCTAAGGTTCAAGAACACCCTCATCCGCCGGCGGTCCTTCGGTTACGATCCCTGCACGGAGACCTACGCCGAGAAGTACTACAACAGGCTGGACGTGCAGAAGGCAATGCATGCAAACACCACAGGGATCCCCTACAGATGGACTGCCTGCAGGTTCCATAGCTTCTTTTCGGTTCTTGTCATGATTGGTTCAGCCATTGAAGAATGGCACTGAATGTATTTTTTTGTTTATTTCTTACACTGACAGCGATGTGCTGATCAAGACATGGCAAGATTCAGAGTTCTCCATGCTGCCAACGTACAAGAAGCTCATGAAGGCAGGACTGAGGATATGGGTGTTCAGGTAAGCTGAAGAATCTGAATCTGAAATGGGCAAATTATACTTGATTGGTTGATGCATAACATTGTAAGTGACTTGGAAAAACTGCAGCGGTGATACTGATTCAGTCGTCCCGGTAACTGCGACAAGGTTTGCAATCAGTCATCTTGGTCTGAAGATCAAGACCCGCTGGTACCCTTGGTACTTAGCTGGACAGGTACTGAACTTGCCATTGCTGTTTAAGCAATCTTCCTGGTGTTGCTGTAGTAATGTCAGAGTTTGAGGTGCATCTTGTCTTGTGTATGCGCAGGTAGGAGGATGGTCTGAGGTGTATGAAGGGCTCACATTTGCGTCAGTGAGAGGTGCAGGGCATGAGGTGCCACTGTTTCAGCCCAACAGGGCATTCAGGATGTTCCGGTCCTTCTTGGCCGGGGAGCCATTGCCCAAGTCCTGAATGTTTACCTGATGATGTCTAGCTACAGTCTGAAGAAAATGTAATAGACGCATGAGGTGATGTGGAGAGCATTCGCAAGTAGAAAATAACTTGTTGATAGGCGTGCAGTTCATAGCTGAGTGATTGATTGGTGTTGGGAAAAGGATGTAGAGAATAAGGATGGTTATGTTTTGCCATGGAAACCCATGAGCATTGCAATGATTAGCGAATAAATTTCAATTATCTCACTCTCAAAGAGCTTATGTTATGTTATGCCATGGAAACCCATGAGCATTGCAATGATTACTGAATAAATTTCAATGATCTCACTCTCAAATCAAATTTGTTTCAATGATCTTTGCTGCCCATTTTCAGCAGCAGTGTTTCGTGTACTATCATTATCTTCAAAATGAGGGCCAAAGGACATCATCTCATCTATGGAGTGTGCAGGAACAATTTGGTCAACTGCTTCGAGTTTTCAGCAGTATTAACCAGTTCTCGAGAATTAGATACTCTTATCCCCTCAATGCTTGTTCAGATAAACAACCACCCATAGTCATTGGAGAATGGAAGTAATTAGGGAGGATTATGGGGGGAAAAACACAGATATTTTAGCAGTTCTCATTGCCACCCTATGCACTCAGAAGTATCACCAAACACAGAAAACGAAAAACCTAAGACGAGGCTAAACAGCGTAGCATTAGTTTCATGATCTGTGAAATTATGATCAGAACATAACTCAATGGTGAATCTGTACTCCGTCGGGCAATGAAATAACAAACCAAACCAGAGTGGAGAACTGGTCTGAAAAAAATGCTCCTTTGCTCAACCTAAAATAGCATCCATACCACACCAAATAATAATCTGCAATAGATAATTACTGATGCATCAACTAAACAACACTAGCAACATGTGGCCTACTTTCATAGCCTTTCAAAAGATTAAGTTTTAAATAAAGCAAATCCAAATCAAAAAGTGCATAACCAATCCACTGCAACTCTAAATCATCACTGTATTAAAAGCAATCTTTGAAATCCCCACAAGCACAACAGAAAGAGACAAAAGGATGACTGCAAGTAATACTAACAATAAATCTATGAAGAACAATCAAAGCTTGATGAAAGATCTGCTGAGCAGGGGTAAGGACATTTGCAGGAGAGTTCACAAGCTCTTCTGAATTTCACACCCAACGAAAGATCATTAGCATACTGAAGTTTCTGATCCACTTCCATACCAGAACCCAGCATGGTCCTCACAGTGCACAAGATGCACCTCACACTCATAGACATCGCGGTAACAACAGGAAGATGATCATGATTTTCAGACCAAGATGACTGTTCGCAAACCCTGTCGAGGTTACCGAGAAAACTGAATCTGTATCACCACTGCAGCTTTGTCAAGTCACATAGTGTTATGCTCACTGAAAACTTCTCGGATGCATAAATCAAAGTGAAAGAACACTGGCTGAATATGTTCCTGTGGATCAGCAATGACAGTGAAAAACTTGCCGGCGTAACTTTCTCCAGCTATGTAGAAATCTCAGTGCCAATACTGCAGTCCAGCTGATCAAGAACTGCAGCGCAACTTGAGCTGCAGCCAATTCACAGTTCACAATGGCATCATATGAGGCTTACTTGATAACTGCTAGTAATGTAATAGTTTGAAGATTCAGTCCTCAAAATTTGACAGCTACTAAATGGCCTAGGATTGTAGGAGAAGCGGATTCCAGCAGGCAAGTTCAGCAGGGATTCAAGGAAGAGAAGGTTTGCCTCTGCAACAATGGGTATTCCAGTTCATCTGATCAGTGACCGACGGTACATCACTTTCTGTTAAGAAAGTGTCTTTTTCAGAAGCTGATCTCTCTAATGATGTTGAGCAGATAGATAGATAGATAGATAGCTTTAACGATTGCACAAGTACTGCAAGCATCGTCGGCTGGCTTCAGAAACATATAGATATATAGTAGTGTCGCTGTACAGGTTCCAAATCCGCCAAGATAAGATAGTACTCCGTAGCACAAAGGAAAACTCAAGCATAACCGAAGGTAGTTCCAACTATGAATGACCAAGTAATGCCATGCACCCCTGTTCATCAACATCTTGGGTTCTCCTACCTTCGCCTCATGGAATCAGAATTAGTGGCGAACAAGGAAGCGCTCGAGGCCGACCTTGGATCCAGTGGCCTTGATGTCGGCCTGCACCTGCTCCCGGAACTCAGCATAGGTGAAGGGCCTGTACCTGCCGCCAGTGCAGCTAATGACAGCGTCGTCCCGCGGGAACGCGAAGTAGCAGAGCGAGAGCCTCTCCGTTGCCTGGCTCGCCGCCACCCGGTGGCGCACGCTGCAGTACGCGTCCCCACTGATGGCCCGCGCCATGTCGCCCAGGTTGACCAGCAGCGTGCCCGTCTCGCCTGCTCCCGGCGGCGCGACGTCGCGCCACGCGCCGTCGTGGAACACCTGCAGGCCGCCGACGGCGTCCTGGTTGATGACGGCGAGCACGGAGCTGTCGGTGTGGGCCTCCATCCCGAGGCGCCCGGGCTCGGGGCACCGCGGGTAGCGGTACACCCGCAGGAACCCGCCGCGCTCCGCGAGGTAGCCCGCGCCGAGGCCCAGCGGCGCGGCGAGCGCGTCGAAGAGCGCCCGCGCCACCCGCGCCATGTGCGCGCCGTACTCCGCCGCGAGGTCGAGTAGGTCGCCGAGCGGCGGCGCGGGTGGTGCGGCGGGCTGCTGGTGGCCCTCCAGGGCGACGTGGAAGCCCTCGACCCAGTTGACGTCCCGGACGCGGAGCGCGTTGAGCGCCGGCGTGCCCCAGAAGTAGCCCGGCTGCGCGCGCTTGTCGCTGAACGGCGCCCCGGCCAGCGCGCCCCGCGCCGCCGCGAAGAGGCGCGCAGAGAGCGCCGCGGGGACGCCGTGGTTGGCGATGCGGAACACGCCGAACTCCCGACACGCCGCCGCTAGCGCCTCCCCCGGCGCCTCCAGGTCCACGGTCGGGAGCTCCAGCTTGACCCCGCGTGGGACATCCTGCTCCTGCTCGTGGAAGTGGCCTCCGTCCTCCTCCTCCTCCAGGAGAGGGAACGGCGGGCACGACGGGTCCGCCGTCGTCACCGCCGCTGCCTGTGACTCCGATCCCAGCGCCATCTCCTTGGTCGATCGACGGTTCCTCGGCCTCGCTCTGCTTGGCTTCCTCCTGTGCGTGCAGCTGAGGCTGAAGTGCAATGGCGACCTCTGCTTGGATCCACGGGCAGAGGAAGCGAGGAGGAAGCAAAGCAGCTGTCAGATTACTCGTTGGAGCAGGAGCAGGTAGATCTGCCTCGTCTGCTGACGCAGTCTCTGCTCTTCTCGTTGCTTTCTCACGTCAAGGACGAGGATCGGCTGACAGTGACAGACATGTGTATCAAGTTCAGAGTTCAGTCTGGGGAGTATTCAGAAACTCTTTGCATGACAGTGACATGCTGCGAGCACCTAATTTCTGTCCTCCGATCGGGTTTCAGTTTGGCATGTATCACATCCAGTCCGCCACTTGTTTCATCAGAAGCAATTTGTCCTGAGCGCCGAGGGTTTCAGTTTGGCATGTATCACATCCAGTCCGGCACAACAATTTGTCCTGAGCGCCGCGGGTTTCAGTTTGGCATGTATCACATCCAGTCCGGCACTTCTTTCATCAGAAGCAATTTACTCATGATATGTTCAGCTTCAGCTAGGATCAAATCTTAGCTGAGTGATTGATTGTTGTTGGAAAAAGAATATGGAGAATAAGAATTGTCATGTTATGCCATGGAAACCCATTACCATTGCAATGATTAGCGAATAAATTTCAATATAATCTTTCTCAATAACATTTCATTGCCAACACAACTTTCACGTTATGATTTCCTTTTTCCCTGCCGCACGACTCCAGGCATTAACGCGCTATTAAGTAAATCCATAATCCCCTCAACATGACACATCAATCGTTTAGGGAACACTCATCATTCATTTTATTCTCTGGGAATAAAACATGACAGCTAATCTACAGGTCCCGGGCACCGAGCTCACGGCTGCATCTCACCTGCTCTATGAATCTCTGAAAGCGAACCGCAACAGACTAGAAGATTCATACATCGAACCCCACAGCACGGAGGCATCGCTTGTGAGCTTCTATCCATTTGGTGCAAGCAGATTCCCCATGCTCGACAATGCAATCATCTCTCAGCCTCTTTGCATCAGGGCATGAGCAGCGTATCTTCTTTTTTGGCTTCGATTCGGCAGCAGATGACCCTCAGATAGACAGTGGGACCCATTTTCAGCAGCAGTGTTTCAGGTACTATTACTATCTGCAAAATGAGGGAGAAATTAAGGACATTACTTTGCACATCGCCAGGGCAAATATTTCCATAATCTCATCTCTCGAGTGTACAACAACAATGGGATCAAGTGTCAACTCCTTCGAGTAAAATTTCAGCAGTACGAACCAGTTCTTATGCATTAGATACTCTTATCTCCTCAGACGCTTGTTCAGATATACAGTTACCCATGGTCATTGGAGAATGCAGGGAATTAAGGGGTTTATAGGGATTAAAAAAAGGCAGATTTTTCTAGCAGTTCTCACTCCCACTCTATGCACTCGCAAGTATCAGCAAACCCAGGTAGTCTGAAGTCTGAATTGAAGTTGGCAGATCAGAACCAGAAAACGAAAAACCTAAGACAAGGCTAAACAGCATAGCATTCGTCTCATGATTTGTGAAATTTCATGATTAGAAGATAACCGTGAATATGAACTCCATCTCACAATGAAAGAACAAGCCAGACTGCTCTGCAAAATTTGTTCGTTTGCTCAACCTAACATAGCATGCATACTACTGCCTTACTCAATTCACCAAACAAGCAACAATTGAGCAGTGGACTTTAATCCTCTAGCAGAACTAGGTTTATCAATCAAGGTCATATAACTTGACTGGCAACTTGTATATGTCATGTGCTCACTATTGTTGCCTTCTAAAGTTGTCACGCAAACGGATAAAAGTCAACAGGCTTTTCTCTGGTCTGGAGACCGCACCTTCCTAATGTCTATTTGCCTGGGACAAGGTTTGCTTGTCCAAGGATCCAGATGATCTCAGCATTAGGGGTTTGGGGACCTTAGAATAGAATGCCCGCCTGCTACTGAAGTTGATTCATAGAGTCCACTGTGTGGAAAGCTCGGCATGGGCAATCTGGACTCAGCGACACGCTCTGAGATCCTTGATCCTGCTTTATCAAGCCATCAGTATGGTGTACGTCGATGATGGGCGGGACACAACCTTCTATCTCAACAAAATAGACAAAGGCTACTTCTCTTATGTTGCAGTCTCGACAAGGCGACTTTCCGCGTCAGCCGCGTGCCTAGGTGCAAGGCGAAGGAGTCCCCCAAAGCAGGTGCGACGCCTCCACTGCGATAGGTGGCGCTTCCGTGGCGATAACAAAATCTTAGGGCAAAGCTTAACTAAAAAAGAATAGCAAAGCTTAGGGCAATAGCTTGATGTATAGTCTTGCAATGTAGTGACATATGCGTAAAACAGGGCTGGTTTACTGGGCTCAATGTGGGATAATAAGAAGGAACATATATAAATTGCTAATCCACATATCAATGTTTTAACAACGAAACATTTGATTTGAACTGCATGTATTTGACTATGATAGGGCTAACTAGAGGAAGCAAACATGCCATAGCTTAAGGAATAAACACAAACAAAACAATGATGCAAACAACACCTAAGAAAAGGATGAAGAAAAAAATAGAAGACAAGACTTTCCTTAGAACTTTGATCTAGTTTAATTAATTACAATGTAGTACAACTTATGTCAGCTTATATATGTAAAAAAGAATGTAAGTAAGTTTTATGTAAATACATGAATGCACATAGTAAAATAGCAATACGATAGACTAACCTGAGGATTCACCCACCATACTTGATGAATTAAATATTTTGTCATCTATTGAAGATCAGTGTCCTTTTGGCTTGTTGAGGGTCCCAGATCATTATTTCCATCAATACTGTGCAGTTTTGCTTCAAGAAGTGCAAGTGATGAGTCCAGTTTCACTATATTCCTGGAAAAGGCCAATTCATATATCTTTTATCAGGATAGGCATGTGAAACCATTAATTTTATCAGATAGGCATGCAAAACCATTGGGATTTAGGTTTATGTACTGTGGCTAACATACTTTAGTAATAATATAATAAAGTAAGAAGAACTTAGACAGAACATTGCATATTTTCTGCGTCACAAGAAAGTCTAGTCATGAGACACAAAGCTGATGCTACTTACAATTCCAAATTTAGAGCTACCAGAAAATACATCAGAAACTTCTTATCCTAAAGAGTCGCCACAGTGCAAACAAACTCCTCACCCACAATGAACCATATTTTGTATTCTTTATTACAAATTCCAGGGGGCAAAGAAAAAAGAGGATTTAACTTCATGTGAAATTACCAAATGCGAACAAGAACTTCTCATTCACTAACCTGTTACTCTGATCAAGTGATGTAAGCTCTTGAACTAAGAGATTGAGTACTAACTACCACCTTAGAAAAACTAACAATTTCAACATGAGCTCTCTAATGTCAAGCAGGAATTCATCACCACAGACATTCTCCCCAAAAATAACAGAACCATGATCCAAAATTCCTTCCTAACAATTTCAACATGAGTTCTCTAGTGTCAGGCAGGAATTCATCACCACAGACATTCTAAATCTAGAGCTACCAAAAAAAAAAATCAGAAACTTCTTATCCTAAAGTGTCACCACAGTGTAAATAAACTCCTCACCCACAAAGAACCATATTTTGTATTCTTATTACAAAGTCCAGGGGACAGGAAAAAGAGGATTTAACTTCATACTACACACCAGATAACACCATCAAATCCATGTAAAATTACCAAATGCGAACAAGAGCTTATCATTCACTAACCTATTACTCGGATCAAGTGATGTAAGCTCTTAAACAAAGACATTGAGTATTAAAACTAGCTCCTTAGAAAAAAAACCCTAACAATTTAAACATGAGTCCTCTAATGTCAAGCAGGAATTCATTCATCACCACAGACATTCCCCCAAAAAATAACAGAACCATGATCCAAATTCCGTTCCTAACAAAAATCACTAATTCCACTAATGAACCGAAGAAACAAACTACATTGAACTAGGGACAACTGACGTCAATTCCTCAACATCTTAAGTTCTCAAGATCCATAGAATATCCACGGACGAGTAGGCGAGTAGCTGTTGACCAACAACTCACAGACAAATCAAGCTTCTTTACCTGTGGAGTAGCGCGAGCTTGTCGTCGCATAGCGCGGCGAACGAATTGAGGAACTCCACCGTGTTCGCTATGAACATGTTCACCTGCGGCGCAGACAAGACACGCAGAGCAGTACGTCAGACACCGCCGAAAGGACAAGCGGCTTCGCTGGGGGCTATAGCAAGCGTCACATGCGGAGGGAGGATGGAGAGTAACGGGGAAGGAGGGACGGACCAGGTAGATGGTCCTCTGGTCGGACACCGCGACGGCCCTCACGGCCTCCGCATCGTCTTCATCGACGGTGTCTTCCGCCAGCGCCGGCGAGCGGCCTGGAGGGCTCGCCGCCGTAGATCTAGGATGATGTAGCATGCCTTCTTGCGGCGCCGGCGGGGCGAGGCACGGCGGCCGGTGCGGCGAGGAGGAGAGGGGCGGCGCCGGCGGCGGGCGGGGTCGGGAAGGGTAAGGGCGACGGGAGAGCGAGAGATGAGAGAGAACGGGAGAAAACAAGAGAGAAAGAGAAGGGGCCCACCTGTAGAGAAATTGGCTATTATAGGACTCTAATCGTGGTGGCTTTACCCTAATTATGCATAATCATGTGTCCATTTCACGAAGTACAACTGTACTGCATCGTAAGAGCTATAAACAACTATGTATATGGAAGAACCAATCACAATGCGCTGACCAATTGTGTCTTCTATCTCAGTTCTAAATCATAGTTGACTTTAGATGTGTATCTAAAAACTACTTTATGCATAATTTAATGAAACGGTTTGGGGTAGTATATGCTGGCATGTTTGACTAATTAAAAGCAAAGAGAAAGTGACGTGCAATTCGAACTGAGGCAATATTAACTAACTATAAAAATATGTTACCACCGTTGTCTCGTGACCATTTGTTTATATTTTCAAAATGTGCCCTCGTCGTATGCATGTTGCTTAAATTCTTATTGCGTGTGGGAGAGGGAGAAGTCACCATCATTTCAACAACTGCAAGGTAAAATATTCAATATTTTTGTATCGAGATGTTTGACTTATTAAGAACAAAGAGAAAGTGATATGTAATTCAAACTGAGGGAATATTAAGTGAGTATAAAAATATGCTACAGTCGTTCTCTCGTGGCCATTTTTTATATGTTTTCAGAATGTGTCCTCGTCATATGCTTATTGCTTAAATGCTTACTGTGTGTGGTAGAGGGAGAAGTCTCCACCATATCAACAATTGCAAGGTAAAATATTCAATATCCTTGTATCCAATTAGTCTAACTCAATGCTAGATCACTGAATCTCTATTTTTGTCACATGTTTCCTTAGAGTTTGTTGATGTTAATACATGATGAGAACATGACCACACTACCGGATCCGCCCTCTTTGTCGATGACCCGATGCCGTCGGCAAAGGCATTTCTACCATCGGTGAAGCCTTTGCCGACGGCCTGCCACGCTGGTTGTCGGCAAAGAATTGCTCGGCAACGGCACCTTTGTCGACGGCCACGTGGCAGACCGTCGGCAAAGCCTTTGCCGACGGCCACGCCAGCCATCGGCAAAGGCGCCACGCGCCGTCACCTTGATGGTGGTCTTTGCTGACGGCTGACGTGGCAGGCCGTCGGCAAAGTTTTTTTTTTGAAAAATTATTTGCCGACGGCCGACATGGCAGGCCGTCGGCAGAGAAAAGTTTTTTTCATTTTTTTGATTTTTTTTTAAAATAAAAGTCTTTGCCAACGGCCGGCACTCGGCAAAGGGCTGGTCACTTTGCCGAGTGCTAGGCCGGCCCTCGGCAAAGCTGGGCCGTGCTGGTAAAAAGGCCCAGCTTTGCCGAGTGCTGGCCGTTGGCAAAGCTGGGCAAATTTTTTTTTGGTTTTTTCTGTTTTCTTACATATAAACCACATTTCATCACATATATTCACAACAATAGACTCAAATATCACATATAAACCACATTTCAGCATCAAATTCAGTTTCAACACGAATCGGGATAACATGTCCAACACGAAATCCATACACAAATCAAAACCATAACATGTCCAAATTCATCGATACATGTCCAACATACGTAAAACATGTCCAACATGCCACAACTTCATCGATGAAGGTCCAAAAGCGAGAAGTAAAGGTACCTAGCTCGAGGCGCCGTCCCCAGGGGTCCCAGAGCCCCCACCTTGCTCCCACGGAGACTAACCCGGCTGCGCAGCCGTAACATAGTGCCAGCAGTGCCCCTGCTGCGGCGGAGGGACGCTTGCAGGCCCGGAGTACCCCCTGCTTCATCGGCGCCTGCGGCCACGAGGAGTACCCTACGACGGTGAAGAGGCCACAGGTACTGCTGCGTGGGGAAGGTCGGGTAAGCTGGCCAGCCCTACGGTGGAGAAGGACTAAGTGGAGGGCTGGCACCGGGAGTCGGGTTCAAACTCGTCGACGGTGCCTGCAAAAAGGCCAAGTGATGTAATTAGTATCTACAGAATGGTCGCACAAGCTAAAGCAACAGTCAATATACTCATCGGAACAGGTATAGGAGTAGGAACTGGAATTGGTGGTGGAGCGAAGATCGAGGCAGGAGGCTCCTGCACTGCAGTCCCGGCATCTGGGACCAGAAGTAGCCGGTCAGGTCCGTCAACGCACGCTGGTAGTGCTGCCCCATTGGCGCCAATTGCTGTTGATGACTCGCCTCCTACTGCTGACGCAGCGCGTCCTGGGTCTCCTGGTGGACAGCAATGATTGTGTAGAATAAAACAAATAATGTGGTTGATTCCCAGGTGTTATGATGGGGAGAATGGATCCATTGAAAAGTAGACTTGATAAGATTTGCATCCATACATGGATCGTAGGAAACGGAGTCTGAACATGTCCTAAGACACCAGATTATGGTTTCGCAAAAAAAAAAAAAAAAAGACACCAGATTATGCCATACTGGTCCTGAAGGCAGAGGTAGACTTAAAATTTATTAGTGCCTCCACTTTGATGACTCAAACCTGATGAGCTTTGGGCCACTTTTTCAGTCAGGATGCCATTTGCTAATCTACTCGTCCCTTATCTCCAGTCTTGGTAATATGCGTGGAGGTTATGTTCTAAGTGAATAGTTCCGAATATAGTTGAACATGGTCCAGCATGATAATTAATTGAACCATGAGAACAACGAGAGCAGTATTGTAATGTATGCAATCCAATGAGCAAGCTAGCAAGTGCTGACAAACATGGTTATAGCTCTTACGATGGAGTACAGTTGTACTTCGTGAAATGGACACACATGATTAAGGCTAGTCTCAATGCATGTTTTATGGGTGTGTCATGCACATTAAATAGGGTGCCACATCAGCAAATTGCTAACTTAGCAGGGTATTAAATGAGGGAGTTTCATCAGATGAGAGAGAAGTTTCATCCCCATGAAACTCATTTGGCTCGGTTACCTAGTTTACAGTGTTGGTAACTGTGTCATGAAACTATGCATTGAGACTAGCCTAATAGGACTCCAATCATTTCATCCTCCCAAATAAGACTCCAATCATTGTCCATAAGCTATTATAGGATTCCAAACCCATTTAATCAAAATATGGTAAATTAAAATACATGTATTTTTAAATAAGACCGTATTGCCCCTTGCCTGTACCCACTCGATCGAGGCCTGTACTGTACCCATGGGATCGCTATTTTTTCTTCCTGTTCGACGCAGCGCTTGTACCACGGGATCGCTATTTTTTTTTTCTCGTTCGACGCAGCGCCTGTACCACGGGACTGCCACGGTACTATCTGATCTTACGTGCACTGTTGGCTTCATTTTGATTTTTCTTTTGGTTCTTACATGTGAAATTTTTACGTTCTATGTTAATAAAAAATCAGAACTTTCTCATGCCTGAACTCGTACCATTTATTTATATCTTAATATCGATTTACATATTGGAATTTTATAAGATTGTCCACTTTGCTCGTTATGCAGACGATATTCTCGTTGGTATACCGATTATTTGCATGTTTAATGTGGCCGTTTGGAATGAAATTTCATCTGTTGCCAGCGGCCGGCCAGGGCAGGCAGCCAGCGGCCAGCCAACAGGGCACGCAGCGTCTGGCCAGGCCATGCCACCCAGCGGCCAACAGCCCCAACAAAACGTTTTAAAAGCCCAGGGGCAAAAAGGTCATGTTATGGCAAAATACATGTATTTAGGAGTTAAAACATGGTTAGATGGAGCTAAATCCTATTTGGGAGAATGGAAAATGATTGGAGTCTTATTTGGGAGGATGAAACGATTGGAGTCCTATTAGAGAGAAGCCACCACGATTTGAGTCCTATAATAGCCAATTTCTCCCACCTGTAAGGCTGGCTCGGTGCTGAAAATCTGAAATCCACCCGCTGCTTGGTCACCGCGCCTCCCCTCTCCGTCTCTCCAGTCCCACCCCTCTCCACTGTCCGTCCGCCGCGACGCGCCGACACCGCGAGCCGCGCCTCCCTCTCCCACTCTGACCTCGCCTCCCACTCCGGCCTCCCTCTCCACTCGCCTCCCTCTCTCACTGGCGTGAATCCGGGGCGCGGCGCAGATCCAAGTCACGGCGGCCCCCACGCGCGGATCATATTCCTCCGCCGCCGTGGCCTCCCAAGCCGGACCAAGCCCATGTAACAACCCGAAAAATTCACCAAACACAAAAATCCCAACTATAAATTTTTTTTTCTAAACAAACCCATGTTTGTTGCTTGTCATGTAGATAACCCTACCCAGTTACGCAAATAGCACATCATCACATGTGTCTTAACCCCCCTTAAGCCACATGTGATTAGGACCCTAAATTAAACGTACCCTTATATCTCAAGGACATGACTTAGCATAACCCTGTAATCTTATCTCTTTATATAATGACATGATTGAGCTTCTAGGATGATCTCACCTACTCGCTAGTAGAACCTATGACCAACAACTAACCCTAGTGCTAACCCTGGGAGTGACGTCTTGTTATGTATATATGGAACTTATCCATAATCTCAAGATGAGACAAACATAGAATCATACCCTGTCACTTTATGAGCCTAATGTCTAGGAGTAGTGACACACATAACCTACTAGGATACCATACCACCCTAACCCATGCTAGGCCATTATATTAATTAAGCATCATGACATTATGTCACATCATGCAACTTAGTTATCCAAGCATTGCATTATTGATCTATGTGATTTGGATTTTATTTGGTTTTCATTGTATTGAATAATAAATCAATAACACATATTTATTTATATAATAAATAAATATACTAAAGTTAGGGGAATAATACCCTAACATATCCTATGACCATTTATGACCACCATGGGATAATTTCCATATGACACAAGGAATAAAACATAATTATACACATACCTTTAAACAAAAACAGAAAAGATAAAAGGAAAGGAAAAGAATGGAAATGGCAAAGGCCATTTCGGCCTTTGCAACCAGCCCAGCCCGACCTTCCATTGCAACCAGCCCAACAAGCGAACACAAGCCGGCCTGCTAATTCTCTTTCTCTTCTATTCTCTCTCGGCCCGATCAACTGGCCCAGCTAACCAATACCAGCCGGCCCACCTTAACCCTCCTCCTCTCCTTTTTCTTTTTCCAGCTAAGTCGTCGACCTGGGCCAACAACAAGCCATCCGAGCCGGCCCACAAACCCTCCTCTCTCTTTCTTTCCCACGGCCCAGTCCGACGAGCAAGCCCAGCAAACCACCAGGCCGGTCCGTGGACCTTAGCCAATTCCTGGCCTTTTATGCCGTTTACTCCAACCGGCCCACGTCGGCCCGCGAGCGAAAGACCAGGAGAGCCAGCGCCGCAGCCACTACCATCCGGGACCCGTTGAACGCCCAATCTAGAATCGCCCCGACGTGTGCTACGCCGTGCGCACGGTTGTGGGCAGAGGAGACCCCCGGACATGCCCCGAGCCATGACCCTGCCACCCGGTGTCGCGCTCTGGAGCGCCACCGTGCACCGCCGTGTCGCCGCCCTAGCGCACTGCTCCGGCGCCTTGAGGTGCAAGGCTCCGCCTACAAGCTTCGCCTTGATGCCCCGCATCGAACCGTGTGGAAGATGGAAGCCTATGCCCCCGGTTGCCTTGGGCAGGAAGCCATGTCGCCACCGGTGCTCCACGGAACGCCACCGTGCTCTCCATCCTGGAGCCCTGCTCCGGCCACCTCTCTGCGTGAGAGCGCGTCATAGAGCCTCGCCTCGACTCCCTGGACCGAGCTGTGATGATGATGGAGCCCCGAATCCCTTGGTTGCCGGGGATGCGATGCCGTTAGCCTCACCGGAGCTCCGCCGCGAGCATGTCCCTCGCGCGGATGCTCCTGTGCAATTGGTCGCCGCCGCCGTGTCGGCGAGCCCCCAGATGACTCCAATTGCCCGTCCGTAGCGTCAATTGAACCGGATGCCCCAATTACTCTCTGTTGCGACGCGCGTCGGCGCCGCCACGCCGCCGTGATGCCGCCGCCGTGGCCAGCCCTGTCAGAGCCGCCCCGTGATGCCCTGTTGCCACCATCATGCTCGCCTTGACGCTGTGATGCCGATGCACTCGTTGGATTGAACCATGGACTCCCGTAGCGCCCGCATGCGCGACCGTGTCGCCGACGGCGAGAACCAGAGCGAGAGAAGGAGAAGAGATTGGGGGAAGAAGATGGAGATGCTGAGGTGCAGATGGACATAGTCCTCATGGACCAGGAGATGGACAGATAGCCCCACAACCGCCTGTCCACTGTGAGCCGAGACCCCGTGGACCATCGCCCTGTGGTACACCTACCGTAGACCTAGTGCACCGCGGACCAGAGGAAAGAGAAAGGGATGGACTCCGATCATCATGGACCAGAGGGCGGTCCATAGACCAACAATCGCTAGTCCACCATGGACCAGTTTCGTAGACCAGAGCCCGTCTTGGATCCATAGAGCCCGTCTTGGATCCAGGCCCTGAACCGGCCCTGCACGGCCCATATCGAGCCCATACGGTTGACCCGGTCAACGATGATGTCATCCGTGACGTCACCTCGGCCCCCACATGTCAGTCCACGTCAGCGCCAGCTCGTCACAGACCGCACATGTCAGCAGCCACGTGGAACCACCAGATGCTGACACGTGGCCGCCCTGGAATTTCTCTCTCCCTTTTCTTTTTCAGAATATGATTAAACCTTGTAAAATTCATATCTAATTCATACGAGCTCCAAAAATGATGATCTTTATATGGAAATTTGTCTAAAATCGAGCTTTATATCATGAGCCTATGTTTGAGTGCATTTGGATCTTTTTAATATTCATTTGGTTCTTTGTGGATTCTATAGGAGTCGCTAACGCGACTATTATGTCCCGATTGCAGAGTCGACTTAGGAGGAGGAGGAGCCCCGCTGATCGACTACATCTGATGGAGGAGGACTTGTACGACTACGGTTGGATTTGTACCACTACTACCTCAACATCGCAGGTGTCATGGCAGCACCTTCTTTTAGAGAATCCTATTAGACATTGCATAATTAATAGAACTGCTAGCGCTTTATATTTATTCCTTTGCTAGTGTATTGATGCATGCAATTGCCTGAGCCATTTATATCCCTTGATTGAAAACCCTTCACCATGTTACCCAGCTTTGCACTCGCACTTATATTATTATTGCCACATTTCTGCTTGCTAGCACTTTATATCACCATACTTATTACTCCACTTCGCATTGGATCTGTGATGTGATGCGGGTGGTGAACCCCTGGGAATGGTCTTGGCTTGGGATGCCAGCCTTGGTGGACTTGGTGAGGATCTGGTGGTTCTGTGAGCATGACTTGGGTGCGTGGAGGGTGAGGGTCGAGTCGACTGAGCCGGGATATGCGACGAGCTTATGGAGCGAGTCTTGCCCTGGGATGGACTGGACATTCCTGTGCGGATACCTGTGGCGGGTATACTTGTGGTTGGGGAAACCCCTGAGTGTGGGCTTGTCGTGGGCCGCTCAGGGAGAAGGTGCTGTGATGGCGCGTGGTGCCAGGATGGCACCCGAACGGTAACCTTGTTGGAGACATCCCGGCTTAGTCATCCCTAAGGACTTACTAGTACTCAGTTTCTTCAGGACTCCTTTACAGACTACACGTTCCTTGTAATGGGGAGACGGCTGGACTACTTGGTAGCACGGTGCCACTACTACTAGGCGAGCAGTGTTAGGGAGGTACGGGCATGCGATGGTCCCCACACCCTTCAAAGACGTATGGACGCGTAACGCGGCACGGTTCATGACTTCACAGTTTCAACACCCAGAAGTACTTGGGGCGTTCCAGAGCTGAGAGGTAGGGTGGCATCGTACTATTAAAGCAAGCAGCCGGAATTAGCCTAGACAGGGCCTTGTCTAAGATGGCTATCTTGTGGTGTGTGAAACCTCTGCAGAGTGTTCTTGGTTGATCGATCGATACATATGCTGACTTGTCAGCTATGGACCTGTCATGTGTTCTGCTTCACTAGATAGGAGAGGAGTGTTCTACCTTCCCCGAGAGTTGGTTCCGGTCGTGAGCCTAGATGGGGGGCTGCGGGCCGCTGAGACAGACTGAGAGGGAGTTGGTCTGCCGACATGAGTGTGAGATGTGGTGATGGAGGTGAGATGATGGATTTGGGGATGGATGAGATGATGGATGGATGGATGTGCAAGGGAATGGGAATGTGTTAAACTTGACTATATTATTATTGTTGTTACTACTATTTACTGCTACC
Source organism: Themeda triandra (assembly GCA_018135685.1). NCBI lineage: Eukaryota > Viridiplantae > Streptophyta > Magnoliopsida > Poales > Poaceae > Themeda > Themeda triandra. The sequence continues at coordinate 1,208,314 of JAENPR010000067.1, read as the reverse complement.
TCGCATGCGCTAGGATGCAAACCACAGCCAAATCATAGGATCACCAGATCCCTTTATTTTCTCTTTTCCACTAAAGCTCATTCAGTGCTGACCATGGCCTGCGCACATCTGGCGGTGTGCAGATTTTCCTGCTTCTCAGAGTTGACGAAAGGAGTAAAAGGTCTCGTGCCTGCGCTCAAGTTGGAGTTTGGAGTTGCTTCCGCGTTACTTCCGCCTACTCAAGCTGGCTGTTCTGGATGATAGATATACTTTGTATTCGCCTTGTGGCGTTGTAATTATTAATGTAAACCCCTCTTTTTGTACTCTTTAGATTTATAGTTCGATGTATGGAATTGATTATCGACCGATGTATATCATTCTGTGAGATTTCCCTTCATGGAAAATTGAGGATGTTTCAGCCCATGGAGCTGCCGGACAACGTCGTCGAAGAGATCCTCCTCCGCTTCCCACCGGCGGATCCCGCGAGCCACGTCCGCGCCGCACTCGTCTGCAAGCCTTGGTGCCGCATCGTCTGCGGCCTTAGCTTCCGCCACCGATTCCGGGAATTCCACCACCAAGCGCCGCTGCTCGGCTTCCTATGCAATCCCAAGGAGGACGCCCGATTCGTCTCCACCTCCTCCCTCCACCCGCCCCCGTTCCTCGTGGAGGGGGAGGTCAGCTACTGCGTCGCGCTCGATGCCCGCCACGGCCTTGTCCTCTTCCACATTGTCCTGGCCCGGGGTGACGATGAGGTTGACGTCCTTGGAATCTGGGACCCAACAACGGGTGAGTGGTGTGAGATACCACTGCTGGACATCTGCAAACCTGAGGATCGGTGCTCCTGGTACGCAACTCTGCTCCGCACGCCCACACCCAGTACCTGTGGCCACCTCGGCTACTCAGATACACCCTTCATGGTCGTTCACTTGGTCGCTCACGTTGTCATCGACGACTCCCAACACTTCTACCTGCGCGTCTACTCATCAGAGGATGCCTCCTGGAGCGAGCCGATTCTTTTCCCCGAGTGTAGTGTCTGTAGGGCGTCCCCTGCCCTTGTGGGGAACACACTCTACTTCTTGATCGACTATGACTACAGTGTTCTCAGATTTGATTTGGTTACAAAGGAAGCATCTCTGAGTGACCTACCCATTCATAACATGTGGGAAGATACTATGCTACTGGAGATGGAGGGTGGTGGGCTGGGATTTGCAATAATGGATACCACGATCGATGACAATCTCTCCCTTTGGTCAATGGAGGCGAATCCAAATGGAGACATGGGATGGACACAAATTAAAGCCATCTCGATTCAAAAGTTGTGTCCTGTCAATTTCCACTACAACGAGTGTCGTCTTCTTGGCTTTGCGCATGGTGCTGATATCCTTTTTGTGGGACTTGATGATCGTGTATTCACGTTTGATCTCAAGTCAGAAAAGCTGAGGGAGGCATGTGATCAATATGGCTTGTTCCAGAATGGATGCGAACCTTATATTGTTCCCTACATGAGCTTCTGCACTTTAGCTACATTGGTGAGTGCCAGGTCTGATTTTCGCCGTGTTTAATCTCCAGATTTGGGGCCACGTGTGTCTGATCCGCAATGTTTTCTGCTTTTCGCAGGCGCTGCAGTATCCGGAGACCGTGGAGTACCCCAGCTTCAAGCTCTTTATCATCGGTGATGGCAGGACAGGTGAGTTTCTGAATCGCTCCGTGTCTATTGGTTGTTAGGAACGGTAGAAGCTGCCAACGTTTTTACGAGATCTGACGGATTGAACTCGGGCATTGTGAGCTTTGTGAGCAATCTGTTGGTAGTATGTCTGTTAGGCTCACGATCTCCATGACTGGAATATCACATTGACAGCAGATTGAACTTGATCAGGTCTAATATATGCAGGAATGGGGAGGCAGCCCCTATGATCAGGCCTGATATATTTGTGCAGTACGTGAAAAGTAATCTCAAGTGGAAAGAAGTCAACAACTACACGGAAATGATTAAAATCAGTATTACGAAACTGTCAATGTGATGTTTCAGTCATGAGATCGTGAGCCTAACAGACGTAATACCAACAGATTGCTCACAAAGCTCACAACGCCCAAGGGTCTGCCTCTTCCTACCTAATGTGGTATTAATAGCTTCAAATATGTAAGAATTGTGTTTGTAATCCGGTCATTATCGTTTTCTGTATTGTAGCAAATCCGTTTGCTAATCTAGTTTAGGGCTACTGGCTACATGTGATGCAACTAAACTTGATGTGGAGGTGGTTCATTTCTTGTTTCTAATATTTTCAATCCTAATAGGATAGATACAGTTGATGCACAACCTAATACGAAATAGCATGATTGTCTTTTTGCAACCTTCATGAGGTAGATTGTTCAAATTTCAGTTGCTAAGGCATCTCATATTATCCTTGTAGGCTTTAGATGTATGGCTATTGATTCTCTAACTATCCTTTTTAGTCTCTTTTGTTGGCCCTGTGTGATTTTTATCCCTCATGTTTTCTTGTTGCAGGTAAAACTACATTTGTTAAGAGGCATCTCACTGGAGAATTTGAGAAGAAGTATGAACGTAAGTATAATGTTGATTGGGGTTTTACTTCATTTACTTATCATCAATTATACTAAAAACTTCTCTAATGCATTTTTGTTGTTTCAGCAACCATTGGTGTGCAAGTACACCCATTGGATTTCACCACTAACTGTGGTAAGATCAGGTTTTGCTGCTGGGATATTGCCGAACAAGAGAAGTTTGGAGGCCTCAGGGATGGTTACTAGTAAGTCTTATTTGTTATATCTTCAGTAACATCTGAATGAACAAGCGCACATACACTGTAAAATTAGTGTATAATTTCATTAATGAACTACTTTTTGTTACATTTTGTGACACACTTTCTGTTTGTTTTTCCACACAGTGTCCATGGCCAGTGTGCAATCATTATGTTTGATGTAACCTCGAGGGTGACTTACAACAATGTTCGTACATGGCATTGGAACTTGTGCAGGTTTGTTGCAGCCTTTCTTTGTCATAAACTTGGTACTGATGCATAGTTTTGTTGGGAAATTCTGATGTTCAATTATGAGTTCATGCAGGGTGTGTGAAAACATCCCCATTGTCCTCTGCGGTAACAAGGTTGATATGAAGAACAGGCAAGTCAAAAGCCAAGCAGGTCACCTTCCACAGGAAGAAGAAACTATAGTACTATGAAATTTCTGCCAAGAGCAATTATAACTTGGAGAAACCTTTCATTTACCTTGCAAGGAAGCTGGCTGGGTAATTGAATTGACTACTTTTGTCCATTGCATCTTGTGCTCACAACCAATTGCAATTACCACTATATATTTATTCTTGTCAATATCTTTGTTCTTAACAGTGATCCAAACCTTCACTTTGTTGAAGCTGTTGCTCTTGAGCCTCCAGAAGTCACCATCGACATGGCTATGCAGCAGTAGTGAGTGCTGCCTTTTGTTTTTGTCCACCTTATAATCATTTTTATGTTTCTACTATCTTTTATTCGGTCGCCTCAATTCAAAGTGTTGCAAGAACTGATTCACTTTTTATTTACTCAGGCACGAAGCTGAGCTTGCTACAGCGGCTGCCCAGCCTCTTCCTGATGACGATGATGATCTGATTAAGTAGAGAGGATCATGAGTCATGGACTTGAGCAGGAGTTCTGCTGGCGTTTTAAGTTGTTTTAGGGTGACCTTTCTTGAGTTAGCATTGTCTGGACCATCTTTCTCTCCTTGGACATGTTGCAACTTTTGCGTGTGGGAATGGATGGATTCATCACCATGAATTTGCTGGCTACTTTATGTATTTTTAGCACTCTACGTTCTGTGGATAACGAAGGCAACCATCAGCTGTTTTACCCAACTTGCTTGCAGTACCGTGCATTTGCTAGCATAGATTCTTAAAGCTCCCAAGGACCATGAGGAAATTTGGGGAATGTTCTGGAGTCTATACACTATCTCCTGAGTCTCATGAGTACATGTATACATGCATATATGGGCCTCCTGGGCCTAATCTAGAAACTTACAACATACACAGCCCAACAGGTTTACTTTTATTAGGGAAATTGCTACGTGTTTTGTTGGATGCAGCAAGTTCCGGCTGTGAAAGGAAAGCTGGAAGAGAGGCTACATTCCATTTCCATGGGGGGAGGCTGAAGGACGTGCTGGCAGGAGCCTGCAGGCCAGAGAAGAAGAGGCTGTGGATGAATCTGCATGACCTGGCTGATCACAATCTCAGTGATAGATATGGCCTTTCTTGTTGAGTTTGATTGAGCCTTCAAGGCTGTCAACTTGCCTTGCGGTTGTAACGAAACATATGGATTGCATAATACACTAGAAAACCTTGAGCTAGCCAGTGATGTCTGTGGGATTCACGATCTTTGGAATTTGATTTGTATCAACGAATACAAGCAAATGAAACCAGCTTTGTAGCAAAATAGTGCAAGCGTAAATATGTTTGATCATTTATTCTTTAATTAATATAATAATTTATGAATCTACAAAAGCGAACGCAACAGACTGAAATTCAGACATTAAACCCCTCAGCACGGAGGCATCGCTTGTGAGCTTCGATCCACTTGGTGCAAGCAGATTCCCCATGCTCGACGACGCACTCATCTCTCAGCCTCTTCGTATCAGGGCACGCGCAGCATATCTTCTTTTTCGGCTTCGATTCGGTAGCAGGAGCTGCAGCGGCAGTGGCGCTGGCGCTGGCTGACCCTCCGTTCACAGCTGGGATTTCAGGCGACGGCATGGCCAAAGGCAGTGGGACTTCAGCGCTGCCCATTTTCAGCAGCAGAGTTTCGGGTACTATCTATTATCTGCAAAATGAGAGCAAAAGACATCATCAGGCAAATATTTCCATAATCTCATCTGGAGTAGGAGTATACAGCAACAATTGGATCAGCTGCTTCGATTAAAATTTCAGCAGTATTAACCAGTTCTCGAGAAGATACTCTTATCCTTTCAGACGCTTGTTCAGATAAACAGTCCCCCATGGTCATTGGAGGATGCAGGGAATTAGGGGGATCACGTGAATTTTTTAAAATAAGACTGGTTTTTTAGGAGTTCTCACTCCCACATTCTGAAGTTTCACCAAACCCAGGTAGTCTGAAGTCTAAACTGAATTTGGCAGGCGACAACGGAAAACGAAAAGCCTAAGACGAGGCTAATGTTAAATTTCATGATTCATCACAGAACATAACGCAACGGTGAATTTGGACTCCGTCGAAAAATGAAATAACAAACCAACCCAGAGTGGTCTACTCTCTACTGGTCTGCAAAAATGTTCTCCTTTGCACAACCTAACATAGCATCCATACCACTGCCTTACTCGATTCACCAAACAAGCAACAATTGAGCGCGGGAATTTAATCTTGTAGTGGAACTAGGTTTATCATCAAAGGCCATAAAAACCTTTCAATCTTGTAGTGGAACTAGGTTTATCATCAAAGGCCATAAAAACCTTTCATCAAACGACACAAACTGTCACGGAAACGAGAGAGAACGCACCAAAATCACACAGGCAACGGAGGTGCCGTGTGGGACGGGGTGAGAAAGGGGAGGAAGCTTGCCTTGCCTGGAATGGAAGGAAGAACCCGCCGACGTTCGTTGCCGCGCGCCGGCGAACCGTGGGACAGGACGCAGGAACGTGCGCGGCGGAGCAGTCGTGGCACGGCTTCTCTCTCTGTGTGTGCTTGCGGCGCGGCGGCCGTGCGCGTGGCCCTCTTCTCTTCCCCCTCCCTTCTTGCCGCACAAGAAAGAAAAAAGCAAAGAGGCCTCCCCGCGTCCCGGCCCACGGACGTTGCTGGGCTGTGGCCGCGAGAGGCAAAACGTTTGCTAGGAGGCATGGGCCCGCTTAACATGGAGCCCACCTGCTAGTGTCCACGTCACCGGTGACGTTTTTTCGCCACAGGAACGTCCCTCTTCCCCGGTGGTCTTTTTCGCGCCACGCCGGCACTCGGTCAGTCCGTCGCACTCACTGACTCAACACACACTTGTGTGGTGGCCCGAGAAGACAAGCAGAATACGCATGAGCGACGTGCCTCACCTGGCACACTGAGATTGAGAGAGACGCTGCACGAATACGATGCCCAGAGCCAGAGTTCTCCAACTCGTGCCCTGTGGAGGAAGCAAAATCTTTTGACTTTCCCAAGGCAAAGGAAGTAGCAACGTCTCCGTAGGAATCACGGGAACTTCAGTGCCGACGCAGCTTTCTTTGGCGTACGCCAAGGGCACAAACAGAAGGAACAAACGTTATTTCACTCGACAAAGACACGTTACACCTCAGCACCCGGCAGCCGGCAGTGGCAGCACGGCTTGACCGCGACCAGCACGCCGCTTGCTTTTAGGGGCAGGACCCAACGCCACTCGTGACGACACAACACAAGAGAGGAGGCGTTCCAAAGTCCAAACCCTTCTGATTATTCTATCACAACGGTATCACACGCCCACTTGGCATGCCAAGAGGCGGGCGGTCTGCAGTTTGCAGCTTGCAACTATGGAATGGCATGGTAGCACAAAAGGGGGGAAAAAACATGGTAAACCCAGCTTGGAACAGCATGTGATTGTTCAGGACGACGAGTTCTTGAGGACCCACTCCACCAGGGTCGAAACGCCAAACCCGGTGGCAGCCCGCTTCTTCTCGTTCCACACCGGCCCGGCCATGTCGATGTGCATCCACTGGACCTTCTCGTCAACGAACTGCAACAAAGGAGAGACAGCATGTCGTTAGTGCCTTGCTCAAGAATTCTTCGCCGAAGCACTCTCTCATCAACAGAAATGGTTAGTTCAGTCAAAGCAGACGCAAAGGAATGAGCATCTGCCATAGAGCTACTATGAACAAAGTAGTTAACGCTACTCCAATGATCCTATCGCTATGGTTGGGTGTCAAAAACAGAAATGTATACCTGTTTCAGGAACAGGGCGGCAGTAATAGAACCACCCTGCCTGCCGCCAGTGTTGACCATATCAGCCACACCGGACTTCATAGATTCCCAGTAGCTCTCTTCCAGCGGCAGTCTCCAGAACTTCTCGCCTGATACCTCAGAAGCAGCAGTAACCTCCTTGGCTAGCTCATCACTTGGTGTGAAAACCCCTATTGAAAACGTCTATTTTAGTATGCAGAAATAAAATAATCTAATGTTCCATGTTCACGGCATGGAAAGCCAGAAGGCGCAGGTGGAAGTATGAGCTAAACTATTGTTGAGCTTACCTGCGATGCTAGGCCCAAGTGCGATAACACAAGCGCCAGTCAGTGTTGCCAAATCAATAATCTGCAATTGATAATTACAGATGAGTCAAGTAGTCAACTAACTCAACGCTAGCAACATGTGGCCTACTTGCATAGCCTTCCAAAGATAACAAAGAATCAAGAGCTTAATTGTAAATCTAAATCGAACTCTGCATAATCAATCCACTGCAACTCTAAATCGAATGTAGCCAAACATTTTACGACTGTACACTGACAAAGTGACAAGCGCAACTGCCTCATTAAATAATGAATTAATTGTAATGCATACTCCCTCCAATTAAAAATGTAGGCTGTTTTAGGCTTCTCGTTGTGCAAATTCTTTAGCTTGGCTCATCAACAATGGTTGATGATACTAGATTCATCATAGAAATTACAAAATTTTAGTCCAAACAGTTATATTGGAATTGTGTCAATGTCCTAAATGACTTATGGAATCAGAGGGGGCATTGAATAATCATTTCCCCAAATGAGTAAGGCTACATTAGAAATACACTGGAATTTACAGAAAACTTTAAAATGAAAATTTATTACCTTTTCAACACCTTGGTTGCAAGCATAGACCAAAGCATCAGCAAGTGTTAGCCTTCCCTCCGCGTCAGTGTTATTTACCTGAAAAAATCCATCCACAAAGGTAAAGTTTAGTAAAACCTAAGACACATGGAACAGAAGAACTATGGTCTATGACTGCTAGGACTAATTTCCAACAGGCAGGGATAATAATAATATTGTGTTGGAAAAATATATACCTCAATTGTCTTCCCATTGGAAGCAGTTACAATGTCACCAGGCCTCATGCCTGTGCCACTAATCATATTTTCACAGGCAGCGACTATAAAGTGAACCTGTGAGAAGGGAAAATGCATAGAAATTTAACAAATACAGTAATATGGATAAAACCTCAACTTCTCATACTAGGAGGCTGTCAAAAATGAAGTACCTCTACTCCAGGAGGCTTGATTTGTCCCAAAGCTTTAGCTGCACCAAACACAGCTGCAGAGCCTCCCATGTCAAATTTCATCAGTTCGATGCTGCATCCTGGCCCAGTCTTAATGTTGTAGCCACCACTGGATTCAAAGGCAA